>CAWUFW010002047.1:1200000-1614603 GCA_963921515.1 Calotriton arnoldi
CGCAATCCAGAGACGCCCCACCGCACCTCGCCAGGCACCCAGACCGCCATCAGGTGGACCGTGTGGATACTGCGGCGAGGATCACCCCGTGACGGCCGTCTGCGGGGCGAAGGGGAAGACGTGCTCCCGCTGCGGCAAGTTAAACCACTATGCCAAAGTGTGCCGAGGGGGGCGATTCAGACAACCATCGTCAAGATCCAGAAGCACGCCCCAACGGATTCGCCAGCTCTCCCTGGATGAAATGCCACCAATACCGGATGACCAATTACAGGAACGACGCCCGGTGTATGAGGACGAGGACGAAGAGGTGTTCGTGGTGTCGTACGTCAGCAGGACAAGCACTCGTCGAAGGCCACCTCCCATGTGCTCCGTCTCCGTCGAAGGCACTGATGTACGAGCCCTCATTGACACTGGTGCATCCGTCAATGTGATGGATTCGGAACAGTCTGACCGCCTGTCACCGCGACCCCCACTGGCACCGTCCACAGCCCGGATCTACACGTATGAAGGAACCGACCCTCTTCCTCTCCGTGGCGTCATCCAGACCACCGTCGCCAGCGGAAGCTACTTCACCAAGGCGAGGTTCCACGTCACAGAGGGCAGGAAGGGAACTCTACTCAGCTGCCACACGGCCGAGGACCTAGGACTTGTCTTCTTTGCCAACCAGATCCATGACTCCCACGCGGAAGCAATGCTGAGGGAGTTCCCGGATCTCTTCCAAGGATTGGGGAAGCTCAAGGGCAAGAGGTTCAAGCTCCATATCGACCCCGAGGTGAGACCCGTGGCCCTCAGGCACCGGCGGGTGCCCTTCAACCTACGCCCGCAAGTGGAGGAGGAGCTGAGGAAGCTTGAAGAGCTGGATGTAATAGAGAAGGTCTCTGGCCCCACCCCGTGGGTGTCCCCGCTGGTCGTGGCACCCAAACCCAAACAACCCGGAGCCATTCGGCTCTGCGTTGACATGAGGCTGCCAAATACTGCGGTGAAGAGAGAACGTCACATCACCCCTACAATGGAAGACATTGTGGCGGACCTCAACGGGGCGAAGTGGTTCTCCAAGCTAGACCTGAACGCCGGCTACCATCAACTAGAGCTGGAGCCCGAGAGTAGGTATATCACCACCTTCTCGACGCACGTTGGCCTCCGAAGGTACAAGAGGCTCAGTTTCGGCGTGTCATCAGCCGCCGAGGTCTTCCAAAATGCCATCCGAGAAGCACTGTCGGGGCTGCCAGGGGTGATCAACCTCAGTGACGATATACTGGTGTTCTCAAACACACTAGAGGAACACCACTCTCACCTCCGAGCCACTCTAAAAAGGCTGACAGACTGCGGGCTGACTCTGCACAAGTCCAAGTGTTCGTTTTATCAGGAGAGTGTCGACTTCTTTGGATACACGTTCACCCGAGAAGGGCTCCTGGTGGACCCGAAGAAGGCCGAAGCAACCCGAGCGGCCAGTACGCCACGGAATCCTACCGAGGTGAGGAGTTTCCTCGGCATGTCCATGTACTGTGGGCGTTTCATCCCCAATCTCGCAGCCATGTCAGAGCCACTACGGGTCCTTACACGCCATGATCACAAGTGGGAGTGGACGCCAGCGGCCAACAAAGCGTTCCAAGACATCAAGGCAGGATTGCTGGACAAGACAGTAATGGCCTACTTCCATCCAAGGAGACGAACGGAACTGGTCGTCGACGCTAGCCCGGTGGGCCTAGGAGCAGTCCTCCTTCAAGAACATGGCTCGGAAGTGTGGAAGCCGGTTGCATACACCAGCAAAGCTCTCACGGACACCGAGACCAGATATGCCCAAATTGAGAGGGAGGCGTTGGCCATCAAATGGGCGTGCCAACACTTCCACCTATATCTGTGCGGTCAGGAGTTTCATGTCGTAACTGATCACAAACCGCTGCTCCCGCTGTTTGCAGGCTCATCCCGGCTAGCGCCCCCGAGGATCGAACGATGGGCAGTGCAGTTGCAGGCATACAACTTCAAAGTGATCTATCGTCCAGGGGCCCACAACCCTGCCGACTATCTGTCCCGTCACCCAGAGTCCACAATGCCATCAGGCCCATCGGTGGACGCCTGCAGCACCGAAGCTTTCGTTAATATGGTGTCACAAGGGGCGTGTCCCACAGCCATGACCCTAGCCGAGATTGGTCGGGCCACCCAGGAAGACCACAATCTCTCCCGAGTGAGAGGAGCACTGGAGAACAACGGATGGGCCCATTTCATGGATGGAGCCCGCGTCCTCCGGCCGGAGGTTAGCAATGCCCGCCAACAGCTATGGCATGTCCGCAACGAACTCAGTGTGGGGAAGATGGAGTCATTTTGAGAGGGCACCTGATCGTGGTCCCGGAGAGTTTGCAGAAGCGGATCCTCACCCTGGCCCACGTCGGCCATCAGGGAATGGCGAAGACCAAGGCCAGGTTGAGAGATAAGGTCTGGTTCCCGGCGATGGACTCCATGGTAGAGGAGATGGTTCGACAGTGCCACGCATGCACGATCACCGGAGGAGACCCAGCGCCGGCACCTGTGATCACAGAGGAACCAAGCACGACTCCCTGGACACACCTCAGCCTGGACTTTGGGAGCTTCCCGGATGGGCGTCACATGCTGGTCATGATTGACTCGTTCTCGAAGTTCCCCATTGTTGAGGTGGTGTCGTCGACAGCTTTTCCCCAGGTGAAGAAGGTCCTGGAGAGAACCTTCGCAATGATGGGACTACCGGAAGAGGTTAAGTCCGACAATGGACCCCTGCTCCAGGGCCGAGAGTTTCAGGACTACCTTGAGAGCCAGGCGATTCGACATCAGGAAGATCACCCCGCTATGGCCCCAGGCAAACGGGGAAGTAGAACGCCTGATCAGGACACTGAACCGTGCATTGCGCATCGCAGTCGATAGTGGAGAAGACGCCGAGTAGCTCTCGACCAGTTTCTCGGCGCATACCGACAGACCCCTCACAGCACCACCAAGTGTGCTCCGGCCCATCTACTATTCAAACGGGCTCCCCAAGATAGTATCCCGTCAGACCCGACGTGGGTACCCGTGGAGCGGGATGATGGCGCCGTCCAAGCAAGGAGGGAGACAACGAATCGAAAGGCCAGTGAAGCCAGGAGAGCACAAGAACCTCAGCTAAAAGTGGGAGACCGGGTGGTGATCAAAGACCGACACCCCGGGTGGAAGTTCCGGACACCATATGAGCCAGAAGTATGGGTCGTGGTAGGTGTTCAAGGGACCATGGTCACTGCTAACAAGGGACAGCAATCAGTAACGAGAAATGTGTCCAGTTTCAAGAAGACCACCAAGAGGGTGCTGAATCAAGAAGCGTCTGATGATCAAGACTCTTTTCCAAGTTTCTCCCCTCCTTCCTCACCCAGCATGGGGAGTACCCCACCAGCGGTACCCCGGCCAGTCAGCCAGGACTGGGCTGACCCTACACGGCTGTCGAGTCAGGACCCCGAGGCCGGATCGTCTGGGGGTGTCCCATCCAGCGTGTCGGCTGGTTGCAGGGTCCGGAGCCAGAGGTATGGTCTCCGGCCGAATCCGACGCCAAGTCAGCAACTGCCAGACTTTGTATATACTTCTCCATGAACTGGGAGGACGTGATGGTCTAGAGCCGAAAGAAAGGAGGGATGTAGAGAGCCACCCTGGCCCTCTACTACATTGTTGCCATTTCACGCATCCCCACACCCCTTGGGGCGGGCTCGCCCCGAGGGGATAAATAAACGGCCGGAGACCGCTCGGGGTCTTCCGGTCATAGTAACCAAAGCACCTGTGTCGTGCCATTCTTTAAGCGCTGCTGCGGCCTTGATACCCAGGCCCCGCCGCGCTACACCTTGCTGCCATTGCTTGTTAAGTTCTCAATTCCCAGAGCTTAATTTGTGCCCGTGGTTTCTGGTGCTCAGCACCGGCACTTATTTCACAAGGCTGGGTCTATTGAATCTCAGGACACTGGCTGTGATTGCCAATGCTAGATGGCCTCTAAGGTGTATGTTTTCATGGTCCTTTTTCTATTTCTGCATCCCACAGTATTGTCTCCTCCTCAGAACGGAAGCGGAAGCTGAGTGGTAACTTGCAGTGCGACTGAGAGGGAAAAGGAAGTTCTGCTGCTCAGACAGTGACCATATTTGGGCTGAGCTCAATGGCAAGGGAGAGAAGAAAGCATTGCTCCATTTCGTCAGCATTTTTTGGATGCAAAGACGTAACATAAGGCCCTTGCAGTGCGGGTGGGAAGGGGACAGGTCACCTAGAGGGGCCCTTCTCAGCCTGGATTATGTATTACAAAATTATTATAAAAAACAATTCGCAGCTGCTGCTGCCAGGCTGGACCCTGCTGGCAATGTCATTTCAGGAACAGAAATGTATCTATTTCGTGAGGCAGGAGGCCGGACTTTTCCTTCCAGGAGTGGCTGTGGCCTCCCTAGGTTCAGTGGATGAACTGACAGGGGCCCCCATGCCCCCTTGAAGCTACAATTTAGTTTCAAGCACAGCTCTCTGTACCAGCCTTCACTCCAACCTGAAGAGCTGGGCTGTGCTAGTAAAGCATAAGGCCTGACCGTCAGACACTCTTTCCATCTGCACAGCACTCAGAGGTGCTGCAAGAGCCTGTGCTCCACTTTCCTGCTTTGAACTCAGGTAAATAAAAGTAGTGACAACTCTGTCCTGCTGGCCTCATTTTTTTATTCCATGTTCCTTGACTCTGCAGAATGTTAAAACATGAACTGATGATCTTTACTTTTCCACTGGGAAGGTTGGCAACACTAAGCAAAGGCCTGGACAGGATTCTTAGGAAAAACTTCATATGAAATGGTCTCCACTAATTCTAACATGGGATTTCTGTCTTTGAATACTTTAATTATCAGTCGGGGTCAGCAGGGCAAATGTAGAACACGTTTCTGCATCTGGAAAAGTAGATGTTCAGGACACACTATTGTTTCCACTTTTGGTGGATTGAATTTGCTTTCCTACTCACTATACTGACATTGAAATCAAGAATGAAAGATTGACGTAGCACCTCAAAGATTAAACTGAATGCCTTGAGAGCTGAAAGTTACGCATGAATCACAACAGCAAGCACATGAACCTGCTAAGCTATGTTACTTGGATGATGGAGTGTGACATTATCTTTCACACTGCTCAGCAGCAGGCATGTTAACATTCCAGGGCTTTTTTATGATGATGTAAACCTGTGATCAGCAGGTTCCACACAGGTATCTGCAGCAAGGGCAATAACCACCCTAGCTATATTACCAGAAGAGCAGAGACCTGATTCATACAAACCACATGCTGCAATGGGACATTAACCGGTGTGCTAGTCTTCTACAGCTACATTTATGTAGCACATTCTACTGCCTGCTGAGGACAGCTGAAATGTCACACGTTTGAATCTCGTTGTGGCAGCACAGCCTTTTATGCTTCTAGGATCGATAAATGTGTATTAACAGTTGGATATTATTAGAAAAAAAACTACGATTTATACTGCCACTCAACTGTGGTACAGATTGCTATGTGTAAAAGAGAAAGTAGTGTCAGTGTGTGACTCACCTATAAATATTTGTATTGTGATTGATTTAATTTTTAGCCCATTCGCAACTTTGAAATCTACAAACCTGGGAATTAATGCTGGCTCTTGGTCCCACTTTATCAAATGTTGTTTTCCTGGCCTGGTCAGCTGTGTCACTGTATCTCTGATCCGATATCTAACAAAGCTCGGAGTGCTAGAAACAGGTTAGCCTCAGAAGTACTACATTAATTCACATTGTTCTGCCAATCGTTTTGGCTTGTATATATTGCCAGCTTATAACAGGTAGCAGCACATCGGTAGCAGTAATGGATACTTCTGCTCTTCATATAATGCAGCTACCACTGCTGCTGCCCATTCAATGCCTGAATTATCCGTTAGTGAAGCTTGGTAAATATCTCATCACTATGCAAAGGCTAATTCACTGTCACATTCAGTGGGTGGACAGGGGTCGGTAGTGGGGTCGAGAGCAGTTCAGGTTGTGAGGAGGACGGGCCTGTACAAGGTCCAAAGGAGATGAAAGGCGAAGCAGCTAAGGGTCAAACATGCAGCACAGGAGAGGAGCAGAGAGCGGCAGCAGAGAACAGCAGAGAGGGCGGCAGAGAGGGCGGAGAGGAGCACAGAGTGGCAAAAAGGGGCAGAGAGGGTGGCACAGAGGGCAGACAGGAGCAGTGAGGGGCAGAGAGCGGCAGAGAGAAGCAAAGTGGGCATAGAGAGGCAGAGGGCATAGAGAGGCTGAGAGCAGCATGGTGCAAAGAGAGCTCAGAGGGCAGACATTAGCATGCTGCAAAGAGAAGCACAGGGTCTTAAGGGGATAGAGAACACTGGCGGGCCTAGGGCGGTGGAGAGGAGAGAACACTGAATTGTCCACAGGGGTGGAAGAGCAGCACAGGGTCAAAAGGGAGATGGGTAACAGTGCCTGGCCTAAGGCAGTGGAGGGGTGAGACCACTGAAGGGTTTCAAGGGCTGGGAGGCCAGCACAGGGTGAAAATGGGGACAGAGAGCATCACAGGGTAAAGAAGGATTGGAGAGTAGTACGTTTAAAAGGCAGTTGTTTGAGTGTTTAAAGTCCTGCTGCATGTACTGGGAAGTCAGTTGGGACTGCTCCATCCACAGCCCATGTGATTTAAATCTCTGTAGTGACATCACAGGGCGTAAGATAAATTGATGTCTTTGTGGTGACATGATCATTATTCTCACTGGTAATTTTAAAATCTATTGATCCAACCTTTTTCTGGTCACAAAATGGTGACCAGTATGAGAATAGTGCACGGTGCAGAGGAGGGAGGTAGCAGCTCACAGGAGGAGGAAAAAAAGCTCAGGTTAAAGGGGGGTTGGAGAGAGCAGAGTCCAAAGTCATAGCGGGGTGCACAGAGTGAAAAGACCAGGGAACCGTAGAGTGGACATAGAGAAACACAGGGTTCTCTGAGTGCAGCACGGGCTGCAGTAGCAGAGGGCAGCACAGAGTCTAGGAGTAGGAAGCACAGGTTGTAATAGTGGCAAACAGCACTGGCTGAGGAAGTGGGAAGCAGCCCAGAATGAAGGGAGCAGCAAAGTGAGTAGTGCAGTATCCAATGAGGAACGAAGCACAGGGTCAAAGGCAGGGAGCCAGGGAAAGGACCAACGCGGAAAGCAATCCAGGGTCCAGGAAAGCATAGCCTGTCTTTATAAAAAGACTACTTACGCACTCATTAGAAGTTCGTCATGGTTTGGTTAGGTTTCACACTCATGCTGTCTAAAGCCTAGACGTTTATATTGTTTGCGGAGTAATAACTCTTTCAGGGGACTAGCCCAGTTCCGTGTAACTTGAGACACAGGGCCAGATTTACTCATTTTCAAGCGACATTGAATAGTAAGCAAATTTGCACTGCTGTGTTTCACAATGCACAAAAAACAATGGAGACCCACATCTACTAAGATTGGCCTGCTGCTTCGCACTGTTACTCTAATAAAACTGCCTTGCACGACACACAATGGCATAGAGGCGAGTGTGCATGGTCTAGCATAGCTTTTGCACCAGAAGCACACCTTTCCAGTACAAAATTATGTTCCTAGACAACCTCAAAAGGGCCTCAGGCATTGGATGTGTGCTGTGCACTTCAGCACACATGCACTGCGTGGGTGTTTTGAGACATGAACACATTTCCCCTTGTTAACACCTGCTTCAGGGCGGTGTTATTTTTTATGCAAAGACAAGTCTGGCATCTTAGCAAGTGAAGTTTTACTTCAAAACCTAAAGGGGTTTGCATTGATCCGCCCAAATAACGAAAGCCATGCAAAGCCTTGCAAAGTTTGTTTTTTACTCAGAAAAGGGGACCTTCACAGCGCAAAACATCATTTGCGCTAAAAACTGAATACCTATACCTCGCTTTGTGCCACATTGCAAAAGAGCGGAGCCTTAGTAAATGTGGACCATATTGTTTGCGTCATACCAAAGCCAGTTTATGTAGGTTCTCTTTTATCTGGTTATAGATCTGCTAGTTAAAGTCAGTGCCTATTAGTGTGAGATACTGCTGCTGTTTGAAAACCGAGACTGCTATACTTTGTGTGTAACACTCTCTTCTGTCTAAAGAAATCTCGTGCGAGCTCAGTGGAATCTTTGAGGCAGCTCTGCTATCTAAAGCTAAAGTTGGAACATTCTGTAACTCTTTAGGTGCAGCTCTTCTGAGAGGCCTGAGCCTGCAACTTCTGTTGCTCGGGGAATATCTCTGCTGTCTAAAGACAAATTGTTAGTCTGTTGCATGTTGTGAGGCCTTTTCACAGGGTTGTGCAATTAGGTGGGGTGCTAGTGAACTCTAGATATGACAGGGGCCCCAATAGGACACCTTGCAGGGGGGACCCCTAAGGTTTTGTTACACCACTATTTGGATGGTGTGAGAAGGGGAAGAGGCACACAGTGAGGTTGTGTGATTTTTGCCACTTCCTTGCACTTTGAGCTCTCGGCAAACACTGGGGCATATTCACAAGCCCCTTGCGCCACTTTTGCGCCGCCGTTGCGTCACGCATGTGACGCAGCGGCGACGCAAACCATGCGCCGCGTTGCGCTATATTTACAACGTGACGCATCTAGGGAGATGCATCACGTAGTAAACCCCTGCGCCACATGAAACCTGCGTCAGGTTTCATGTGGGCGTACCGGCGCAGGGGGGGGCGTTCCGGCGCAGGAACGCCTCGGAAAAGTGACGTAGTGAAATCTACAAGATTTCACGCAGTCACTTTTCTGACGCTGGTGCGTCAAATCCTTACGCCTGTTTCAAGCAGGCGTAAGGATTGACGCACCATGTTAGGGATAGGGAAGGTTGGAACAGTGCTGGAGTTGCGTCGCGCTTGCGACACAACTTCAGCACTGCGCCAACCTTCCGCCCGGCAGATGCGTCACGCATCTGCTTATCCTTGCGCCACGATGCGCCGCATTGTAAATGCGGCGCATCGGACGTGGCGCAAGGGTAAACTTGCGTGACGCATTTTCCCTGGCGCATCCCTGCTGATATGCAGGGATGCGCCAGGGAACGTAAATATGCCCCACTGTGCTTTGTTTCAAAGGTAAGAAACCGCCAATCTTTGATATGCGGCGCTTGAATGTAGTGCTTTATATGAAAGAGGTGGGTGCAGGACTCAGCCTCTCCTATGTGAGCTTTAAAAATTGTACCTTTCTCCATGGAGAGGTAGAAATAACCCCCTGTGAATTAGACTGCATGAATGGGGGAGGGGGGGGATGTCTTCATTGGAACATGTGGATTGCTACATTTCCAAGAGTAAAATACTGACCATTTGTTGCTGTTTTTAGAGTCTGCAAAAACCCAAACCTGATACTAAATAGCACTTCACACTAAATTGTATATATTCATTTGTAACCTGACTCTTGACTTTTATTACTTAATTATTAGTCAAGGATCCTTAACTCAGCGCTCAACTAATAAAAGTATGTACGTATAAGGGCTAAACATACAGGCTGTAGGTGATTCTGCTTATTTATGTACCGACCAGAACATTAAAATAGCCTTGGTGCCATTAGAAACCGATCCGGTGGCAACCCTAGAAAGTGCAGCGAATGTGGCAATTACATTTGAGTTGAGGTTTGAGGGGAGGGGGGTATATGCTCACATCTCAACAACAGCAGGCAGACTCCATTGAATTTTATGCTTTATTAGTTCAAAAGTGCATATGGAAGCCTCTCTGAATGGAGTTGAATGTCTGACTTCGTTCTGAAATTGGTGGCAGTGGGATTTTGTGTCTTATAGCCTGATCATGTATTAGAACTATTTGTTTGAAGCACAAGAGTCTGATTCTCCATCAAAGCTTAATCCTGATGGTATAACTGACACTTTATTCTATTTTATCCGGAATACCTATTATGATGCCACAAAACATCTTTTGATGTCATAAAATCTTAACACAGTTAAAGAATCGCTATTGTGTGTCTTGGACAGCACAGCTATACATTGATGAGACAGGCCCAAGAATGATACAGCCCTGTCATTCCTCAACTTTACAACATTAATTACTATATATTTAATAAAGCAGAGGTGTACTTTTTCCTGCTCTCCCTCAGTATCTGCTTTTCTTCCTCCCCTTCACATCTCATTCCTTCCCTTGTCTCCATTCTCCCTTCACTTTCTGCCCTACGTCCACGTTTCCTCTTAATTGCCGCCTCCCCAAACTAACTGCTTTTCATTTTCTACCTTACCATCTTTCCCTTCCACTCTCCTTTGATTGTGCTCCCAGCTGTCTGATCTTCTTCCCTTGCCTTTCTCCTCTTCCCACTTTTAATTCTCATCATTTTCCACTCCAATCTTGCACTCCCAATCTCTGCTTTCCCCACTTCTCTTTACATTCTTTGTCTATCATATCCATCTTTGCCTGCAGACCTCTCCTACTTCCTCACTCTACCTTTTATGTTTTTCCTTCTTGCACATATCTTTATATCCACTCCAGGAATCCATGTTTAGGCTCTGGATCATACATTTAAATCTTGGTGTGGCCACTCAGTCTTTCATCTTTCTGAGGTCGATAAAATTAGTGCCACTGAGTTGGATAACAACATTTTTAATTTGGTGTCAAGACCCTCTCTGGTAAATATGTGCTTTACAAACATACATGGTATGTTAAGGAAACAGAAATGCATTTTAATCTTTTGTTTTTCAATTTCTTTGCAAAATTACACTGTCATTATTCCCTCTGACCCTCCTTGTCCCAGTACCTCCATGCCTCCTTTCTTCTTTCCATTCTTGTTTCCTTCCATCCGCATTCATTATCCCTTGGAGCCTTATTTCCTTCTTCCTTCATTCGTTTTTACTTTCTTTTTTTCCTGCTCCTTTCTTCACCCCTTCTTTAATTTCTTCCTTTCTTGTCCTTAACCCTTCCTTTTGCTTTTCTTCCTCCTTTCGTCTTTCTATTCATCCATAACACATCGTTCACTTCCTTTCTCCCTCTATCTCAACATTTCTTCCTTTCACATTCTTCTCTTGTTTCCTCCTTTTTTCATCAATTACTTAATTATTTCCTCACACCATTACTCCCCTTCCTGCCTGCATTTGTTGCTGACTTCTTTAATGTATTCCTTCCTTCATCCCTTCCTTTCTTTTAAACAGCACAGTACAAGCACATTTTTTTAGTTTGCAAAGGTGCCACAAGTCCTCAAATGACCTTTCCAAAAGCTGCATTTTGAGATGTACATACATTCTCTAATTTGAGTTAACTTTTGAGTTGTTGTCATAGGCTTTCCATATCTTATATTATGAAATGTTATATTGATTTGTATAGTGCACTAATCACCCGAGAGGGTATCAAGGTGCTTGGACAGGTGTGTAAGTGGGAGGTCCCCGAGGTACTTATATGAAGAGCCATGTCTTCAGATTCTTTCAGAACACAATAAGTGAGGAGATGGCTCTGATGTGGTGAGGTTGGTGGATGTGGGTGGAGCCATTAAAGGAGGTGGATGGAGCCGGGGAAGTGGGTGTGGCCTCCTAAAAAATGTGAACACCTGCACTTAATATTTTACAAATTAAGCACTGTCAATTCCTCACTAATGTATACACCGAAGGAACTAAGACAACACCCAACGCCACTACCCTCAGCTAGACTAACACGACGGAGAACTGGGTTTAAGCTTCCTTCTCTGGATTTCTGTCAGGTGATGTGTGTGTGAGAGTCAGCACGTGCTTCACATTCTAGTCGTGATTGGAATGAGAAAAACTAGTATGCTGCGAAAGGGGGTGAGCTGGCAAACATCTTGAAATTCCAGCACTGCCAGCTCAACCTCCAATTATTTATTTTGGTACTGTTCAAGTGTTTCTTGTAAAGTTTTCCAGTTAAGATGCTAGCTATTATTGGGCGATTGAAAGGAATCCTCCTAGGGATCCTGACAGTTCCACCTTCATCCTTGTCTGTCAACCCGTTTCATCTCCACCCTCCCTGTTGCTCCCAAACAAGTTGGCCGGGCCCGCTTCCCTAAGAGGGGTAGCTGTCTCCTTCGCTCCAGGCACCTAAGTCTCTGCCCCTTTACCCCATCTGCCCTGAATGAGAGACTATTGACCTCCTGAGAAAAATCTCTGTAGGTCAGACAGCACTACTGCATGCCATCCAGAGGCAAGGCAGCCATCTGCAAAAGATGGTTGCCTACCTGGAAGGCATCCACAGTGCCATGTCTGTCCCACAGAGATCATTTCAGGCTCTGGCCTCCTCCCTCACAGCAGCCTTCCACCCGTCTCAAACTTCCACCCCACCTCGTGCTTCCTCCCCATCCAAATTCCCTATTCCCTTGCCTGTTCCAACCACACTCACATATTTGGACACACATACTTCAACAGCCCCAAGTAGCACATGCAAACAGAAACACCAGAAAACATGCAAGCATGCAACCATTCACATGACACTCATGTCCCTCACCACCATCCCCAACATATCCCCAGACACCACACCTGCACCCATGGACCCATCCCCAACACACAACATTCCCCCAGACACCACATCTGCACCACAGACCCAACTACCAGCAGCAGCATTCCCCCAGACACCACACCCACAGCCACAAACCTATCCATAACCCCCAGCATTCCCCCAGACATCACACCCGCACCCACAGACCCATCCATCACCCCAAGCATTCCCCAGACACCACACCCGCACCCACAGATCCATCAACCACCCTCAGCATTCCCCCATCCCCAACACCCAGCATGCCCAGCACATCCACATTACACCCCCCAAAAAACGCAAATGCACACACTCACCTACACACAGATACCTACAAAACACAATCAACATACCTCAGACTCAGACTCACAGACACATGCACCAACACACCCACCCACAGTTAACTCTTCCACTCCCTCTACCTCCCAACCCCTACTCCGTTCCAAACACCCTGCCCATTTTTCCTGTGAAAGTGTGTTATTTGCCCTTGCCCTTAGCCCTGTCAAACCCGAACCCTCCTCCCAAAGCCAAAATTACCTCTTCTACACCACAGCCCATCCCTCACACACTCCAATCCACCCCTGAGAAACCTGTTCCCCCACTACTAAACCCAGCCGTACCACTAAGAAGTCCAAAACGCCTCCAAAGCCAAAGAAACCCATTCCAAAGTCAGAACCACCCCTCCCAAAACTAAACCCACCCTTCCCAATACTGACCCCACCCATACCAAGTAAGATCTTCGAGGTGCCTGCCATGCTCAATGGGTGACCCTTTGTGAGGAGGTTCCCTGGCAGTGTCATGAAGGGCAAGTTTAGTGGCAAGCAGTGTACTGGAGCACCCATTGTGTACAAGGACTGGCCATAGGCCTTTGGATTACTGCATCTAGTTATTTTGTATTAATAAAAATATTTGGATTATAACACATTAGTCATGCTATTACTTTTCTAACTATTTGATGTTATCGGATACTTTGGGATGTGGGACTACAGTTGTGTTTGTTTCACCCTTATTGATGATCTATTTGAAGTGGTTAGTAGGATCTGACTTAGGACCCAGTGCTGTAGTCACACAGGACAAGAGGAAATGTTCAATGGATGGATATGTGGGATGAATTCCTATTGGGGCTGACATTGCATTGGGTGGTATTTCATATGGTAAGTATTTCAGCTTGGCTTGGCCAATGTCAGCATTATTTAGCTTGTACGATGTAGGTTGGATATGTGTTTGATGTTGCAAGTTAGATATTTGCTTATCCACACATGAAGGGTGTTAAATTGTCATACCTTGGTAGACATTTTTATGGACATGTGTCCATTTTTGTGTGTGTACCTTTCTCGTACTTTATATAAATGTGTGACAAAAGCTTTTACTGCTATGTTTGCTTTCCTGACTTTCCCTTACACATTTGCCACATATGCATGGCACTTGGTTATGCTATTGGTTATGCTATTGGTTTTCCCTGATATACTTCAATCCACAGGTCCTGTGCACTTAGACGTTTTGAGGCATGTGCAAAGTGGACTGTGGCCCAGGACCCTAGCCTTTCAGTGGTCCCCCTCTTAGAGGCATATCTATTCTGCAGAGAGTGTTTACATTGTGCCTTTAAAGGCTTCTTACACTGATTATTTGGAATCCCAGTTACCTGACATTAGCTTTTAATGTGGGTGATGTGTGAGAGTCCATTACAGAGATTTAGCAGAGAAGGTGTGTTTCAGTTTCATGACACATCCATACAGATGTATCGTGATATCACAACGGGACCTAGCATGTGAGCAATGTGAGGGTGTAGCAGAGATTAATATGTGTGATATTGATAGGAGGTGCTATTGTGTGACACAATTCCTGTTGTCATACCATTTATTGCTGCTTTAATTCCTTATACTGCTAAGGATGGGTCCAAATTTCCCTTCTGTATGGCATTCAGTGTAGGCAACTCCACATCCATCAGGCATTCCTCAGTTATTGTGGCCTCCAGGTACACCACATCTTTATTAAAAGAGCATTAATATTCTGCCATGGCATCATTAATGTCTTTATGCATGGGCACTGCTGTCTCCTCTTTTGTTCGCTGTGCTGACAGAAGCCCTTGCTGCTCCTCTTTGCGAATCAACCAGGAAAGCACACGTCCCGGTTTATCCCCTTCAAGGTGCTGTCTAGCTGTCGCCTCCATGTTGTCTATTCTGCACAGATCACCCAGTTCTATGGGGCAACGGGTCCTCAGTGTCAGTAACTGCTGAACTTAATTTTTTCCCCACGCCAGTGCCTGCTCCATATTAGCTATCTGCATTTCCAATCAAACTGCTTTGTCTTTCTGTGCTTTGTTTACCACAAATGTAGTTATAAAACAGATACCCCATAGGTTGCACTGAAACATGTCCCATACTACACATTCATCAGCCACAGTATTGTCATTGGTCTCAAAATCTATGTGCTGTGCAATAGTCTCACAATAGAACCTATCTTTTAGGGCATCTACATTCATGCCCCACATTGGTATTCATGGTCTCTTGTGGCTTCATCACATTTCGATCATCACTGGAGTGTGATCAGAGAGCACCCATGCCAAGTGCTGCATCCTCAATGTCGAGCCCAACAATTGGTCAGACTGCAGCAGCATGTTCAGTCTTGAGTAAGGGTCATGTACCTGGGAAAAGTGTGTCACCTCCTTCCCTGTGGGTATGCAGTACCCCATACATCGTGCAATCTCAAACGCATAAGCCACTACTTTAGCGCTTCAAATGCTATTGATGTAAACGTTTAATCCTTTTGGGACCCTGCCAATGAAGCCCCTCCTCCTCTTTTGAGAGATGAGGAAGGGAGAAGAAAGCTGGCAGGGTGATGGACTGCTCAACCTGGAATGGAGTCACAGCTTTAGGTAAGACTAATCTGTCCAGAAAAAAGGTGGTGTGGGCAATTGCACAGATAGTACCTGAAGCTCGCTCACACAATGAGCTGATGTGATGGTAATGAGTAAGACAGTCTTTAGAGTCAAAAGATGCAGCAAGCAGCTGTGCAGCAGGTTGAAGGGCGAACACTTGAGAGATGTCAAGACCAAGTTAAGGTCCCACTGAGGTTTGTCAAATAGTTTGGGAGGGAACAATTGTCAAACATTTAATAAACTGCATCACAATGGGTGATTTAAACAAGGAAGCTTGTTCCGTCAAAGGGCTGACAAATTACCTTTAATAGTGCCCACTGTAGGGCCTTCCTGGGCTAAAGACATAACAAACAATAAAACATCTGGCAGTTTGGCTTGTAAAGGGTATGGCTTATGGACTTCACACCATGCCACAAATTTGTCCCAGCGCCCAGGATAAATGGACTTTGTGGAAGGGCACCTGGTACAAAGGAGGACATCCACAACGTCCGGTGGCAGATCAGATGCATTTAATTGCATCCACTCAAGTGTCATGCATGGAGCTGTAGATTGTGCAGGACCTGCCCTGCTGCTGCGGTACAAGATCCGCCAAAAGTGGTAGCCTGATCAGAGGGCAGATGCTCATGCCCAAAAGTTTTGGGTAAGACATTCTCCTGGTCCAATATGGAGCTATTAGAATGACTTGAGCACAGTCATTCCTTATCTTTTTCATAGCTTGGGGCAGGAAAACAGATGTGGAAAGGTGTACATGAGTCTCATGTTCCAAGCCATCTGGAATGCATGTCCTAGCAAATATCTTTGTGAAAACTCCAATATGCAAAATGTTTGACTTTGTGTATTTTAAACGGTGGTGAAAAGATCCAGAGAGGGCTCACCCTACTGCTGGAACATTTCCTGCACTACCTCGAGATGGCAACACCTATTGTGATCCACCAGATGCCTCAGGCTGAGCTCATTGGCCCTGGCATTCAAGGATCCCGCTGGATGATTCATGAACTGAGCAGCTCTCTGAAGCACCACCCAATTCTAGAGGAAAGAGCCTCTTAGCACAAGACCCGATCCAGGATTCCACTCCCCCCTGCTTGTTGCACTATCACAAAGTGTTGTCCATGAGATCCTGCACTTGCTTCCCCTTTACGGATAGCAGGAATGCTTTCAACACCAGACAAATGGCCCATAACTCCAAGAGATTAATAAGGAGTCATGTTTCCACTGGAGGCCAGAGTCCTCTTGTAAGAAATTGGGTTACTGGTTGAGGGTACTAATCCCATCTCCAGAAGCAAAAACAATTCTTCTCAGGGTGAAATCACAAGCAAACTCTAAATTAACATGTGCTCAACCCTCGGATAGCTTGGCACAGAGCAGTCAGGCTTAACTCAGAGGCAATGTGTCAAGTATGTGTACAAAACTTCAAACCGTAACCCAGTGAAAACACACCACAAAACAATCTCACACCAGTTTCGAAAAATACAGTAATTTTTTATAACTAAAACAAGGCCAAAATGACAAAAATCCAATCAGTAGAACCAGAGATATTCAATTTTAAAGATTTAAGTAAAAATAGCGCTGTTGGAAAACGAGGCAGTATCTGTGAGGCCTGCACAAATAACATGACAACATTTGTCCTTCACTGGGAACCAAACACCCCATTGTAGCGCTTGACTCTCAGAGGGTATCGTTGCAGAGCAGTCTAAGGCTTACTCAAGGGAGGTGGTGTGGGCTAGTGATTCCCATTTACCAGTACGCAGAGATAACACTCAATAATTGATTGTCCAGTCTGTACTTTGCATTATAAAAGGAAGAGTACATTTATTAAACACACACACTACTCAATACTATGCAACAATTTACAAATATACATAAGCTGTTGGAATTACTTTGTGGCATTGCATAAGATTCCCACCCTTCCTGCAAGGGGGGGCGTCTAGTACCACTACTCCCATGTATGCACATCATCTTACCCCCTAATGCAGTACGTTGACCATAACCTGGAGTGAGGGCCTTGCCCACTGGCACCATCCCAGTGGCGACCCACCCCTGTATCTCAACAAGCATTTAAAATGGGCACATCTGCCATGGTGACACATAACCCTGACTGAGCATCTCTTACTGACCATACAGTATACACCTTTACATTTTAGTGGCTAACAGTCTGGGTTGTTCTTCACCTAACGCAGCAACAAGAATAAATGTTTAGGCATCACTTAAAATGACAGTACTTATCACAGCTGATAACAGTTATAATGCATTGCAATTAAAGCCCCTAAAAGGCATCACAGTTGTAATCACAGGATTAAGCATATACAGCCAGACACCCTAGCAGGAATGTCCAGCAACATAACCCCACTTTGCTTATGACTTCACATTACACATGTGGCTTTCAGTCCCTCAAAAGAAATAACATTAGGTAAATGCACTTCTCATGCAATTACACCTCTTCACCTCCAGAGGCTGCCCTTCTCTAGATATCCCCAGCTTAGTCCTTCACACCTTCGTGCAGTCTCAAATGCACCCCCAGCTGAAAAACAAAAGCTCCAGCCACAGGATGCTGTTGACGCACAGCTGAGCCCTCGAGGGGTTGTTTCTTTCAAGTCCCCCAGAGACTTAGGGAGGGACTTCACATCTTCGTGCTGGGGGAGACTGTGTTGCTCCTGCAGCTCCCCCTGCACGTTTGTACACACCTGGCAGTGACCCCGTCCTTCTGGGGCCACCACAAGCCGAGAACAAGCTGCTTTCCCTCGCAGGCCGGTCTGGGCCTGCAAGGCATTATGGGGCGCTCTCCTCAGCGCGTGCATAATAGAGCAGCGGCTCCCCCACTGCTTGGGGAGAGCCGCGCTGCGATCCCTTAGTGGCCTCACGCCGCTGCCCGATCTCGTTGGGGGCCCGGTCCCACCCAGACCCCTTGTTGCCATTTAAGCTCTTTTCGGCAGCTCGGGGAGCCCACCCCCGGCCGCTCCTGTTGCATCGCTCTTTGGGGGCCCGGTCCCACCCGGGCACCCGGCATTGCAGGCTCGCTGGAGAGCCGCTCGGGAGGCCCACCCCCGGCGGCTCCCACCGGCTCCCCGACTGGTCAGCACCCTCGCATGCTGCCGTGGGAGCCAGCACCTCTGTTCTGGTCTGCCCGATCCTGCGGGTAGACACGGAGGCTACCGCTGGTCCGGCCGGACCTCAGAGGAGTGCGACGGCACTCCCCCGCCTTCCTCCTGCCATAGGGGAGTGCAGTGGCACTCACCCTCCCTTGCGGGGCACAGTGGGGCCCGGTGTTGGGATCCGGGGCCCCCAGGGAGGTCGCTCCCCGGCTTCGGCTTCTTGGCTTCAGGGCCCGGAGTTGGGATCCTGGGCCCCATGGCAGTCTTCACGGGGAGCGCAGCGGCACTCCCCCGACTTCCTCTGCAGCTTTGGGGCCCAGAGTTGGGGTCCCAGGCCCCAGGAAATTCTTCGCAGGAGGTGACAGCGCTCCCCTCCCTCCAGTGTTATCGGGGGCCAGGGTGGGCTTCTGGCACCCCTTTTTGGGCAGTTTCACGGGAGCGCGACGGACCTCCCCGACTTGACTTCTTGATGGGGCAGCCCCCAGGACCTGACCCACCCCGGGGGCACATCCAAGACCGGCGGCGAAGCCCCGCGCGCTTTGTCGTCGGTCTTCTCAGAGGTCAAAAGTCACCTACCTTCTGGGGGGCATATCTCAGCCCTCAGGGGACCGATTTTCACCATCTTGGCCTCTTCTTGCTCCTGGTGGCCCACCCCAGCCACTGGGAGCACTTTCCACCACCCTTCTGGTCTCAAAGAGGGTGAACTCTGCAGGGAGCTGTCTTCACTGGCTCCCTGCACAGCCTATCACCTGGCTCTAGTCCTGGGCCTCTCTTCTCCTTGTGCAGAGGCCCAGGCTTCTGCTCACTGGTCCTAGACTTCCCCACAGGCGCATTCCAGGGTCCTGGGACAGTCAGGGAGTTCCTCCTTCCAACTACCCATAGCGCCAGTCTCCAGCACCAGTCTTCCTCAGCAGACCACACCCCAGAGAGAGCTCTTCTTCCTGTGCAAGACCTTTTAAAAGAATTTGGAGGGGGCTGGCAGGAAGGCTCTTTTGCCCTATCTTGCAGCAACACATCACCTCTCTGCCCCTGCTCCCTCCTTCCTGCACAGGCCTCTGGGATAGTTCAAAATGGCGTCATCCAGGGGTCTCATGCCACATGGTCTCTGAATAGCCCCCTTCTCCCCTTGCTGCCTTCTCTCCAGAGCAGCTTGGTGCCTGGCACCAGGTGACAGCTGCTGATGGATAACCTGCAGCTCCACCAACCATCTCTCCCTCTTGGAGAGGAGACCTTCGCCCTTCGAATGCTTGCAGTGAAGGGCTAGGCCTCTGGTGCTCCAGCTTGGGAGGAAGGTCATTAATCCAGCCTGGCAGGGTCACACCCAGCCAGGCTCTGGTTATGAGCTGAGTCAGAGGAATATGACATTTCTGGATGCCCCATAAGCAGTACAGATATGGCTTTGGACTCAGCAGAATACTTCTTTTTACACAACTTACAGTGTACTTTGGTGCGTGTCTGGAATTTGTAGGCCCTAGGGAAGTGAAACCACCCCATGAGGTCCCCAACTTTATAGGAGAATAATGGAGTGTTCCTTCAGTGAAAACAGTAAAGCACACTGACTTTCCCTTACATGTGTCTTCCCATAGTATAAAGCCTATTCCATGTCACCACCCAACTCTATATAATTCCTGCCACACCATTCTATCTGTACCTGCTCCTGGGCTGCGCACAACAGGAATCTCCCCGCGCAGCCCCTACACGTGTGCACATGCATGTACACACGTGTCTGCATGTAACCAGTCCAGGGGCCCTTACTCCGGCTGCAGCGCAGCGGCCTACTCTCACCAGGGGGACACCGGTAAAATCCACATGCAGTCTCTTTCATAATGAGTTCACTGTGGGTGAGTCCCAACTTATGAGGCTCTCCCACAGTAAAAGCGCAAACATTAAGTGTTCAAAAAGCAAAAAATCCAGGCGGCTCAGATGGTCAGAACCACCTTCTAACAAGCGGTAAAAAAGCTAAATGTGCCAACTGTGAGAATGTGGTTGTGCCGGACCGGGACTAAGTCACAAGTTCATCCTGACTGTGATGGAGTGCAGGCCAGCTACAGGGACCCAGTTCACTGAACAAAGTACCATAAATGCTGGTTTGTGAAGCATTGTGGGGATCTATGTCAAAGATACATTGCAAAACCAAAGCGATGCATCGGTTCTGAGTTAAGGCGAGGTCATATGTCCTCGTTGAGGATCCAATTGACAAGGGCTTATGATGCAAAGTCCGGCGTCGAGGATGCTTTGCGCAGTTGGGGCAATGCATTGGTTCTGAGGAGCTGCAAGGCTGCGATGCAAAGTCTGCCATCATCGTCAAGGCTGCCGTTGACTAGAGGACGAAAGGTCTGTACCAAGGAGGCCTCACACAGCTGCTGTTCCGAAGAGGCTGTGGAGGTAATGCAGGTCTTTGCGATGGTTTCGAACCATACAGCAGCAGTGATGCATCGGTTCTACTCTGGGTTGCACTGCGCAGCAGAGGAGATACGTCAGTCCTGCTGGATCCATGGAGGACAGCAGAGCACCTTAGGCCTACTTTGATGGGTCCAGGACTGGGGTGGCGCCACTTGACTGGGCAGAGTCCATGTGCTGGGTTCAAGGTTGTTGCAGCCTTCTGTCCCTGAGGCTCAAGTCAGGAGGCCAGCCAACTAGCCCTCGGAGTAACTTTAGAGTCTTGGGTTCAACAGATGCAGGTCCAGTCCTTTTCACCCAGACAGGAAGGCAGCAGGTCAGCACCGCAGGGCAGCAGTCCTTCAGAGCAACAGTCTAGCCGAGTGGCAGTCCTTTCAGCAGCACAGCAGTCCTTCTTCCTGGCAGAGTATCCACAGGTCCAGTAGTGTACTGAAGAAGTGGTGTCTGAAGTCCAATATTTATACCTGGTGCCCTCCTTCTGGGAGATGGGAGAGGCTTCTAGAGGTTTCCCTTTGAAGTTCCCAGGCATTCTGTATTCCCTGTCTTGGCTCCAGACTAACTACAGGGGTATGCAGCCCTTTGATGGGAGGCAGGACACAGCCTATTAAGTGTAAGTAGGGTTGCTCCCAGGTCCGCGTTCCTACTGCCAGTGATGGCATAACTGTCAGCTACATCCAGTCATGTGACCCAGAGAGAGGCTGCAGGCACTGAATGACTAAGGCTGGAAAATGCCAGCTTTCCAAAAGTGGTATTTTTAAAATTTTAATTTAAAATCCGACTTTACCTTACGAGATAATTTTTCATTACAGTTCCAAAGACAGCAAACATGAACTGGTTACCTCTTCCCATTTAGAAATTATAGCTTATTAAATGTAATAAGGTAACTCCAATGTACTCTTATGGGAGAGGTAGACCTTGCAGTAGTGAAAAATAAATGAAAGAGTTTTTCAATTCCAGGGCATGTAAAGCTTAAAAGTATGTGTCCATCTTTTTATATACACTGCACCCTGACCTCTGGGCTGTCCAGGTCCTACCCCAGGGGTGACTTAACATGTATCAAAAAGGAAGGTTTGGGCCTGGCAAATGACAAATTTTGCCAGGTTAAAATGACAGCTTAAAAATGCACACACAGGCTGCAATGACAGGTGTGAGAAAGATTTGCAGGGATACTTAAATGGGTGGCACAATCAGTGCTGCAGGCCCACTAGTAACATTTAATTTAGAGGCCCTCTGGACATGTAGTACCACTTTATTAGGGACTTACAAGTAAATTAAATATGTCAATTGGGTTTAAGTGAATTCCTCCATGTTTAGAGGAGTGAACACAAGCTCCTTAGTACTGGTTAGCAGTTATAAAAAGTACAGAGTCTTAGGACTAACAGAAACTAATTCAGCAAAACAATAGGAGGAGGAAGGCAAATATTCTGGGGATGACCCTGCATAAAGGGTCAAGTCCAGTGCCTCTAATCTCCACCTCCCCCAGATGACCATCATAACCCAGCAGTACCACATCCATCACCACCATCAGCTTTGGGTGGGAAAGGGAGAAGGGTCTGCCACTGGACCAACTGTGGTCAAGCAGCCACCACTGCAGATCATGTGCACTCTCCTCTAAAACTGAATGGCATCCAATAGGTTTCCTTGGTGTTGGGCCCACTGACACTTCAAACCTCATTGCAGTGCCCACATATGCTACCTGCATAGTTTGCAAGGAGGTTGTAGGAAGTTAAAAGGCCAAGAAGCCTCAGACCTGCTCTCACAAAGATCCAGACTTGAGGCTGAAAGATCAGGATTATAGCACAAATGTCCTGGACTTGTTCTAAAAGAGGGACGGCCTTGAACGGAACGATATCCAGGACCGCTCCAATGAAGGAAAGCCTCTGCAAAGGAGAAAGGTGCATCTTCGGCTTATTGAATGGGAACCCCAGTAAATTCAGGAGGCTCGCTATAATCTGGAGATGTTTACAACTGACTGTGGTAAGCCCACGTTTAAAAGCCAGTTGTCGAGGTGGTAGAAAACTGGTTTCGCCGTCCTCCGAAGATGGGTCGCAACCACCATTATCACGTTTGAAAAACACCCAAGGATTGCAGATTAGGCCAAAAAGGAAATGAAAACTGAAAACCCTCCTGGTCTACTTTAAACTGTAGGTAACGTTCTGTGGGAGTGTAGGATGGGCATATTAAAATATGCATCTTGCAGGTCCAAGGACACCATACTGTTGCTCGGGTCTTGGATAGAGAGAATCTGGGCAGCATGAGCAGTTTGTGTGGCTTAACACCGCCTTGTAAATATGGCCCTCCTTGCTGCAGTTTTCTGCGGAAAAGGGGTGTGCAATGGGTGTTGCTGTGGGCGTTCCCACTCAACACCCATTGCTCTTTGACACTGCCCCAGATTTACAAGGATCTGTAAATCGGAGGCAGTGCCAAAAACTAATGGAGCAAAACATCATTACTGATTGATTTGTGTGGGAAGGTGTCCCTTTCTGCAAAAACACAATCATTTCTGCAACGCAAGTACCCTTGCACCATGGTGCAAGGGTACCTGCGCTGGTGCTCGGCAGCATTTTTAGCACTGGTGCAAGGGAAAACACAGGGGAGCGCCATATTCTTGTATATACGGCTCATTCTTGTGTTTTTGAAATGACGTAACGCACAGCTAAATTGCTTAAAGAGCCACGTTGCACCATTTCGTTGTAAATATGCACTTTGATGCACTGACAATGACCTAGCTAAAACACCTACTGCAACATCAGTATGGGACATGTGCCTTGTTATCTCTCCAAACTAAACTATTCTTGCAATCAGTGAATATTGTGACGGATTTATGAGTGGCTGGCATGCATGCAGGGGTGACAGCAACTAATATGCCAACTTGAGCAGAGTGAACATCAGACAAAAAACAACTTTCAATGATGTCATACAAGGTACACAAAGCATACCCCCTAACTAAGGAGATCTTGTCATTTCTGAGACATAAAACATTGACATAATGTACAAGATCACAGTTGGGTAAAGGTGCATTTGGGAGATCAGTATGAGGTTCGGTTAGGTGGGCAGTTACTTGCAGCCAATTATGGGGCTTCCTGAAGAAACCGGTGGGGAAAAGGAAGGCAGGGTTCACATAACATCTTGCAATGGTTTGACAATAGCCTTATGACCTAAATCCACTGACAACGTTAGCTCTCAGTGCCCAAAACAGTGCGTTCCTGGGAAACGGTGGTAACAGGTCTGAGAAGCTTACATATATCTTCAATCTGTTCTGCAGACAGGTGTTGTTTCCCTGCCAAGATGCTGTGACCTAAATATTGAGCACCGGGGAAACAAAGCTCATTTTTATAGTTTCAAAGTGTCAACTAGGTACAGAGTGTCAACATTGCATAGGTTCAATGAGACACAAGCAACCAATACATGATCAACATATTGAACCAATGTAGATCCTTCTGGGAAGATGAGGATGTCTAGGATTTTTCATGAGGGCTTGAGATATGATGAAAGATGATTCAGTAAAGCTTTAGGGCAGCCTACACCATGTGAGCTGCCCCCTAGAAAATTATACTGGCTGCCTGGATGAATTCGAATAGAAACAAGCATTGGCATAGCCAATAGGTCTCGCCTTTGGGACCTTATAAGTACACTGTGAGACCGAGAGGATGGACAGAGGACAGTAAAGACACAGGTTTGGGAGAGGAGACCGGATAGGAAAGTTTAGAGTTAAAGCAGAAATAATTCAGTGTTAAAACACAAGAGAAAAGGGAAACAGAGCAGGAACAGGGAAGAAAGGGATACGAATGTTAAGACACGGGGTCAGGGGGCATGGAGCCCGGACTCGGCACATAGGACCATTGGAGCAGCCCCCGCCTGAGCCCCCACCAGAGCGCACTGGGACCGGGCGGCAGCAACCCCAGGTAGGCAGCCTGGCACCCTGCTGGCACCATGGAGCTGGGAGAACCGGGCACACATGGTGAGGGGCACATGAGGTACACAGACAGAGGCTCACGGGACATGGGCACACGGGACAGTCAAACGGAACAGAGGAACACGGGACAGGGGGGCACATGGGATGGGGGTACACGGGAGAGTCACACGGGACATGGGCATACGGGACAGACAAGTGGGGGAACAGGAGCACCAGGGGCTGAAACACCGGGTCGGGGTCACGGGGACCGAACAACAGTCAACGGAGGCAAAGGGAACAGAGAGACACGTAGCACTGAGGCGGGGGGCACCTGCGCAGGCGCAAGAGGGACTGACACCCTCGGTTCGAGTCTGGCGGGAGGCTGAAGCATCCTGCGATTCTGGGCAAATAGCTTAATCTCCCTGCACCTAAAAATAAATAATGTGCCCGTCTGTAATGCAACTGGTGCTTATGTAAAGCGCTCTGACCCCTTCTGGTGTAGTTCACGCTATATAAAACTGCAAAATAAAAATCACTCTAATTTACTGTTGAAAAAAATTAAATAGCACCTTACAGTTGATAAATTCAAATAATGCCTACAATTTTTATGCAGTACGACCAATACACCTAACAAGCTTAAAAAAACCCGCATACCCCAGAGATGCATATACAATCTGCGTTCACAGATAGCTGCCGCGTGTATCATCCAGGTACTGTCAGCATGGCTCGGCTCCAGATAGCATAATCAGGGCTGACGAGTGGCCTCGTCACACCGATTTGAAAGTGGATTACCGGGCTGGATGAGGCAACGAGAAAAATACAATGAAAACACCAGTGAGTAACATGCAAGATTAGAATGAACCTGGCACCGCATTGTGTCGCTGCAGAAACATGTCATTAAACATGCTAACCGAGTCCCACAGCTCACGGTATTAAACATGCTAACCGAGTCCCACGGCTCACTGAACAAGCTCTGTTTACAGAAAACAGTGCCCGGCTGCGTGGCCGCGGCCACAAAGTGAACGCGACGCGAAGCCTTTGAAATACGATACGGAACAGATGGCACAGAGCGTGCTCCTGCTCGTAACCGCTTGCTTAGGCCGTGGGCGGATACATGCTGACGCCTTTGACCAATTGCGTGATGTCTTTTTTAGAAAGACACACGCAAAGACCAATGGAAAAAAAACCACAGGCACGAGCGTCTGGAAAGCCCAGAGCGATTTCAAGAAGTCGTTTTCCTAGAGCAGCGCCATGCGCGCTGCACTAGGCTCGACCTAAAAAAGGAAGACCATAGGTCAACAACCATGAACCATGAGGTTGCTGTCGGCATGCATGACTATGTAGTAGCAGGGTTAGGTACAACAGGGAAACCTGCAATAAAATAGAATTAATGGCACATAAAGCCAGTGCAGAACTATACGTTTCTTTACTATGCTTTTTGGTTGGTAAAATGGGGTTGTTACACAGCAGAATTCCTTGTTTCAACAGATCAGAAATGACTGGGCAGGTCCCAGTCGCTTCAGGGTATATGGGGATGCCTTTTCATGGGCATTGTTCTGATCTTTAGGGTTCTGCAGCAGGAGCACAAACGACATCATTAGCATGCTCAGCCTACAGTGTGCAGAGACCTAATAAAGCACACTGAACAAACGATTGATGTGAAGGTTTGACGTTATTCATATCACGTATCGTTAATTCTTTCACGGCAGTGCTAAAACTGCGTTTTCGTGTTCTTAGGGTGCATTCAAATAAACACCTTCATTAGTACGGTACACAGAACATTTAGATTTAAACAGTAGGTCGCTCTATAGGAGGTTTCTAGTTGAGCTTGGGTTTTTTGAAAAGATTGTGTTTGTAAAGACATTAGCTTAGATTGAACACATTTCTTTTTCTCTCCAGAGCAGCAACATCACAGTTAGCAACAGAAACCAAATCAGAAAGACCTTTAGTCCGCCACCCAATGCAGATGATTCTCAGTTGGACCTGCACTTTGGACAACAGTCCCTGTACGAAAGCAGCACCAACATCTTCTTTAGCATTTTCAGTAGCTAGAGCACTACTAGAATAGCAATCAAATATATGTTTCAAATAATCAAGTTAAACAGCTGTAGTTTCAGCTTTGTTTTGTTTTAATTAGTAGTTTCAGACCAATTTATTTTCGGAGCATACCTCAATGACAGCATTCAAAAGTCTGTCTTCAGCAGCAAAAAGCGTTGCTCATCACCAGGCGCTCACTGAGGACAACTGACCTTTTCTAATAACCGATCTCTCACTTCACTTGACAAAAAACATATATAGCAATTAATTAACATTAGACCAGGTTGGCTCATGAGCATTCAGATACTGCTTACAGTTCTTCACTAACTATATCTAAACATGTGAGGGTTGTCTCTAATACTGGGCAACTGGCATCTGATAGTCACTAGGTCACCTGCAGGACAGGGAACAAGGGCAGTGACTCGACATCCTATTCTAGGATCTAGGTACTCTCATAGGGAAGGAAGCACATTGGGTTGGACCTGGACCACAGGAGTTGTCCTAGCATTCCTCGCTAATCGAGGGTGGATGCTGTACCAGTCAGGATGTTCTCTCAGTTTATCTTGCCCTTCCCTCCACGATCTGTCTTAAACTTTCCAGAGTTATAGACAAACTGTAGGCCTGATCACTCCGATGTGTTACTTTGCAAAGGTGAGGTGTAGAGCAAGACTGCCTTTCAGGTAGGAAGTGGGGCAATGTCCTGTCAGCTTCTTGCTTCCTTCTTGTGCTGGTCAAACTGTCACTTGCCACAGACACTCTCTTGTGTTTGATCGGTCTGTGTCCTTCCAGCCAGTTCATTGGCCAGGCCCATTCCTTTAGTTTGCTAGCACATCTTGCGTTGCACCCTTAACATTTCCTGCTGGCATGGGGAAATTCCTCCCCCTTTCCTTCTACTGCTTCTGCATTCTTAGTAGTAATCTGGGGAAACAAATAAGGAGAAGTTGGAACAAGTCCTAGCCCTGTCCTTAAAATGGCTAATTTGGCTCCTAAAGACCTGACTTTGACTTTGGCAGACAGTGTTAGTAACGTTGCCAAGGTGAAGGTACTCTGACCACCAAATTTAGCGATATCTGCTGGCCCAGCAGACATCTCTTGCATTGATAGGAACTGATGTCACAGCGGTTCCTGTAAATGCACTGAAAGGTTTGTCAACAGGACGGTGCCACACTGCACACTTTTAATTTCCGTTTTTTATTTTCAAAAACAAAATCCCAAAGAGGGATTTTGCTTTTGAAAAAAAATACAATGACCCCTTGGCATGGGGCTTTTCTCCCATGGCATGGGGGGTCTTTGAAAAGGTTTTACTTTTACATACTGGCAGTTTGTAAAAGTAAAAACTGGCCATGTGTCTGCCCACTCCGCCCAATTGGGTGGGTGGACACATGGCCAATCTACAACAGCCCTTTCTCCCTCAGGCTACCAGAGGTGTATATGAGCGGCGCAGGCCAACTAGTCTCTGCCATCTGCATACTGATGGTTAACAAACCAGGCGGTGGATCTTCAGTTCGATTGAGAGTGTACTCCCACTCTGCAGATCACTAAATCAGGCCCTCAGTCTCTAGTGGGTGTCTTTCAATCCCCAACACCTGAAATTCTTGTCTTCTCTTCAAGGCATCTTTGTACCAATTTAGGAATACTAACCATTTTTCTGGGTTAGGCTTATTTTTAGGTTCTTTCAATTGTTTCTTCAAATCATTTAGGCCCTCCATACAAAAGGTATCTTCTTCTAGATAGCTCCTTTTTTCACAAGTGTTTTTAACCCAAACATCTATATATCTGCATGTGTTTCTACCATACTATCACATGGGTGGGGGTCCCTTTCTCTAGGGCTTTGTCAACTTTAGATTTTCTGGCTCCCATTTCCTTACCACACCTTCCCTCACAGCCAGTTACATGCATAGAGGTCTGTCTGCCTTTCAACTGAATTCATCCCTTAGAGGAGTTGGGTGGAAGGATAAAGGGGTAAGTTTGGATGCAACAGCTCTTTCTCCATGTGTTGTTGTAGAGGGAAGTTGGACTGTTTATGAACATCTGTACACTCCCCCTTTGCATTTGGAAATCTCTGGTTACAGTCTTTTGACTAGGCTGTTGCGTGGATTCTGCGAGATCACAGAACTATGCTTGGGATTATGGGACCTCAGTAGGTAGGGACTAAGTTATCCTGCCACCTTAGTACCCATGAGCCCAAGACCGACTAGCTATAGTGTTTCACTTGCCCTCCTGCTCACTCACAGAGGATCAAGTGATTAGACACCAAAGAACACAACACTCCTGACTCTCTCAGGAATTGCGGATGCAGGACACACCCTTTCGCTCACTCTCTTGTACTCATCCACAATAAGATCTGACAGAAACACGAGACAGTTTGTTTATTTTAACTAACGTATGCAGTATACATGCCACAATCAGTTGA
Organism: Calotriton arnoldi; assembly: GCA_963921515.1. Classification (NCBI taxonomy): domain Eukaryota; kingdom Metazoa; phylum Chordata; class Amphibia; order Caudata; family Salamandridae; genus Calotriton; species Calotriton arnoldi. Next base: position 1,229,143 of record CAWUFW010002047.1, read on the forward strand.
AAAATGCCTAACACAAATACGGTCAGAATAGCAAGTATCCGAAAATCATAAAAGGAGCTGTCATGATAATGGACAGAGTAGCCTAACCTGCCTCCCCTTGTATAGTAGCAAAATGATTATATATTAGAAGATCTCTGGGTGTTATCAGCAGACCCGTACCTCAGTCTATAGAAGGTAGCTCTACATCACAAGTGCTGTCATGCTCTTCTCCCTGGAAAGATCCCTCTCCAAGTGTTCGTTACCTATCTATGAAGCCCCATATGACCAAAGTACGTGTTCCCAAGCAACAGCTGCATCTGCATGTTTTGTCTAGGTGCTAGGGCCTGACCAGAACAAAATAACAAGGGGCATTGTTGTTCGACCTTGTTCACAATGTGCAGACTAAATCCCAGGAACAAGCAAGGCGCGAAAACAACAGCATGTTCTATGAGAATGTTTCAGAGTGGCACAAGCAAAATAAATTTGTGTAGTAATGTGCGCAAAGCAGGAGACAGGTAGCAACGTTCTCTTGCTAACATAGGGAAGACGACAATACCCCTATGGGCCTCATGACAAGGCCTGGGCCAAATATTAATTACGGAGATATTTATATTAATTTAGGGTATTTCACGTTACTCTTTTGACATGCAATTACAACAAATTAAGTGATTGTGCCCTGCTGCAAAAGTTTGAGGAATTTAGGACAAAAAGTAGGGGTGAGTCACCCAGAATTTTCCTCAACAGTCAGCATGATTACACAGAATTACGTGAGTATTTCTGCATTTAGCACTATTTTATTTGTGCCCAAATGACTTCCCATGTCCAAAATGGATGTGAGGATGCATTGTGGACTACAAAATATTGCTAAATGCAACAGAACACTAATAGCATCGTGAGCAGCCGCTCATGCTTGCTAAATGTGCTCTTGGCGTAGAATATTCCTCCAAAGTACTCCTGGCATTTAGCACTTGTTTCTCAGAGCAAAATGCACCCTCAGGTCCCAAATTAATGTGAAGATGCATTTTGTGCTGTGACAATGGCGCTAAGTGCAAAACAAAACAAACAGCAGCTGGTTGTTTCTGTACTAATTTCCCTCACACATTACTCTTAATTATGGGAGCGGGTGTAATAGCATAATTATTTGTAATCCAGCGCGGATTTACCAAATTGACTCTGATCACTCCAGCATAATTAAGATTACACCAAGGGCTCACAAAAAGCGAATCCAGGAGCACAGGAACAACTTAGCGACTACAAGCTGTTTGTTTTTGTTGCATTCAGCTCTACGTTCTAAGTGAAAAATGCATCCTAAGGTTCATTTTTGATCTGAGGGTGCATTTTGAAAATAGCACAAAATGCTGCAGTACACTCCTCATGTAATTCCGCATAATTTAGTGTCATTTTGCTGTAATTTCATGCAATTGCATTACAGCAAATTACGCAAGTTATTCCCACCCCTACTTTTGACCACAGATTCCCGTGCGGCTAGGTCTGCACACCTCATTCTTTCATCCACTATCGTCTGTGCTAGGATTCTAGGCAGTCCACTGCCTGACCTCTCTACACCCTTTCAGAGACTCATGATCTGTACAGTTGACTGGATACTCTGGGACTTCCCCCATTCCTACCGAAACTGGTTTGTCCAGTGTCATCATCTCCCCTGGTCTACTTCAACATGTTAATTATTTTCATTCCTACAGTTAATAAACACAATCAAACTTCCTATGACATAAATGTATGGCTGATCTGCTACCCAGGCTGATTGGGTAGCTGCCCACTGTAGTCCACATGTGACATCTGGATTTTATGACCTTAGTGCAATTTCTGCCATAACTTCAATCGATCATATGGATTTGGGGTAAACCAATTATTTCCCATGTTTAGGGGCAGAACACATACAATGGGAGGTTTCAAGATGCCTCCTAATGCCAAGAGTAAAAAAATATTTGTGACGGCAGCAGAAAAACAAGTATTGGCATAGCCAACAGGTCTCACCTTTGGAAAATTATAGGTTTTTAGCTGTGCAGCAAATTATCCTGGGGGATATTTTTACCCAGGTAGATGTAGGATGTGAATGAGGGCATGGGTATTATTATGGTGAGGAGTAAAGCCATATGCAACCTCCAGGTATTAATGCATGAAAACAGACAGCAGAGGACGTTTTTATGAGGTGCACCTATACCCTACATATGAGGTGGCCATGTTTTGCCACATTCACTATTTTCCCCTGTGCAGTTCAAACACACACTGGTGAGCTGACAGCCTGTCTGTTCCTGAGGTTCTTCAATGATTTCATGTCATTCTACAGGGTAAAGTGCACAGTGGTGAGCTAGCAACCAGTCTATATCTGAGGTTCAAATAGTGCATGCTGACCTACAGGTTCAAGTGGCCAGTGGGGATCGGTTAGGCCGTCTGCCGTGAGGTCCGTATAGGGCCCCTGAGTGCATACTGCAGTGAAAGGCCAAGTGCGCATTGAACTGCCAAGATAAGCCACCAGGGAGGCATGCGTGACTTAGTGGAGGATCGAAGGTGAGGCTGGCAGGATGAACACCAGGAAGGGCAGCAGAGATGGAAGCAGACTCCAGTCAGACAACATATTTCTTCTGCACAGCACTAAAAGAATGTTTCACAGTGAAGAATAACAGTCTTGTGAGCATTGCAGTCTGTCCCCCGAAAGCACCCTCTCTACACTTCCTTTGGGCTGCATGTGACCAGGGGGTACACATCCCCAGAAGTCAGTGGTTTCTTCAATGACCATGCCACAAGAGACTCCTTTGGAAATTGCGTAGTTTCTGTGAGAGATCACTGACCATCTTCGGGGTAGAGCAGGGTCATGAGCTCCTTTCTGGGTCCACGGGGAGGCGGTGAACAAGCACAGGGGACAGCAGCTGGGGAGTGGAAGTAAATCAAATAGAGGTGCACCGCAGACCGAGGGTGAGCACAAGGGGTGGTGGGGGCATAGGAGACAACACAAACAGACAATGGGGTGAAATAATGTTGAGTTGAACAATGCAAGAGGATGCAGCTTTCAAAACTAGAGGGGTAACTCAGGGCCTCTGCTAGAGAAAAGAACACACAGACAAAAGAAATAAGCTTATTGGTGCGCCCTTCAGCAACGTGAAACTACCCAACAACTGATGCCACACTGCACCCACAAATATCACAACACCTAACAAGCATGTGAGAAACTTTTTGCCTGAGTCCTCAGCTGTCGGGACGGGAGGGTGGAGGGGCGATGCTGCCACGGTGAACAGCAGTGCCCCGTAGCAAAGGGACAGAAGGGCGGGCGCATGAGTTGACGAACGTGTTGCAAGCACAGGCCGGGTGACTCTCGGCAGAGGAGCGTGTTCCAAAATCGAATGGTCAGCATTAAAAAAATCACCGGGAAACAGCTTTAGCGGATAACACAACTCTTAACAGGTATGTGAGAAATGTTTTGTCGGAGTCCTCAGCATTCGGGACGGGAGGGTGGAGGGGCGATGCTGCCGCGGGGAGCAGCAGTGCTCCGTAGCAATGGGACAGAGGGACTGACACATGAGGTGACGAACGTGTTGCAAGCGCAGACCAGGTGACTCTCAGCAGTGGAACGTGTTCCAAAAGCAAACAGTCAGCATTAAAAAAATCACTCTAGAAATAGCTTTAATTGTCTTGAAAGCTTGAAATATAAACAAGTGAGTGGCCAGGAGCGGGCAGAAAGAAAAAGGAGTGCACCCAAAACTAAACATATGGCCAACAGTGAAAGGATCCATGTAGCAGGGGCAGTCGCCAGGGTGGGTAGAAAACAGCCAAAAGGCGGGACAAGTGTAAACTATTCACCAATGAATCCAAAAGAATTTCAAAAGGCAGACAAAACAACCAATGAAAATCGCTGGGCATATTCAAAGCACAGAGGGTGAACACAGCATGTCTGGAACTCAGGGCATGTGCGCTGCCTAAGCTCGACCTAAAAATAGTGGGTCCATACAATGCCCTATCCTACAATATTGTACTTGAGCAGTAGGGCATATATAGTACCCGCACAAGGTTTCTTGACTTTAAGAAGAGGTATGGAGCTTACACAGGCTCAACCTGGGTTTATTCCAAGTACTGTCATGATATTTGATACGTTAAACTACTTTTAAGCCTGTAAAGGACCTAGAGAAATGTTATAATATGAGATGTATGTCAAATTGTTCATAACACCAGCATCACTTGTGTACAGTGTTTTATTAGCTAAAAACAGGACCCTTGCAGAGTCAAAGGTTTTAACCACTATGGCACCCTTGGAATATAGATTCTGCAGAACTCCTCAGACCAAAATTTAAATAATCAATGCAGTACATGACACAGAATATATGCTTCTGCTTTGCTACATACATCTTGAAATCAACACATGTACTGTATGTACAACAAGATGACAGATCACCCTGCTCTCACTTGTGATGGTGCACAATTAGCTAACATGCAAAAATACAGTCAGCCATGCACCTTTCACCTGCATCTTGGGTCTGCAAGTAGTGCTGCATGAAGGGACCACCAACTTCACACAAATAATCACCAAAGTTATTTAAACATCAGTCTGTGTTGTTGCAGAATGGAACATACATAGGAAGAGCATACAACAATCCTAATCACATTCTCACCACATGTTGTGCATCCACATGTCTCCCCTGGTGAGGTTTAGCAATCTGATGCACAAGATCAGAAATTATAATGTGTGTTGATTGTGAACAGACACACACAGGGCAAAATGGATGTGTACTACCCCAACATGCATACATGCAGAGTCTAACTCAACTCATGCACAAGGACATCAATGCATATTTACGTTGTCTTCACATGTCCCAGTAAGTCAAGTGCGCCAGGTAGCAGTGCCACTGTCACCTAGACACTGACTCACCTTTGTGGGGAGGTGGATGTAAAGAGCCCACAATGAGTCCAACATGTAGTAGACAAGGATTTTCACTCTCAGTTACCCTCAACACAATGACAACCAATGAGGTCCACAGATGATGTCCCAACATAGTATTCATCAAAAAGTCAAGGTGGATACCCAATCAGGCACATTTGCCAATGGTGCACCCTCCATAATATGTGTACAGGAGATGTTCTGTTTGTGCAACAGGCCTGTAAATAAACTATTATGTACATCATCATTGACCCATATATCCTGACAGTCACAACACGGAGGCAATACACAGGACTCGGACAATGACAACATGGTGATGTGTAGTCTGTCAAGTATAGGCAAGTTAATTTCACAGATGCTGCAAAAATGTTTTAAAGTCAACATGACAAACCAGAAAGTACAAAGTAGCACAATGCCACACACCTAAATAGGCACACTACAAACACAGCAGGCACATATAGTAATGGGCACATATCTCTTTATTTTGTTTCAGGTGATCAAGGATATGCACTCACGCCATGGCTGATGACGCCAGTCAGAATGACACACACACAAGCCCAGAGAGACTACAACGTTGCACTGGGACGCACAAGGGCCAAAGTTGAACGGACATTTAAAGTCGTCAAATCCTGGTTTCGGTGCCTCGATGTATCGGGGGGCAGACTCATGTACAGTCCTGAACTTGTTCGCAAGATCATAATGGCCTGTTGCATTCTGCACAATATTTGTGTACGCACAAACATGCCATTGGATGAAGACCATGAGGAGCAGGACAACCCATCTGATGGCCAGGATGAAGAGGCAGATGCTAGACACACCACATCTTCTGCTGCTGGAACAGCAAGAAGAGATCAAATAATCTGTAATTTTTTTACATAATCACAGGAAACAAACATCACATCATATGTATATTATTAACAACAACAAAAAAATGTGTCACTTTGTCAAAGAAAATATAACTACACAAAAGTCCTGTGTGCTTGTTTTATTACATCACAAGTTCATATATCTGTCAAGTGAAAAGTAATAAAAAAAATGTGCCACACAGCTGTCACACATAGCGGTGGACAAAACATCAATCATCCATGAAAATACAACATACAAAAAAGTGCTCTCTAACATGTGTGAATGATAGGATGCAACACATGTTTGCCTCTTGAATGGCAACATTTGCAAGCAGATCACGTCCCATATCGTCCATGTAGAACTGTTAGGTACAAGCAGTTTTTCCCCAGAATATTCTGCAAATATAACCCCTGATCCTCCTCTCATTCTCTCACAACCATAACTAACAACTCAATACTACAGCAGGTGTCAATATACAACACTCTCTCTGACTCACTGACTCAGCAAGCATAATCCTTGGTGAGCACAGCTAACGAAATACAGGGTACAGCATGGAATGCAAACTATGCAATTCAAAATACTGATTCAGGGGACGCAAGTGGACACTCTAATTTGCCTAATCACATGTGCCCTGCATCACAAGTCTTTTAGAGCAGATGTGCCTCATCCTCAACAGTGAAGGGCTGTGCAACATACTCTTGCATAAATAAGTTGATAGGACATTCAAAGAGATAGGATGTCTACCCTGTAACATCAGTGTACTCATGGCGTGTGTCCTGCAATGCACAGTAACATTTGTACATTACCAGTAACAGCCTTCAATTATGAGCACAACAAGTTGCAACATGCATACTTTGCATGTCACTGATGTTAAAACAATAACATGACAAGACTTGCCATCAGGTAATGTTCATTAGTCATGCAAGAAGTTCAAGAAAATGGGACCACCATATCACACACAACGCAGGCATTGTCATCCCTGTCACTCTGCTTTGACTCAGCAGTATCTGTGTGTAGAGACCAGGGTCTCATACAAAGGCACAGCATGCTCCTCAGACCATGTGGACATCTTGTGCTAACAGGCATTGTTACTTTTGCAAGGCTGTGACATGCAAAGTGCAGCTTTGCCATTCAAAAGTAACAATGACATGTTCACATGTGAAGCTGTGTCTTCAACATGCTTGTACATGGATCAGTGTGGCATGTAGAGCTATGCATTCATCTGAGGTTTCAGTTCCATTATGCTATCTGTTATATACATTTACGTATGCATTATCTGAGCTGTGTCTGCAGGATATTGTAGTCCATAGTGTACAGAAAATATGTGTAGACACAACACCAAAACTAACTTTCAATGGTATCTGTCCATTCAAAACATATGTCAACATACAAGATAATATTAGCTCATTGCCGACATACAGGACTTTTCTAGTGATGTTGCGTGCACAAGAACAAACTCACACCATGTAACGTCTTGCCTAGCATTTTAGGTAAGGTTGACAATGGAGATGGTCATTGCACACTGACCAGAGACCATGTAATGCAAAGCACTGCATTAAATGTATAGACATATCTTGTTAAAATGAAGCCATGAGTGCTGTAGCACAGACTGTCATCAATGTCCCCCTCTGTGTCTCCAGCTATTCATACACTCAAATGTGAATGTGCAGCCATAGCTGGGCATTGATGCTGCTTTGCAAATATCATAGACAAGTAGTGACTGCCTGTCGGTCAAGTACATTTGTGTAGCAAGACCATCATACTTGCACAAACATCACAGCAATATGTGATGTTAGAGGCTCACATGTAGTGACACATACCACCAATGCCAACCCTTATGTGTGACACTTTGGCATGGGTCTACGTACACACATGTCCAGTCATGAACATACACCAATGTGAGTAAATAGTACCTCCTTATGGCTCAGGACCACTCATACATGTACAATACAGACACACCACACAAAAGTACAACACACAGATCATATCACAAATACATATTGTGCTGTTAGTCCAGATAAATCTCATGAAATGGTACATACATTGATCATGTATCAATAAGCGATAAAAAAATGTATGCAAATCCACGTTTGCGGCAATATTTTCCATTTCCGGGCTGAAACATACTCGCTAAATACATATATACACATGAAATCTTCCTGCTCAGCCCTAGGCGTGTGAAATTTCGTCTCAAAACAAGAAAACAGGCTGCAAAATGACAGGAAATGATGTCAGTCTGCATCCTGGCACATGGAGGAGTACAGTACACTTTCACTTTCTCTTTCAGCCACACTGTTACTGTCTTTTGTGAGTTGTGGAGGTTTTGGAAGGTGTCTGCTGCTCTTGGTGTGTTTGAGAGAGTTCTGTGTGTAGTGTACTGTCCATACTATCCTTGTTAAGTCCTGTGTTACTGTCCCTATGTGTTAATTGCGTCTGTCTGATTGTTTTGTCAGGTGTACATCTCTGGGGTATCTTTGTATAGTTAAGTAGTTAGTAGGGGTTGACTGTGGTTTTTTTTTGTTTGCCCGGGGGAAATGTATTTGGGGATGTTGGGTCAGGGAAGGGTGGGCAGGATGTTGGAGGGGGTCTTGGGGGCCTTCCTCTGGTGAGTTAAATTTTACCTGCCCAGGATGGTAGAGGCTGGGGGACGCATCCTACAGGGATATGATGTGAAAGTCTGGAAAGTGAGATGGGAGCACATCCAAGAGAAGATGCTCAACATGTTTGGTGTGGACAGGACTGTCCAGCAGTGGAAGCACCGGTGGCAGGACTGTGTTGGCCATGAGGGAGACCTAATGGATCACCTTGGAATCATCGTTGGAATGCAAGGTGGTAAGTACATGGCCAACATAGTATCACATCAAAGGATGAATGCACAGGACACCAATTATGTTGAGCACAAGATATACGCACATATCATGGAAATTGCCATTTGGCAACATAGCTTGCCTGTCATGACATACTGTGCCAACCCTACATCAATTTTTTTGTACACTTCACATGATCAACTGGCTGACAATCTCTGTGAGATACACAATGTGGGTCACCAACATGTCAAAGCCCGTAACATACCTGTGCGTAGTTGAAAAACTGATTTGACCCTCAAATGTCATGTATATTGCGGTGTGATAGCAGATTTTACATTCATGAAGCAGTGGGACAGGTCGTAGTATGTTATGTCACTCAGACCGTGGCATGGATGTCCATTAGGCCACCAGTGTTAAATTGACATGTGTTGTGGGTAAGACAGGCTCAGCAGATTGCAAAATGTATGTGGCAGCACACATGACTATTCAAATGACTGAAATTGTATCATTAAACCATCAATGATGTATGTGAGTTTTGCTAAATGTGATGTCAATGACATTAATTCTACTTTCCACAATTTTTCTACAGCAGGAAGAACCTTGATCACACATGGAGATGTGGATGCATTCATGGACCCACACATGACAGGTGAGTGTATCGCCCATAACTTTGGATTATATGTGTTGACATTTGCAAGCAATGCCACAGGCTCTGTATGTTGTAGTACACAGTGTGGATGTGCATCACATGAAACTCACCTCTGGTGTGATGATGCTGCATGAAGTCAAGGGTAATTTACATCAGCATCATGTGGTGCTGGAGGACAGAATTGCCATTTGTGACTTGATGTTGCAACGCCTCATATGATTCACAACACCCTAACTATGTGCAAGCACAGAGTCCATGATGTGTGTGATGTCATAGCCATGTCATAGAGCCAATCACACAGTATCACTAACATCTATGTGCCCTGACATGATTGTGCAAGTGTTCCAGATCTGCAGCAGCCAATGTCAATCCCCTATGGCCACCACAACATCACTTTTATAGACTTTGTGGGGGCAATGAGGGCTGCGCCTTATTTACAAAGCAGCGTTAAGCCTCTTAACATGGATTAACGCTGCCTTGTAAATAAGGTCCCCTTTCACGCTGTGGTTAGCATGAAAGGTGTGGGCAGTGGGTGTTGCGGTGGGCGTTCCACCGCAACACCCATTCATTTTGACACTGCTCCCTATGTACAAGTGCGGCGTACATAGGAGGCTGCGCCAAAATCAAGACCTGGTATAACATGGTCTTAAGTTGGCTAAATGAGGAGAAATGCATTATTTCTCATTGTTTTTGCTTTTTTCATGTGCCTTGTGCAGCACACATGGAAAAAACAAAAGGCCATGGATTGTCCCCCTTCCTGTACATGAACAATCCTCCCATGCACACAGACACACTTGCAATATGGTAAATCCTTGCATTTCATTATTGGCGGAGAGAGGCATAAAGCCATGACGTCTAACGCCTCTCTCCACCACTTTCTTGTACATATCCCCCAGTGATTTTACCCAAGCTGTGTCTGTGTGTACCCACGACACATTCAATTTAATATGTCAATTAGTAACAATGGTCTGACACATATGTGATGTTTTGGGCATGATCTGATCAAAAACTCACATTGATCCTGGCTCCTTCACATGGTGTCATGTGTGCATGTTGCATGTCCACTGCTACAACGTGTAATAATTTCCCTTTGCATGGAATTGTTTCACTGATGAACATGGTAGATAGTGAGCAACTGAATTAAGAGACCATCAATATAAACGTTGTACATCACTCCAGCCATTATGGGTACATCCCAGAGTGTACACACGTGACAAGATACATTTGAGTAATGGTGAAGATGTTTATGAACAGACCTGGTACACGTTGACACACAGCACTGTTGTGCATGTTGGTAATTGTCCTGTCTAATCGCAGTTCCAGTTGACATTGACAGTTAGTTGTACAGAGAGCATGTCACATTGCCACAATGACACCATGATTACGTGTTACAGAGGGCTGAATGACTGGATGAAACTTCAACAAGTTTCTCAGGAACACTCTTACAATGTGACATAGATTGTTGGTACATATATCTGTCACATCAAATACTAGTGTATTAGATGAGGAATCCTGTGATTCATTTCCATGCTGATGCAAATAAGCAAACCTCTGTGGCCCTAGGAAATTTTGTAGTTACAACATAGTCGTGTACAGACTATTGCAGACTCAGTGCTGAAGCATGCATGAGAAAATCAACGTAGGAAAATATCAAATCATGCATCAGACATCCTTTCACACTGCATTTAGTTGATGAGTGTTTGACATTGTTACACTGCTAAGCCCACTCATCATCACACAGAACCATTCACACAGGGGCACCTTAAAAACTGTGGAGTTTTTGATGTTCAGACTGTGTGTAAATTATTCTAAGATATGCTATTTACCATGACATGCTTAACACTTCTGCCAATTCACATGTTACTAGTTGTTCATCTGAATGTGCCACACATGAAATACACAATAGTTCACTGATGGATTAGGTGCATGATGGTGATCCATGTGTAACATTGACTGACATGTGCTCAAGTCAGGCAACATAGAACTTTTGGGCGAGGATGCTTTCCTTTGCACTACCATAAATGTGTTCACACTGCCACTGTTTAAAAAGCACAAACAAATGTGTGGTTCACATGCGGCAGCTTTGCTGTCCCATAGGGTCATGGCACAGAAATGTGCAGAGCTGGCTGATACTTGTACACAAAGCTTCATGCCACATATGGCCCCTTTCCTTGCATGCATGTCAAAATGTATGCATTGTTCAACAAATTGGCAAGTACATGTGTACATGATCCAATCTGGTTTTGTAGCTGTGTGCGACAGCTCCAAGGGCTCACTAATACGAGGATTTTCGCTTTCCTCAAATGTACTACATGACAAACACTGTTGTGACTAGTCATCTGACTTGATTGCAGACTGTGCAGCCTACTGTCTTGGTGTAGTTAGAATGGCAGGGTCTGCTATGGTCCTGTTATACTACATAATTACTGTACTCTCCCTGTTGGACTAGATTGTTTTTCTTTTGCATGGCCAAATTGCAAACAGAAATCTGACAACTATTGTCACTGTACTCTGTGCCTGCCTTGTCGAAGCAAAGGAATAACCATGTTGTTGTGCACATCTCATTCTGATTCCGACTATGATGTGTTCATGATTTATCAGGTTATGTGTCTAATTGCATGTAGTTCTTGACGATGTTCACATAACCTATGGCTCATTATTAATAGGTGTAGCAAATATGCATTATGCCATCATGTACTTGGACTCAGGAAACATGACAAGTATCATTTACATTTTTCAGATAACATGTCCAAGGAGGAGCAGCATCTGTTCCTCCAGCGGAAGGAACATTAACAGCACATCAGGCTTGTGGCTAAGGGGTACAATGCAATGGCTATGAGGTACCGGGAGGAAAGGGCTTCTGGCAGGTGGAAGTCCATCACAGACAGTACAAAGAAAGCTGGGAAAAACACACATGACCCTACCTGCATCAACAACACAACAGAGCCAGCCCCAGCAAGTCCCTGGACCATCAGGAATTCCTCGGCCAACAAAAAGGAAAAGGTCAGCTGTCCCAGTTCCATCAGGAGCTGCTCCACTTCCGGTCTTCCACCCTTAGACTACCTCCCTCACACAGTGCACAACCGGGAACATCCTCCAGAGGTGCAGGACACAGGACACAGGGAAAGGTCTGGCCTCACAAAGAGGGAGAGGAGGCTGATGCTCTGTTGGAAAGTTAATTATTGGTAGAGGCAAATGTAGGTCTGCCACTGGCAATAAGGCCACTAACACAGTATAGGACTCAGAATAGGACTTAGAAAATTATTCCCATGCTCAACCCTTGGTAGCTTGGCTGCGAGCAGGCAGGCTTAACTTCAAACACAAACACCACTTCAGTAAATAATTGAGACACAATGCATAATAAAAATCCAACACCACTTTATAAAAATAGGAAATATTTTTATCTTTACAATGACACCAAAACAACAAAGATCCAATGTAGGGAACTGGAGATATGAATTTTCAAAGATTTAGCATTATATAGCACTTACAAACCCATAGCACCATATTGGGATATCTGGTCGCGATAGCCCGGCTCAAAGTCAAAGTTTCAGGCCGACCGCGATGGAGCCCTGAGCGGCTACCCCTCGCGGTAGGTCCTGGTCACAGTTTTTACCTTCGGACTTAGAAACATTTCTGGAGCTTTTTCTCGCGAGGTCCCTCGATGCTCTTCACCAGGCCGGATTCGGTGAGGGTTCACCGGCCTCGGATATCGCCTACTCCCGGTCAAACTCTGGAAGTCGGGCCTACGGAGCTTTTCAGCGGGACGAACCTGGACGGCAGGCCGGCTTGTGGTTGAAGGCAGGCAGCTTGGCTGGCCAGGTTGAGTCGGTCCTCTTATGGAGCTTTTTTCCAAAGTTGCTCCAAAGTTCTCCAAACTTCTGGAACCTCTTCCTGAAGTTCCCCAAAGGGTCCCAAAGTGTCTCAAACTCACTCCAAGGGTCTGGAAGCTCCAAGATGGTCCTTGAAAGTTGAAGGCTTCAGTTCCCACAATCCACTTGGACAAAACCCTTACAAATCCACTGGCAGTTCTCCTGGTTGAGGATCCTTGGTGGTGATGTTCCAGGTGAGCTCTGTTAACCTGTAGCTTGCAGGGAGTCCACTCTTTAGTTCTTTTACAGCAAGGTAGTCCACAGGGCTGCAGTTCCAGATGGTGCAGTCTTCAGAGGGCAGGCCTTAGAAAGTGCACATCAACCTTCTAAGCATGGCACCACGTCTTGATTTAATAAGTGTCAAGCAGCAGATCTGAGAGGCTCTGCCCCTCTCAGATACTTATTCCAAGTTCTCTGGGTCACGCAGGAGGTCACTCCTGACCAATGGGGGCAGGGTAACTCTCCAAGGTTATGACCACATCCTGTAGAGTGTGGCATTATTTTGTCCCAGAGTGCACCAAATCCTCCAAATTCATAATGGCTGATTTTCCAGCAGAGAGTTAAGAGCTGGCTAAACACACCCCTAGGATGGCTAATTTCCATAGACTCTCCCCCTGGCATCTGCTCATTCCTTCCTTAAGCCTAGCTCTGGCTTGGGGTCAAAAAAGTAGAGTGGTAACTGACACTGAGGTCTTCCCCTTTCCTTTGAAGACCATGGTTTACGACTCCTCCCCCTGCTCTGGCATTCCTGTGTAGCAGCACACTGCCCTCCCAGCAGAGCTGGTTAACCCCAGGGGCTCTTTATCACCTCTTCAAAGCAGCCTGGCTGATCCACTTAACTCTGACCAATCAGGACAGACCACTGGAAGGCTGAATCTGGACCTACTAACAAGAAAGTCTTATAATTTCTTGTCTGTATATTTTAGGAGAAATTCAACAATATCATATTGTTGGATTTATCACTACCATTCTGGGAAGTCTTTCCATGGAAGTTCTATCATTCTCCTATCAGGAATTATTAGTTAGTAACCTCTTGCCATGTTAACCTATGTGGCATGTGATTTACAATGGAAAAATGACTTGGACCATTTTTTGCAGCACCAGGCCTTATAAAAACATATTTTACAAGTACCCCGCCTATATCTACAGGATCCCCACCCCATGGACCACTTAGGGGAGACTTTAGGGGTTCTGAATCTGTAGAAATATTGCAGATCCTCCCTCCACAGTGCTCCTAGCATCAAAGTCGAATTTGGTCAGCACTGTATCACAATGTTGGGAGTAAAATGTGAAATTTCACTTAACCCTGGGCATATATAACTCATTCTATAAGGGTCCACCTTATAAATACCTAACCCCCCACCCCTGGGACACCTAGGGGAGAACCTGGGGGTTCCTAATATGCCAAAACATTGTAGGTTATCCATTTTTAAGTGCCCCAAACACCAAAGTCGAGTTTGGGCACAATTTACTTTTTAAAAGCAGTCCTGCCACCCAGGGCTGCTTTTAAACTGACCTCAGGCTTCAGCAGTGCACACATGCAAGTGCAGAGAAAGCTGCTGGCCTATAAACTACCATGCCCTATTGTGTACTAGGGACTTCTAGGTAGTTTCAGTCCCCCTGCCCTATTATTTACTAGGGTCTGATAGGGTAGGTCATGCCAATCACAGGGGTACCCCATACTATAGTGTACCCTAGTGTATATAGGTGTTTCACTGTATTCTAAATGTGTCTCTTTCAGCATAGCACTGGCCCTGGGCCTGGTTAGGCAGAGCCCAGGGTCAGTCAGAGTCAGTTACCACCAGTACCAGTCAGCAAAAAGTTGGGGGGTGCCCAGGGCACAGGATGACTTTGCAACATAGCCCCCCCAAACGAAAGGTGATGGGTTACTAACCTACACCCTGGTAGTCCTCATCAGCTAAGTGGAAAAACCCGGAAAGTCCATCCGCATGGGCAACCCCAGGTCTGTGTTCCACTGTAAAGTCCATTCCCTGTAGGGAAATGGATCACCTTAACAGCTTGGGATTCTCCCCTCTCATCTGCATCAGCTATCTGAGAGGCCTGTGGTCAGTTTGAACAAGAAAGTGAATCCCAAACAAATATGGTCTCAACTTTTTCAGGGGCCAAACCACAGCAAAAGCCTCTCTCTCAATGGCACTCCACCTCTGCTCTCTGGGAAGAAGTCTCCTGCTAATAAAGGCAACTAGCTGATCAAGGCCCTCTTCATTTAGCTGTGACAACACTGCCCCAATCCCCTGCTCTGAAGCATCTGTCTGAACCACAAATTCTTTTGTGCAGTCAGGGGCCAGCAGCACTGGTGCTGAACACATAGCAGCTTTCAGAGAATCAAAAGCCTTCTGACACTCTGGGGTCCAATCCACCTTCTTGGGCCTCTTCTTAGAAGTGAGTTCTGTTAGGGGCCCCACAATGGTCCCATAATTTTGAACAAACCTTCTATAATACCCTGTCAGTCCAAGGAATGCCATGACCTGAGTCTGGGTAACAGGAGCTGTCCAATCCAAAATAGTTTGGATTTTAGCTTGGAGAGGCTGTACATGGCCCCCACCTACCAGGTAGCCCAGGTGCACCACAGAACTCTGCCCTATTTGGCACTTACTTGCCTTAATAGTCAGGCCTGCCTGCTGCATGATCTGAAGCACTTCCCTTAGGTGGCTTAAGTGATCCCCCCAGGTAGAACTGTATACAGCTATATCATCCAGGTAAGCTGCACTGAACTGTTCCAACCCAGACAAGACCCTTTTCACCAACCTTTGGAAGGTGGCAGGTGCATTCTTTAAGCCAAAGGGCATTACTTTGAACTGATAATGTCCCTCTGGTATGGAGAATGCTGACCTCTCCTTTGCTCCATATGTGAGGGCAATCTGCCAGTAACCTGAAGTCAAATCAAAAGTACTCAGGTACTTAGCAGCCCCAAACCTGTCAATGAGCTCATCAGCTCTAGGTATAGGGTGAGCGTCAGTCTTGGTGACTGCATTCAATCCTCTGTAGTCCACACAGAACCATAACTCCTTGGGTCCCCCCTGAGGATTAGGTTTAGGTACCAGAACCACTGGACTGGCCCTTGGACTCCCAGACGGTTCAATTACCCCCATTTCCAGCTTCTTAGCAACCTCAGCTTTAATGCTGGCTCTGACATGGTCAGACAACCTGTACAGTTTATTTTTGACAGGTAAGCTGTCACCAGTGTCAATGTGGTGCACTGAGTGGTGTACTCAGTGATGCCTGGGGTCAAAGAGAACAGGCTAGCAAACTGCTCCAGCACTAGCTTACAGTCTCTGTGCTGCTGGTCTGTCAACTTGGGAGAGAGTATCACCCCCCTCCACTGACCCATCTTGCATATTTATTTATTTGAGTTTTATATAGCGCTGGCTAGACCCGGAGGTATCAGAGCGCTTTACATAAGGGAACTGCGTGTTACAAGTTGCAAAAGTTTCACAAAAGTTACAGAATGAGTAAATATACAATACAGGAGTGGTTTAACTAACACGAAAATCAGGATCAGAAAGACCAGGGAAAGCTGGTAATCCACAGGAAGGAGACAGCAGCGGGGAAGAAAACGAGACAAATGTCCGAAGTCTGGCTGGGTAGGTGACGGCCATAGCGGTGTGCCAGAGCCAATCTCCACTCTCTCAACAGTGACCAGTAACATGGTCATATCTGCCCTGTCATTGTGGGGTTTCAATCTATTCACATGCAGGACCCTATGAGGATTTCTGGGGGTGCCAAGGTCAACCAAATAGGTAACCTCACCCTTCTTTTCTAAGATTGGATAGGGCCCACTCCACTTGTCATGGAGGGCCCTGGGAGCCACAGGCTCCAACACCCACACCAATTGTCCTGGAGTAAACTCAGGCATAGTAGCCTTTTGATCATACCAGTGCTTCATGAGCTCCTGGTTGGCCTCCAGTTTTCTGTTTGCCTTGTACATGTACTCTGCCATTCTAGATCTCAGGCCTAGCACATAGTCAAGCACATTGTCCTTTGCTTCTTTTTTTTTCCGAAATTCAAACACCATATAAACAACTTAGCAGTGTGAGACAACACGACCACCCCCCCTAACCCTCCTAATATCTCCAAACTTAAACAACAAAGCGAAAAAGATTAGCCACATAAAAAAAAACAAAAAAGAAAAATTAAAGAATAAGTGGAAAAATAATTTCTATACATCGTAATACCTAACATTGTTTCTCCACGTATGGCAAAAGTTCATTCTTGTGTATATAAGGAATATATCGAAGAAAAGTGCAAATGCTTTACAGTACATCAATTATAAATCCCAAGATAAAAACAGTATAAAGTGACATATACTCTAATGCAATATTAGCCAATATGGATCACACACCCTAACCTTCCGGATTATTATTATTTTTTTTTTTTTAAAACATTCTTGAGATTCTCTGGCAGAAAGTATATGATACCGGCCTTTTCTTTAACCATCAATTTGAGCCAGCCACTTTGATAAAGGTTCCCAAATTATTAATCCCTTTCTTTTTGCCCGCCTACCTTTTTGGGAGTATATGGATTTCTCTAGATTACCAATCGCAATAAGACGGTTTAACCATTGAGAGAATAATGGAGGGTTTGGATCAATCCATGCTGATGTAATACATAGCCTGTATATTGTCATAGCAACGAATACCAGAGCCCCTCCATTCTTTCTGTCAACGGTGTCCTGGATGCCCAGCAAGATAGTTGTAGGTGTTAATAAAACATCTTGCTTTAAGATCTTCTTAAAAAAGTCCTGCATTTGTTTAATTAAAGGCCCTAATAGAGCACAAGAAGCAAACATATGTATAGAGTCTGCTTCCGACTCTGCACACCTGGGGCATAGTGTTCCTCGGCCTGTCCCCCATTTTGCGATTCTACTCGGTGTCAGATAGAGAAAAAATGCCGTTTTAAAAAATACATATGTCCTTTGCTTCTTAAGAGGCTTCTCTAAAGACTCTCTCAGCAGACTCAATGGCCCCCTCACAGGGTGTCCAAACAAGAACTCAAAGGGACTGAAACCAACCCCTTTCTGTGGCACCTCCCTGTAGGCAAACAGTAAGCATGGGAGGAGAACATCCCATCTCCTCCTGAGTTTCTCTCACAACCCATTCATCATGCCCTTCAGGGTTCTGTTGAATCTCTCAACAAGACCGTTTTCTTGTGGGTGATAGGGGTGGTGAACTTGTAGTTGACACCACACTCATCCCACATAGCAGTCAGATAGCTGGACAGGAAGTTTGTGCCCCTATCTGATACCACCTCTTTCGGAAAACCCAATCTGGTGAACACACCAAGCAGTGCTCTAGCCACTGCAGGAGCATCAATGGTTCTAAGAGGGATTGCTTCAGGGTCCCTAGTGGCATGGTCCACTACCACTAAGATAGACCTATTCCCTGATGCAGTAGGTGAGTCCAGGGGACCAACAATGTCCATCCCCACCCTTTCAAAAGGAACCCCAACCACTAGCAGTGGTATTAGGGGAGCCTTTGTCTTTCCCCCTGCTTTGCCACTGGCCTGACAGGTGACACAGGAGCTGCAAAACTCCTTTACCTTTTCATACATATGGGGACAATAGAAATGGTTCACCAACCGGTTCCATGTCTTTGTCTGTCCCAAATGTCCTGCCAAGGGGATATCATGACCCAAAGTCAGGATGAACTCACTGTACTTCTGGGGCACCACCAACCTCCTGGTGGCCCCCTCCTTGAAGTTTCTGGCCTCAGTATAAAGCAGTCCATCTTCCCAGTAGAGTTTGTGAAATCCACTGTCATCCCCCTCCTCTTGCTTAGAAGCAATCCGCCTCAAGCTCTCAAGGGTGGGACAGTCTTGCTGTCCCTTACTGAACTCCTCTCTGGAGGGTCCACCTGCTCCTGTCAGTTCTGCCAAATCTGACAGCTCTGGCAGGGATGGAGTCCCTCCCTCAGAGGCCAGATCTTCCCCATCAGGGTTAGATTCTTCCTGCACCTCTGGAGTTCCCTGGGCTGGTTCACCAGGCCCAGTATCCTTGTCATTGGATGCTTGGCCCTTTGTTCCAGGGTCCAAGTGTCCAGCCCCTCCCTTTTGGCTAGTCTGTGACCTAGTCACAACACATACCCACTCAGGGAGCTCCAATATTTTCATATGGAGTCCTCTCTCCACCTCTGACCACTCAGAGGCTTCAAGATCATTGCCCAGTAAACACTGGACTGGGAGCACCTTTGAAACAGCTACTTTCATAGGGCCTGTCACACCTCCCTATTCCAAATCCACCACAGCCATAGGATGGAGTTTGGTAGTGCTGTCTGCATAAGTTACCTGGTGAAACTCACCAGGTAGCAACCTTCCTGGAGGCACCAGCTCATCCAGGACCAGCCCCAGTGTCTCTGATAGCCTCAACCTCAGTCCCATTCACTTTAGGCCTCTGCCTGTACCTGTCCATGTTTGGAGGTAAGGCAGCAAGGGTTGCAATATTCACCCCTCCCAGGGACACTAAGGTTGCTTCCACCACCTGACTATTCTGGACACCACTCTCCACCCCCACACTTACACTGGCAATCCCAGGGGATGGCCCCTTAGGGGGGGAGCTTCTTGGGGCAGACAGCATCTCCCTGTTTGTGCCCTGGCTGGTTACAGTCAAAGCACTTACCCACCTTTGAGGGATCAAAGAACCTACCATTCTTTCCCTGATACCCTCTCCCTTTGAATTTGGGTTGGCTCGGGCCCCCCTCCTTGTGCAGGTTTTTGTGGGTCTTTGGAGGACTCCTTCTGGTTTTGACCTTCTTTTCCTTGGGCTTTCCCTTGGGGAGGAACCTGTCCTCCTTTCTTCTGGTCACTCCCCTGGTGCTGAATGGAAACCCGGGTTCTCACCCACTTATCAGTTGCTTCCCCCAGCTCTCTGGGGTCTGTCAGCTTAGAGTCCACTAGATACTGGCGTAACTTCTTTTCTGCACAATAAGTCAAAATATGTTCTTTGAAAAACAAATTATACAATCCCTCATATGTGTCAACAGTGTTACCAACAATCCAGCCTTCCAGTGCCTTCACTGAAACATCCACAAAGTCTACCCAAGACTTTGAACTCAATTTCTGGGTGCCTCTAAACTTCATCTTGTACTGTAGTCAGACCAAATCTCTTGACTAAGCATGCCTTTATCTGCTGGTATGATTCTGCATCCTCTCCCTTCAGGGTCAGGAGCCTATCCCTCCCAGCTACTGGAATCAACTCCCACAGGAGTGCACCCCAATACTTAGAGTGGACCCTACTCATTCTAAGGGCCCTCTCAAAAGCTGCTAGCCACCTGTCAATGACATCCCCCTCTGTGTACTTGGGCACTATACCCATGGGAAGTTTGGGATCAAATCCACCACTCCTGGACATCTCAAAATCTTCATCATTTTCACTGCCACCATTTCTTTTGAACACCTCCTCCCTCTCCCATTTTTTCTTAGCCAATTCCAATTTCTCCTTCTGCAAGGCAATCAAAGCTAATTGAGCCTCAAGCTGTCTCTCTGCAAGGGACAGTGGTGGTTCCTGAGTAAGGGACCCTTCTTCACTCCCACCATCTGGAATCATATGGCTCACACTAGAGATAATGGAAGAGGCACCATCCTCACCCTCCTCTTGGGTGAGGTTGGGGGGAACACCCTCCATCCCCCCTTGAATCTCCCCAGCCCAGGCTGTTAGGGACTTAAGCAACCCTGCCTTCCTAATCTTGTTGGAAGCAGGCAGTCCCCTAACCCTAAGCCTACACTGTACCCTAAGATCAGCCATCCTGAACCGGGACAGTTTAGCCAGGTCCAGCTCCATGGTTCCCTAGTTTTGGGTCACAACAACTAGGCACAACAGACTTAGAACAATTTGGAAAAATCAAAACATTGGACTAAAAACTGTTTAGTCCGAATTCCAAAAATCAAACTCAAAAGTTTTGTTCTAAGGCAATTTAGAGGATTTGTATAATCTTAATTCACTTTACTGAAAGGTGTACTTTTTAAACACAAGTCCTCATCCCACCGCTGAGCACCAAATGTTGGAAAGTGGATTATTGGTAGGGGCAAATGTACGTCTGCCACTGGCAATAAGGCCACTAACACAGTATAGGGCTCAGAATAGGTCTTAGAAAATTATTTCCATGCTCAACCCTTGGTAGCTTGGCTGCGAGCAGGCAGGCTTAACTTCAAAGACAGGTATGTAAAGCATTTAAAAACACCATTTCAGTAAATAATAAAGACACAATGCATAATAAAAATCCAACACCAATTTATAAAAATGGGAAATATTTTTATCTTTAAAATGACACAAAAACGACAAAAATCCAATGTAGGGAACCGGAGATATGAATTTTCAAAGATTTTGCATTTTATAGCACTTAGAAACCAATAGCACCATATTGGGATATCTGGTCGCGATAGGCTGGCTCAAAGTCAAAGTTTCAGGCTGACTGCGATGGAGCCCTGAGCGGCTACCCCTCGCAGTAGGTTCTGGTCACAGTTTTTACCTTCGGACTTAGAAACATTTCTGGAGCTTTTTCTCGCGAGGTCCCTCGATGCTCTTCACCAGGCCGGATTCGGTGAGGGTTCGTCGGCGTCGGATTTTGCCTACTCCCGGTCAAACTCTAAAAGTCAGACCTACGGAGCTTTTCAGTGGGACGAACCTCGACAGTAGGCCGGCTCGCGGTTGAAGGCAGGCGGCTTGGCTGGCCAGGTTGAGTCGGTCCCCTTATGGAGCTTTTTTCCAAAGTTGCTCCAAAGTTGTCCAAACTTCTGGAACTTCTTCCTGAAGTTCCCCAAAGGGTCCCAAAGTGTCTCAAACTCACTCCAAGGGTCTGGAAGCTCCAAGATGGCCCTTGAAAGTTGAGGACTTCAGTTCCCTCAATCCACTTGGACAAAACCCTTACAAATCCACTGGTAGTTCTCAAGGTTGAGGATCCTTGGTGGTGATGTTCCAGGTGAGCTCTGTTAACCTGTAGCTTGCAGGAGTCCACTCTTTAGTTCTTTTACAGCAAGGTAGTCCACAGGGCTGCAGTTCCAGATGGTGCAGTCTTCAGAGGGCAGGCCTTAGAAAGTGCACATCAACCTTCCCAGCATGGCACCACGTCTTGCTTTCTTAAGTTTCAAGCAGCAGATCTGAGAGGCTCTGCCCCTCTCAGATACTTTTTCCAAGTTCTCTGGGTCACGCAGGAGGTCACTCCTGACCAATGGGGGCAGGGTAACTCCCCAAGGTTATGACCACATCCTGTAGAGTGTGGCATTATTGTGTCCCAGAGTGCACCAAATCCTCCAAATTCATAATGGCTGATTTTCCAGCAGAAAGTTAATAACTGGCTAAACACACCCCTAGGATGGCTAATTTCCATAGACTCTCCCCCTGGCATCTACTCATTCCTTCCTTAAGCCTAGCTCTGGCTTGGGGTCAAAAGAGTAGAGTGGTAACTGACACTGAGGTCTTCCCCTTTCCTTTGAAGACCATGGTTTACGACTCCTTCCCCTGCTCTGGCATTCCTCTGTAGTAGCACACTGCCCTCCCAGCAGAGCTGATTATCCCCAGGGCCTCTTTATCACCTCTTCAAAGCAGCCTGGCTAATCCACTTAACTCTGACCAATCAGGACAGACCGCTGGAAGGCTGAATCTGGACCTACAAACAAGAAAGTCTTATAACTTCTTGTCTGTATATTTTAGGAGAAATTCAACAATATCATTTTGTTGGATTTATCACTACCATTCTGGGAAGTCTTTGAATGGAAGTTCTATCATTCTCCTATCAGGAGTTATTAGTTAATAACCTCTTGCCATGTTAACCTATGTGGCATGGGATTTACAATGGGAAAAATGACTTGGGCCACTTTTCCAGCACCAGGCCTTATAAAAACATATTTTACAAGTACTCCGCCTATATCTACAGGACCCCCTCCCCATGGACCACTTAGGGGAGACTTTAGGGGTTCTGAATCTGTAGAAATATTGCAGACCCTCCCTCCACAGTGCTCCTAGCATCAAAGTCGAATTTGGTCAGCACTTTATCACAATGTGGGGAGAGATATGTGAAATTTCACTTAACCCAGGGCATAGAAAACTCATTTTATAAGGGTCCACCTTATAAATACCTGACCCCACACCCCTGGGACACCTAGGGGAGAACCTGGGGGTTCCTAATATGCCACAACATTGTAGTTTATCCACTTTTAAGTGCCCCAAACATCAAAGTCGAGTTTGGGCACAATTTACTTTTTAAAAGCAGTCCTGCCACCCATGGCTCCTTTTAAACTGGCCTCAGGCTTCAGCAGTGCACACATGCAAGTGCAGAAAAAGCTGCTGGCCTCTAAACTACCATGCCCTATTGTGTACTAGGGGCTTCTAGGTAGTTTCAGTCCCCCTGCCCTATTATTTACTAGGATCTGAATGGGTAGGTCATGCCAATCACAGGGGTACCCTATACCATAGTGTACCCTAGTGTATGTAGGTGTTTTCACTGTATTCTAAATGTGTCTCTTTCAGCATAGCACTGGCCCTGGGCCTGGTTAGGCAGAGCCCATGGTCAGTCAGAGTCAGTTACCACCAGTACCAGTCAGCAACTGTTGGGGGGTGCCCAGGGCACAGGATGACTTTGCAACATGTTCACTTTCAATGTTTGTGTGGCCCGTCTTGAACGGGGCAATGATGACAAAAAAGGGCCACCGCATGGACATAAAGGGGGCCCTGAGGCTCCCCTATTGATGGACAATGGTTGTAATATTTCCCACACCGTCCAGTCCCACGTTTCCCCTCTCCTATTTACCATCCTGTTAATAGATTTTGGGGCACATGCATCAAGGTAGGCTTTTGCGATTCCTTAATTGCGATTATTAAGGAATCGCAATTAAGGAATCGCAAAAGCCTATGCATGTAGGAATCGCTATAAAAATAGCGATTCCTAAACATTCCTTAATTGCGACTCGCTAATTGCGAGTCGCAATTAAGGAATACCTCCCCATTAATTCCTATGGGCCTAGAGGCCCATAGGAATGAATGGGAAGACATTCTCAATTAGCGATTCGCAATTAGAGAATCGCAAATTGAGAATGCAATTTCAAGGGTGCCAGGGTGTCAAAATGACACCCTGTTGCACCTCTGAAATTGTGATGTGCACCCATGTTGCGCACACACATGCCCCAAGGGCATGTGTGTGTGTAACCTAAAACTTAAAAAATGCATTTTAGAGCATTTTTCGAAGGTTTTGCAAATTACAGACAAGTTTGATTTGTCTGTAATTTGCGGTCCCAAATAGCGAAATCGCTATTTGAAAGTGCTTCTAGCATTGCATTTAAGGAATCGCAAATTGCGATTCCTTAAATGCAATTGCAATTTAGGAATTCGCAATTAATTGCGAATTCTTAAATTGCGCATAGGAAACACTTTCATGCATCTCCAAAGGCCAATTTGCGATCGCAAACGGCCGATTTTTGCGATTCGCACCGTTTGCGATCGCAAAAACCTTTGATGCATGTGCCCCTTTGTAGCTAGTTGTTGTTAAGTGTAGATTCAGTGTAAGGATAATATAGTGTTTGGTGTAGTCAGCTTTTAAATTTTTTGATATTCTCTTTTTAGTGCTTTTGTGTAAGTTTCCTATTCATTTGGGTGGGGGGGTTGATGTGTTTTGGACTTGTTAATATATATTTTTTTTTAAATACAAAAAAAGATATATTTGTTTAGTATGTATGTTTAGTTAGTTGATGTATAGGTTAAGGTGTCTTTGTGCCATCCCAGATGTGCCATATGGGTGGTGGGTTGATGTTTAATATATGTTGTTATGTGTATATTCTTAGGTAAGCTAGTTAGTTTAGTGTAGTTTAATATTAGTACAAGTTAGGTTAGTGTAGTTTAGGATTAGAAAGTATGATTAGTTAAGTAATTTAAGAGTTTTCTTATTACAAATAAATTGCCAATGGTTGATGCTTTGTGCTCCCATTAATTTTTGCTGTGTGGACATATCCTGTTGGATTGGTAGTGGATTACAACAGATGCATCCCCCCCCACAATCAATTAGAATGTCTACAAATGTGATTACAGCATCTTCAAGGGACAGGCTACCAACAAACCCCATTTGAAATGTGTTTTAAACAAACTGATTGATGTTTAATGTAACAAAGTTTAGTTGGAAAAAGAGTCATTGATTGGTCTGATAAAAATATATCCATATGTGATTATTATACTAGGACAGATTTACACAGGATGCACTGTGGGCATTGTGCTCTGCACAGCATTGGTTGAATGCTGTGAGTATGGTGTCAGAATACTTTGTGACATCTTTGATTAAACAGGTCCCCACAACAACTTCACTTACAACGTGGGGGTGCAGGGGATGTATGATTAGCATTCTTCACAAGTCATCCTGACGTCTCTTTACATGTTTCTACACAGCCTTGTACATTGGGGACAACACTGTGAACAAATTGCCAAGTGTTGGACGAGGGATGTAGTGATGTGCGTTACAGCTACCCTGTGCACGTATTTGAACTATTATCAATTTTTGAGCTATGCTTTCCTACACCATTCCTCTTCTTTATGCTTGATGGAATAATTTTGAATATGTGACATGTTGAGTGAACTGTCTTTACATGTGTCATACCATGACACACATCTTTTCAAACATTGTCCTCCACATTGACTATGGGTAGCTCTTCTGGGTATAGATTTATCACGTATTGCTTGTAGACACTTCATGTAGCTTTACACTGCCTTGAGTATTGTTCCAAGTCACGATCAACATCATGGGCATGGAGTAATTTTGTGTTTCAGAGACAGTGTTGTCTTACAGATCAGAGCATTGTTTAAGTCACACGTGTCAGGCCCTCACAATGCCTATCATGGACACCGAGTAATCATATTCCCTTTGAAAAATCTTCCTTGATTAGTAATAATGGCTACCCTGAACATGCATTGTTGGCATATTTAATACATAATTGGTAACAGGCAACACACATCTTAGTGACTCACTTAATTTTATTTACATGTGCAGTAACTGAGGTAGTAGACTGGCCCAGTTCTTTGTGCAACAACACCCCATAGTGTGAATGCCCAGGGGGGGGCCAGAGAGAGTCCAGGGGGGAACATGTACAAAGACATGTTGAGGAAGAGGCAGAGTTCAGTCAGCAGGCTGATTACAGTGTCATTGACAACACAAAAATTGGCAATCCATTTCAAAGTCCAAAGTGAGTGTAGCAGAGTCATTCATGGGATATTGGAAGCTGATGTTCCGGGGCATGATGGTAGGCACAGTTCCAAGCAGAAACAGTCCATTTGACAGAGATGAATGCTACCGCTGACTTCTTCGCATGATTGTTTATTCATCCACATCTTCCTCCTCTGATGTGTCATGTGCATCCCATGTGTATGATGGAGGGTTGGCTGAAGCACTATGAGGCTCTGACACTTCAGGGGGTGAGATGTGGATGTTGAAGGTGCAGCAGCATTCATCTGTGCCAAATGTTGAGGCAGCACTGCAGTGATGATTAGCTGCAGGGCTTGCAAGACTCCAGCAACATCTCTGTGGTATTCAGCCATGGCTGCCAAGTGTGAGGCCTGCATCCGCTCCATGTTCTCCATGATCATTCTCATTTGATGCAACTCCTTGGTGACTTCGCTGGAGCCACTTTGACTGGACAGTTGTTCTTGTCTCTGAGTTAGTACTCCAGCGATGTCAGCCATGAAATGCTGGAGAGCATGGAGTGGACTGAGGGTGCCTGTGATGCATTGTAGGTGGTCCCTAATGAGACTGAGACACCCACGGACCCCATCTAGTTTGGCCACCAGGCTGTCAAACCCCACCTTCACCTGACCAGCCATCTCCTGCTGGACCTCCACCGCATGGCGTTGAAATCTTAGAAGTGGGTCATCAAGGTCCGGGGAGACAGATGTGGTGGTAGGTGCTTGCTGCTGGGTGTTTTATGCAGGGGGTGGAGCTACCATTACGTTGCTGGAGCGTGTCCTGGTCGAGGGTTGAGATGTCTTCATCTTCATCATTGAAGAATGGGATAGGCTGCTGTACAGGAGGTGATGTTCCTCCCTCTGCAATGTAAAGGTGAGATTCTGTATGTGTGTCTCAAGTATGATCATACATTTGATCAGTTTACAAGCAGACTGCATGACAATGTCCATTCAAAATGTTTTAGAGGAGATACCTATTGCATGCAGATTAGTTAATCATTGTACCACATCACTGATGTGACATTAGAGTTGTCAATTCTTTTCTTACAGTTTACAAGTATGCCAACTGTGAGTGGCCACTTTCTACACACATGCTGCACCAGTTGTGTCATCTGTTCATTAGTGACAGTGGTGCAGGTTGTACCACATTGTTGTCAATGCAGATTGGTTTGGATTTATGCGTCTGTACACTGCATTGTGGTTTAGTCACCCCTACTCATTACATTGGAAACTTATTTAAGATTGTCTAGTTTTGGAGGTGTTTATTGCATGCTACCACACCTTGCTGTTGGCAATGCCATATGATTGTTATTGTGGCATGAGTAGGGCTATCATGGTGTTGAGATCAGGGTTGATGTGATGTGCCACATGATATGGGCAGGTAGATATGCTTGATTTGCCATGATCCAAACAGTGTAGATGCATTTTAATGTTTCCAAATCACATTGTCAAATGACATTCTCATTGATGCATGTTGATATGCAGGTATGGTACTGCTTCTGTTTTACTGCCCCTTCTTCATTTCACCCAGTGACCTTTGCACTTATGTGCATTTACAATGTGGAGATGTTGCAAGCTGGAGGAAATATGGCTCTTGGTCAAGGTTGTGCATTTTTGGACTGCAGATATCTTTCTTACATCAGTGGGTGTTTGGATACGATAAAGTGACAGAGTGAGGCCTTCTCCTTACAGGGTTGACTCCGCACTCATCCACTTCAGTGACAGAGGCCTGCACCATGTTTACAAGTTTATGTTACAGGCATGCATTTCATCATGCACTGGCACTTGACTTCTCAGTGTGGCACACAGACAGGCACCTTAGCAGGGTCATGCAAGTGTGTCTGTGTTCAGGGCAAGAATGTTTATGTTGAAGGAGGGACCCCTTCAGGCACATTGGCAATGATTGACAAATTGCTGTTTTTATGTGTGCTGCACAATGCAGTACACATGTCAACAGCAAAAGTGTTGGCAATTGAGGATTTGCTTCATTTTTGCATGTTAGGGGTCATGGTTTTCCTTGCATACATTGCTTACTGGCCTCGTATAGGGCAGTGTGTATTTCTATGGGTGTTGCAGGGTGGACAGCCAAAACAACACCCATTACCCTTACCTTTCACACCACGTGAAGTGTGTAAGTGGTCCTAGATTACATGGCTGTGGATTTACACTGGCTTCTTGGCGGTGCTAAGACCCTATCACCACCCCAACATCACATCAAGTGAGAATGGCATGGGGATGTGTGCTTGGGAATGTGCCACTCTGATGGACACATGGATGATACATGCTGTTCTGCTCATGGTGATTGTATGCCTTTGTTTGTGTAAGGATGTTTACAGACATGACTGCGTATTTGTTCACTGCCACTGTTGACTTTCCCCAAGGACTGGTTTCCATGCATGTCAATGTGTAAAGGCTATCTCAGCACCAGGACTGTGATTACTGTA
Source organism: Calotriton arnoldi (assembly GCA_963921515.1). Taxonomy (NCBI): domain Eukaryota; kingdom Metazoa; phylum Chordata; class Amphibia; order Caudata; family Salamandridae; genus Calotriton; species Calotriton arnoldi. The sequence goes on from CAWUFW010002047.1 coordinate 1,257,796, forward strand.
GACTACTGTTATCTGTATGGCACATGTGGAGACTTTGATGTGGGTGAGGGCATTTTGACATATAGGGTAAAGGTGACATGTAGCAATTTGATATGCATTGGTGCTACATTGTTATTCTTGCTCAGTGTCATACTTCACTTGACCTGCACCTTGACAGGGACTGTATGATTCTGTGAGCAAGGCAGACAGATGAGACATGTAGATAGTTTTTATGGGACACATTCCTGATATGCAGAGTCCTTACACTGTACTTTTTGTAGCATATCCCTTCTGTTCATAGTTGAACATCACATAACCCTCTAGTGTGCTACATTTGGGCATTGTGGAATATTCACCTTTTAGACACAAGGGTGCATATTCCCTATGTTGTGGCAATGCATTTGTTTATGGAATTAAGACTCACTACATGCTTTGTCACTTTGGGAACACAGGGCTGCATCTCATGAAGAAGCTAAGGGGCATATTGACTGGAGAGGTGGCATAGTGTTGCATTGGTCTCCTTGCCTCAACACCATGCTCATACAAATTGATGCAGCCCCATGAACCAGACTGCTCTGGGACTAATGTTAGCAGGCCACCATTGTGCATGGGTGTGTGTCTGAGTTAAGAATTGTACAAGTGCATGATGGGGGACCTTACTGCACATACACATTCTTCCACACAACACAGGCACACCTGCAAAATGGTACATGTGAGCCGCCATTGGTGGTGGCCTGCTAACTTTAGTCCCAGAGCAGTCTGGTTCACGGGGCTGCATCATATTGTTGTCAATGAGATGCAGCCCTATGTAGCCAATTTGTATGAGCGTGGTGTTGAGGCACGGAGGCCAATGCGACACTATGCCACCTGTCCAGTCATTATGCCCCTTTGATTGTTCATGTTGCCCTTATTTTGTAGTCTGATGTATATTATTTTTGCTCTATATTGTCTTGTTTTTATGTGCAGATTTCCAAGTCTGTGACACCACCATTATGTGTCTTTCAGTATATTCAATGACTAAGGTGATATGTGGCTATACCCCCTGGGACCATTGTATCTGGAAAGAGATCAGCAGTCAGTGTGAGTGTGCACTGAGGGATATTTAGTTGGACATGAGTGACATTGGTCCCCACCACTCCCGTCCCCCCAGTCCCTGGTTGTTACTTACCCTGTTGCTGATGTAGCTAGTCATGTTCAGCACTATCCTGTCCCTGGACTCCAACCACCGACTCCTTGCAGATGACTGCGGACACCTGTTCCTCTGTTAGAATAGAAAAATATGCTTTACCACTGTTTTACGTAAGTTAGCATTCGCAGTGCCATTTTGTGTAAGGGCACCATCTTGAATCACGATCAAAAGTAATCCTTTGCCATTTCCGAGAAACGGCCTTCTCTAGATTATGTTTCTTCGGAGCTAAGTTCTGCTACACTAATGAACGCACTGTTCTTATCAGCGCATACCTTTCCCTTAGACAAAGGCCTTCTCCCACTTGTCTAGTGGTGGGTACAGGCAGAGTGGCCTTAAATAGTAGATAAGGTGTGCCCGGCCTCAGAATTGAAACTTACTCCTTTGTAATTTACTGTCCAGCTGAATCTCCTTGGAAAATTCCATGATGGGCGTGCTTACATTGGCTTCGAAATGTACATATTGTATTGTTATGCTTGCTGATGTCAGTCCCTCTGCAGCACTCCAGCGACTGCCCAGACAGGGCTCCATTCTGAGTGCACTTTGAATAAACTAATATTGGTTTGTATTCTCTACTGTCTGACCGACTCTTCATTTAGTATGGAAGGCTGAGAAGGTGGTCGTGAGTGACCCGGGTGACCCTAATCGGGCCACTTCCTTCAGTTGGCGCCCAAACAGGGACTCCTTTGGGTGAGTGACCCATCCCCTTCCGCGGATGGGGGAGGAGGTCGAGGCCATCGTCGGGTCGGATGAACGGATCAGGGATCCCTGCACGAAGAGTTCCTGGTACTCGCAGCTGCCCCTTCTGTCCAGCCGGGCGGTGTCTCGCCCAGTGGTCATCCCGACTGGAGTCCTGAACGGCAAAACCCTTGGATCTGGCTGTTTGGTCTGAAGAGTCGGCAGTGGAGAATAAATTTGTTTGACCTGCATATATCGGGTGAGTTTGTTTTGATTCTTTGTGGATATAGTACCATTTTGGTTTGTATTTGGTACGGTCTAAAGGCCATCTTTTGGTAAGAGCATTTGCAATTGTTTTGCTAGGCATAAATAGTGCACTTGTTTTCTTTTGAAAAAAATGCCTAAATTCAGTAAGTTGTTTTCCTTGTACTGTCGCTGTTGTTCTGCTGATGCTCGATTAGAAGACGCTCAGCCGGCGCCTCCAGAAGGTACTCCGAATGTTGATATATATGTGAAGCATGGTCTTGACCCTATTAAGTTTAGTACATTATGGCAAAAATATATGAGGGACAATGCTGAGTTGCAGTGGCCGTTGACGGGCACTTTCAATGAACAAAAGATTGAGTATTTACAAGAACAGCTGTTTAAGAGACGAAGTAGGCAGTCTATGTTTGATTCCCTCATAACATGGCAAAAAGCAGCTAGACAGAAGCGATTGAAGGCAGAAAAAGAGGCTCGGAAAGGGAAAATGCAGACATTGACTCAGAAGGCTGTAGCATATGACAGGGAAAACCAGGAAAAGGGTGTTGAATGTAAAGATAGGAGGTTTTGATTACACATTGATAAATCGTATGTGGTTCAGGAAGAAGATGACACTTTTGTGGAAGAATTGTTAGATACTCGACCTCCGCCTCCATATGCTCCACAAAGAATATATCCCACTGTTCCGGTGCCCTCGCAGCCGCCTGTAACAGTTGCTTCTCTGTTCCTGTATCTACTGTTGCTATTTCAACGGCTATGGCTTCGGCTCCTCCTCCTCCTCTTCCTTCTGTTTCTTTGCTGTCTGTGGCAACTGCGACTGTTAGTACCCCTGCCACACCTATTGTCTCAGCGTCCCTCTCGCCAGCTCTTTCTCCTGCAACACAACAATTAGCAACGATAGTGCCTGTTACTTCTGTTGCTTCTCCCACTATGGTTTTTCGTCCTCCGACATTAGTAAGTAGTGGGACGCCAATACGTGGATTTGAGGACAGGGATTGGACGAAATTTAAGGAACGCATGGGACCGTTAGTTCGACCTGATGTGGGAGATGATGAGAAACAGGTAATAGCCAATCAGGCTGCCCAGTGGGCCCGTAATCCTATTTATACTATAGAGGTTGTCTGGGCGACTATGAGAGATTTTGAGCCCTTTATACAGCAGCATGCCCTTAAACATATGTGTGCAACTTTAATTGGTCTTTGGCAACAGTGCTTTGAAGCGGAAGCACCTCAAATTTTATATGACATAAGAGATCGAGTGTATATTAGTGAATTGGGGCCAGAACAAGTTTTTGCTAATGTTATGACTATAATAGGGTATAGGGGAAGACTACATGAGAAAAGTCCCAGGTCGGTGTCTCAGTTTCCGATGAGAGAGGTTCATCCCATATATCATCCGTAATTGCCGGAATTAACAGATGGCCGTGGTAATGTTACTCGAGCAGCTGTGGCGGCCAGGTTTCAGGAGCAATGTGTTTATACTCCATGGAAAAGAAGTGAAGTTTTGTCTCTTAAGACTCATTTGCCTGACCCTAGGAAAAATCCTACTGCATATTATAAAGAATTGACTGAAGCTGCCTCTTCAACTGTAATGACTCTTGCTGATATTGAAATGTTTTTTGGTTTACTGGTTCCGGTTGATATTTGGAGGCAGGTGCACACGCAAGATCATGTTGTGGAATTGGGAGGTACATGGGATCAAATTAAAGCATGGGACCGGGAAAGAAAGCCAGGTGATAAGTCCAGAGTGGAAATTTTGGCATTGCCAGGCCGCATTATTACCTATATGCATTCCCTTATTCCGCCAAGAAAAGTAGACTGGGATAAACTGTCGGCTTTTGAACAAACGAAAGATGAGAGTGTGTCTGATTTTTTCACTCGGTTTGAAGGTACGTTTTTGGATTACAGTGGACAGGATTTCTCTATTGATGGAGGTGTTCGGTTGTTTGTCAATGGATTTGTTTCTAATTTGCTTCCTGAAATTGTGACTCGATTGCAGGCCTCTGAAAATACTTGGTCCACCTCTTCCCCCTCTGTTATTTTGAATATGGCACAGTATTATGAACATAGGGATAATGAGGAAAAGGAGAGGACAGAGAAAGGCATGAGGATTTAAAAACGAAGGTGTTGTTGCAACAGACTTTTAGAGGGAATGGTAGAGGACGAGGTGGTCCTGCCCGACAGCTTCCACGCACTAGTAGGCAGCCGAATACTACGCCTTTGGGGCCAAATCAGTGTGCGTACTGTAAGGAGGTGGGACATTGGTGTAGCGAGTGTCCTGTGCTTTTGCAGAAGGTGGCGGTCCCCAGAGGATGAGGTTCTCGTGGACGAGGTAGTGGAGCTGGTAGGGCTGATAGGACTCAGAATGCTGCAGCCTCACTGGCTCGTTATGATAATAATTATTTTGATGACCCTTGGGATGGGCAGTACTACCATGATGATTATGATATGGAGGAAGTGAAGGGGATGTCTTACACCTAGGACAGCCAGGGACAGAGTGGGGGACCAGTTCCGATACCTGTAGACCAGCGTGGTCCTTATGTAACAGCGGAACTGCAAGGTTAGACTAAGGAATTTTTGGTGGATACAGGTGCGACAAAAAGTTCTGTTTCTCGAAACATGGTCCCTGGGGCGGCTCTGTCTGGCCATAATAATGTTTCGGTAGGTTTTTCTGGTATACCGGTCGTAAGCCCCATTTCAAGACCCCTTGCATTGACCATTGGTCCTTTCACTGTGGATTCGCCATTCTTGATGACATCTAATTGTGGTGAAAATTTTATGGGTTTGTATTTGTTGAAGAAATTGCATGCTACAATTTATTGTTCTCCGGCAGGTGTCTATATGACAATGGGTCCGGATGTAGTATGCGCTAAACAGTGTTTGTCCAAAGATGCGCCTCTTCCTGTTGAATTTGCAGATGTGCCACCCACTCTTTGGGTGACAGGCGACACAGACGTGGGACTGCTGCAGATACCGCCAGTTTCGATACAGGTTAAGGATGGTGCTATTTTGCCCCGTATCCCTCAGTATAAAATACCACAGGCAGGAGAGTGAACTTTATTACAAATTATACAGGATTTGATTAAGAAAGGTGTGGATGAGGAGACGACTGCTAATATTTGTAATAGCCCTATTCTTCCAATTCTTAAATGGACGCCCTCAGGTTCTCATGATGAGCATGAAGATGTTTATTGTTTTGTGATTGATTTACGTGAAGTTAATAAAATAGTGGTTCCCCAGTTTCCAGTGGTCCCTGACATTACTACTCTTTTGACAATGATTCCTTCTTCTGCTAAATTCTTTTCTGTCATCGATTTGAAAAACGCGTTCTTCAGTATTCCAATTCTTCCAGATAGCAGATATTTGTTTGGGTTCACCCTAGCTGGTAGGATCTTTAGGCTCTGTCGAGCTCCTCAGGGCTATACAGAGAGTCCGAGCATTTATAGCCAGGCACTAAAAGGTCAGTTGGATTCCTTGTCGCTTCCCACAGGTAATGTATTGGTGCAGTATGTTGATGACCTCCTTATTGCTTCCGATACTGGACAAGGTTGTAAAGACAGTACAGTCAAGTTATTGCTACATTTAGCTCAACATGGACATAAGGGTTCTCTTTCTAAATTTCAGTATTGTCGACAGAAGGTCACCTACTTAGGTCACCTACTGTCAAAGGAGGGTAGGAGATTGACCCCTGAGTGCACCAGTACCATTCTTAAAATGCCCATTCCACAGACTCAGAAAGATGTGTGCGCTTTTATAGGTATCACTTCCTACTGTAGGCAGCGGATACCTAACTACTCCTTACTAATCAAACCCTTGCTTGCACTAACCACTAAAGACATTCATGAGCCCCTGCCCTGGACGCCTGAATTTCAGCAGTCTTTTGAGCAATTGAAAACTGCGCTTTGCTCAGCTCCAGTACTGGGCACCCCTGACTATAACAAATCATTTGTGTTGTATGTCCATGAGATGGCTGGTTGAGCGCTTTCTGTTTTAACACAAACATTTGGAGCTAAGCAATGGCCATGTGCTTATTTCTCTGCTGTTCTTGACCCTGTCACAAGAGCCCTCCCGAGCTTTCTAAGAACGGTCACGGCTGTGGCCGTCTCGATAAGACAATTGGCTGGACTCGTACTTGATACTGACCTCACAGTCATGGTACCCCATGCTGTGGATACACTTTTGAAGAAGACAAAGGCACAGCACCTCACCAGTGCACGTCTGACTGGCTATGAATTAAAATTGTTTGCCAAACATATCACGATCAAAAGATATGCCACTCTGAATCCAGCCACGTTACTGCTCCTCCCTTTGGAGAGTGATGAGATTGATAAACATGACTGTATCTTCCGGACGGAAGAAGAGACGAAAGGACGGCTAGACTTGACTGAAGTTCCCTTATCTGACTAACAATGGGAACTATATGTCGATGGCTCTTGTTTTAAATTACCAGATGCACTACAACTTAATCTTAATCTTAATCACAGAATTTGTAAAGCGCACTACTTACCCGCGAGGGTCTCAAGGCGCTAGGGAAAAAAAAGGGGGGGGGGTGCTGCTACTGGTCGAACAACCAGGTCTTGAGTAGCCTCCTGAAGGTCAGCAGGTCTTGGGTCTGTCGTAGGCTTAGTGGAAGGGTGTTCCAGGTCTTGGCGGCGAGGTGGGAGAAGGATCTGCCGCCGGTGGTAGTTCTTCGAATGCGAGGGACGGTGGCGAGGGAGAGGTCGGCGGAGCGGAGTTGGCGGTTGGGGACGTAGAAGAGGAGTCGTCTGTTGAGGTAGGCTGGGCCAGTCTTTTGGAGTGCCTTGTGTGCGTGGATGAGGAGTTTGAAGGAGATTCTCCTGTCGACGGGGAGCCAGTGCAGGTTCCTCAGGTGGGGGGTGATGTGGCTGTGGCGTGGTACATCGAGGATCAGGCGTGCGGAGGCGTTTTGTATGCGTTGCAGTCGCTTGATGAGCTTGGCCGGGGCTCCCGCGTAGAGGGCGTTCCCATAGTCAAGTCTGCTACTGACGAGGGCCTGGGTGACTGTTCTTCTTGTGTCTGTCGGGATCCACCTGTAGATCTTGCGAAGCATGCGGAGGGTGTTGAAGCAGGAGGATGAGACTGCGTTGACTTGCTTGGCCATGGAGAGCGTTGAGTCGAGGATGACTCCCAGGTTGCGTGCGTGGTCGGTGGGTGTCGGGGCTGCTCCCAGCGTCGTTGGCCACCAGGAGTCGTCCCAGGCTGAGGGGTTGGAGCCGATGATGAGGACCTCTGTCTTCTCCGTGTTCAGTTTTAGTCGGCTGATCTTCATCCAATCGGCGACGGCCTTCATTCCTTCATGGAGGTTGGATTTGGCGGCGAGGGGTCCTTGGTGAGGAGAAGATCAGTTGAGTGTCGTCGGCGTAGGAGATTATGTTGAGGTCGTGCTGTCTGGCGATGCGTGCGAGCGGGGCCATGTAGATGTTGAACAGTGTTGGGCTGAGGGACGATCCCTGGGGTACGCCGCAGATGATCTTGGAGGCTTCGGATCGGAATGGTGGGAGGCAGACTCTCTGGGCTCTGCCGGCGAGGAAGGAGGTGGCCCATTCCAGGGCCTTGTCTCGGATCCCTGCGTCGTGGAGGCGTGCGCGTAGAGTGCGGTGGCAGACAGTGTCGAAGGCGGCGGAGAGGTCCAGCAGGATGAGGGCTGCGGTCTCACCGTTGTCCAGCAGGATCCTGATGTCGTCGGTGGCGGCGATGAGGGCAGTCTCAGTGCTGTGGTTGCTGCGGAACCCCGATTGGGATGGGTCCAGGATGCTGTTTTCTTCGAGGTATCGGGTTAGCTGTTTGTTGACGATCTTCTCGATGACCTTGGCTGGGAACGGAAGCAGGGAAATGGGCCGGAAGTTCTTGAGGTCTCTCGGGTCCGCCTTGGGTTTTTGAGTAGGGCGTTGATCTCTGCGTGTTTCCAGCTCTCTGGGAAGGTTGCGGTCTCGAAGGAGAGATTGATGACGTTGCACAGGTGGGGTGCGATGGAGCTGCTGGCTTTGTTGAAGATGTGGTGCGGGAAAGGGTCTGACGGGGAGCCGGAGTGTATTGTGCTCATGGTCTTGATGGTGTCCTCGATGTTCACGCTGGCCCAGGCTGGCAGGGGGTCGTGGTCGATGGTGTGCGGCGGGTCTGGTGCATCGATCTTAGTTGGGGCTGTCTGGGTGTTGAAGCTGTCGTGGATGTCGGCGATCTTGCGGTGGAAGAAGGTGGCGAGGGAATCGCACAGGGGTTGCGACGGCGGGATGTCGTTGGTGTTGGAGCTGGGGTTGGAGAGTTCCTTCACGATGTTGAAAAGCTCCTTGCTGTTGTGTGCGTTGTTGTCGAGGCGGTCTTTGAAGGAGATTCTCTTGGCGGACTTGATGAGGTGGTGGTGGTTACGGATGGCGTCTTTGTGGGCTGCGTGGCTGTCCGGTGTCTTATCACTGTGCCATTTCTTCTCTAGTTTCCGGCAGGTACGCTTGGAAGCTAGGAGTTCCGAGGTGAACCAGCTGGCTCTTTTGGTGGTGTCACTGTAGGTGAGTTTTTCAGCGGGGCGAGGGTGTTGGCACAGTCGTCCATCCATCGTCTGAGGTTGCAGGCAGCGTCGTCGGTGTTGGATGGGTCGGAGGGAGGGCTGAGAGCGAGGGTTGCCCGAAGTTGGTCTTCGGTGACTTTGCTCCAGCAGCAGCGTGGGATCTGTTGGGTGCGGTGGTGTGTGGTGGGTTTCTGGAAGGTGAAATGGATGCAGCGGTGGTCGGTCCAGAGGAGTTCCGTGGTGTGGCTGAAGGAGACGTGGGAGCTTGAGGAGAAGATGGGGTCAAGCGTGTGGCCGGCGGAATGGGTCGGTGTTGTGACGAGCTGGCTCATCCCGAGGTTGGCGAGGTTGTCGATCAGGGTGGTGGAGTTGCTGTCGTTGTTGTTCTCCAGGTGAAAGTTCAGGTCTCCGAGGAGGATGTAGTCGGTAGAGGTCAGGGCGTGCGTGCTGATGAAGTCGGCGATGGAGTCGCTGAACTGGGGTCGGGGCCCAGGGGGTCTGTAGACAAGGGTGCATCTAAGGGTGGTGTTGGGGTCCGTGTGGATCTGGAAGTGCATGTGTTCGGCGGTGCTGAGAGTGTCGTCGGTGCTGGTCGAGACCCTGATGGTGTTCTTGTGGACGATGGCGATTCCTCCTCCTACTGCGTTGACGCGGTCTCTGCGGGTGATCTTTTAGCCGTCTGGGATGGCTATGGCGATGTCGGGGCGGAGGAGTCGTTCATCCAGGTCTCTGTCAGGAAGGCGACGTCTGGTGATGATGTGTCGAGCAGGTCCCAGAGCTCGACGGCGTGTTTGCGTGCGGAGCGGGTGTTCAGTAGGATGCACCGGAGGTGGTTGAGGTCCTTCTTGGCGGGCGCCTCGGTGGCTCTGAGGCTGGTGTAGCTGCAGTTCCGGCAGGTGAAGGGACCATGGGTGCGTTTCGGGGCGGCCTTGAAGCAGTTGTGCGTCCGTCCGGGGTTGAGAGCGTGGAGTGTGGTGGCATCGTATCGGCGTCGGTCCTCGAGGCTGGAGCGGGGGGCGCGCGGCCCAGGGGTTCTGGCGCTGGGCACGGTCCAGTCGCGGACGGGCGCAGACGGGCTTGCCTTAGGCGCGCCTCCGGCGCGCCAGCGGCGCGGCCGCACAGCGGCCGCCATATATGGGGAGGTGGGAGGGAGGAGCAGCGGGGAGGCGGGAGGCAGGGGCAGCGAATGGGCAGTCAGGGGCGGGGCCGCAGGGGACGCAGCGGCGGAAATGGAGAGAGGCAGCGAGGGGCACAGAAGGCAAAATGGACACAAGGGAGGTGGGGGCAGCGAGGGAACAGAGGAAAAAACGGACACAGTACAGTGGGGGCAGCGAGGGGCACAGAAGGCAAAATGGACACAAGGGAGGTGGGGGCATCGAGGGAACAGAGGAAAAAACGGGCACAGTACAGTGGGGGCAGCGAGGGGCATAGAAGGCAAAATGGACACAAGGGAGGTGGGGGCAGCGAGGGAACAGAGGAAAAAACGGGCACAGTACAGTGGGGGCAGCGAGGGGCACAGAAGGCAAAATGGACACAAGGGAGGTGGGGGCAGCGAGGGAACAGAGGAAAAAACGGGCACAGTACAGTGGGGGCAGCGAGGGCACAGAAGGCAAAATGGACACAAGGGAGGTGGGGGCAGCGAGGGAACAGAGGAAAAAACGGGCACAGTACAGTGGGGGCAGCGAGGGGCACAGAAGGCAAAATGGACACAAGGGAGGTGGGGGCAGCGAGGGAACAGAGGAAAAAACTGGCACAGTACAGTGGGGGCAGCGAGGGGCACATAAGGCAAAATGGACACAAGGGAGGTGGGGGCAGCGAGGGAACAGAGGAAAAAACGGGCACAGTACAGTGGGGGCAGCGAGGGGCACAGAAGGCAAAATGGACACAAGGGAGGTGGGGGCAGCGAGGGAACAGAGGAAAAAACGGGCACAGTACAGTGGGGGCAGCGAGGGAAACAGAAGGCAAAATGGACACAACAGAGGTGGGGGCAGCGAGGGAAACAGAAGGAAAACGGGCACCGAGGCCACAAGCAGAGGGGCGAGCTTACCAGCAGCAGCAGCGGGCGGACAGCACAGGCGGAGCTGTGTGGTGGGGGAGCGACCTACCTGGCAAGGTCAACTGTTGCGTATGCTATCACCACACTGCGTACAGTATTTGAGACATCACAAGCTCCTTATCAATCGGCCTAGTAATACGAGCTCATGAATTGAGTGAGGGACTGGTTGTCAATATTTATACTGACAGCCAGTACGCCTTTGGAGTCGCACATAACTTTGGGCGACTCTGGGCAGAGAGAGGGTTCCTTGCTTCGCATGGCACAAAGATTCAGCATGGGCACTTCATATTGAGGCTTTTGTCTGCTTTGACACTCCCTAAGAAATTGGCAATAGTAAAGTGTAGTGCCCACCAGAAAGTCACTGACGATGTAGTTAAGGGAAATGTTTTTGCCGATCAGATAGCTATTGAAACAGCCCGGACTAAAATGAAAAGAATGTTCGTAACAGGTCCCGCTAGGTGGGTGCCTGAAGTTAACACAAGGAGATGATGGACGGAGTGCTGAAACTTTTCAAACACCCCCAGTCACAGATCTGGGTTGAATCCATCATCATTCTTTAGCTCACTTTGCCACCCCAGTTCAGACACAGCTATATGCAAATCAGTCTTGACCCTGTGCCTCATGGGAACAGTACACCCCGAACTGCCAAGCCATGTCTTCCCTGGACCGGAAACAAGCATCCTGGGACCGGTTTCGGGCTAACAGCCCTCATCAGCCAGGCTAGCTTGAATCCAGTGGCAAAGTGAGCAAGGGACCCACATCTGGGCATACCCTGCCAACTTAGGGCGAACAAAGCAAACACAAGGAGATGATGGACGGAGTGCTGAAACTTTTCAAACACTCACCCCCAGTCACAGATCTGGGTTGAATCCATCATCATTCTTTAGCTCACTTTGCCACCCCAGTTCAGACACAGCTATATGCAAATCAGTCTTGACCCTGTGCCTCATGGGAACAGTCCAGCCCGAACTGCCAAGCCATGTCTTCCCTGGACCGGAAACAAGCTTCCTGGGACCGGTTTCGGGCTAACAGCCCTCATCAGCCAGGCTAGCTTGAATCCAGTGGCAAAGTGAGCAAGGGACCCACGTCTGGGCATACCCTGCCAACTTAGGGCAAACAAAGCAAACACAAGGAGATGATGGACGGAGTGCTGAAACTTTTCAAACACTCACCCCCAGTCACAGATCTGGGTTGAATCCATCATCATTCTTTAGCTCACTTTGCCACCCCATTTCAGACACAGCTATATGCAAATCAGTCTTGACCCTGTGCCTCATGGGAACAGTCCAGCCCATGTCTTCCCTGGACCGGAAACAAGCATCCTGGGACCGGGTTCGGGCAAACAGCCCTCATCAGCCAGGCTAGCTTGAATCCAGTGGCAAAGTGAGCAAGGGACCCACGTTTGGGCTGTGTTTGAGGATACACTTGAGAATGTGAAAGAAATACAAAGTGAGGCCACAATAGAGGAATTAGCAATGTGGCAAGAGAGTACAGCACAATTGAACGATGAGGGATGTTGGATTGATAAGTCAGGGAAGCAGAGATGGATGTTGCCAGACGCATATGTTCTTCCTGTAGTCACGATGGCCCATGGCCCAGCCCATATCAGTGCTAAGGGTATTTGCAAGTTGTTAGACCCTGTATGGCAGAATGATAACATTTCAAAAAAAGCTGCACATTTAGTGAAATACTGTATGGTGTGCATGATGCACAATCCTGGAAAAGGTACCCCTACACCACCCGGTACTTTTGCCCCACCCACTTTCCTTTTTGAGGTACTTCAGATGGATTATATAGGTGGTTGTCTGTGCATTCAGTAAATGGGTTGAGACTAATCCCACTAAAGACAATACAGCCATTATGGCTGCAAAGGTACTCCTAAAGGAGTGCTTTCCTCGTTTCGGCTTGTCCCGTTTGATCTGGAGTGATAACTGAAGTCATTTTAATGCCAAAGTAATTCAACTGATTTGTGATGGTTTGAGTATCAAGCAGAAGTTTCATGCTGCCAATCATCCACAGTCAGCAGGTTTGGTTGAGAAGTACAATGGTACTCTCAAACTGAAACTGGCAAAGATTCAGGAGACCACAGGGTTACAGTGGCCAGATGCATTACCATTGGCTCTTTTGTCGACAAGAACAACAGCACATTCTAGGACAGGATTGTCACCATACGAGGTCCTGTTTGGATGCCCGGCAAATGTCTGGGGCGTCCCGCGCCCTTGGCGGTTTTATGACATTGAGTATCCGTTGTTGATAGATCATCTTTGCCAGTTAACTGAAAGTCTGCGTTCTAATCACCAACAGATCCGGGAATCCCTGCCAGCTACACCAGAGGGGCCTGGACACGATATTCAGCCTGGGGATTTTGTGCTGGTGCGCAACTTCCAGCGGAAAAAGAGTTTGGAGCCGCAATGGAAGGGACCGGAGCAGGTCCTCCTATCAACACGCACTGCAGTCAAGGTCACCCGCCGTAAGAACTGGATCCATGTGACTCACTGTCGCAGGGTCCCTCTGCCTCTGCCCTATGACCAGTGGGCGAAAGATGGAGTAGGGGACTCCGAGTGTGAGACAGCGCCTCGTTTTATCCCCTTCAGCGACGCCAGGCTGACCTGGACCAAAACGGATGAGTAAAATGATGAAGTGTTGAATGCAGCAGTGCCTCTGGAAATACGGGCAATCCAGGAGCCCGTTTTCACAGATCCCTCTGTGCCTGGAGTCACTAGGTACAATCTGCGCCCTCAGTTGAGAAACAGTGCACCAAAGGAGAAGTCAGATTAGTTAGGGATGAACTGTGTAAGTTAGGGTGTACTTTGCTATAGTACCAACGGAGTTAGTTTAGGGTGATGTGAGACTTGTGCACTGTTTGAACATTGGACAGGATATATCGTAAGTATTCCCTTGGGGGTACATTATCCTGGTCGACGTGGGAACCCAACCTTAGGACAGAGCAAGCTCCACCGCCGGTGCTCTAGAGCGCCAACGTTTTGATGGACAATAGGAGCCTGTACCAGTGAGGCTCTGACGGACACGGGGAACTTGTATATTCCTCTTGCTGGCATTTTGCCCCCTTACTTCATCATTTGCTATGCATCTCTTTGGCAGAATGGTTGCTGATGAAGAGCAGCCAGTGATTCCCCCTGTTCATACACGTATATTTTGGTCAACTAAGAAAAAGATATTATGTACTACTTTTGTGATTTTACTGCAAATGATTTTGGGTGGGGTGTCCTGGGTTTTTAAACGTGATCAGAATGCACTGTTGTGTGTTGAAAATAAGGTTGTTTCCCAAATCCGCACAAAAAAGACAGCCCTGAGTAATGTATTTTTAGACACACATAAAAGATTTCTTGGGGCAGGTACAGCTTGTTATCCCACCGAATTTGTTACAAGTTTATGGCCTGCTACCCATTGTCACTTGTCAATTTACGTATACTCGCCCAGCCCACTTCATAGAGGTAAGGGGTGAGTTTGGTATGGGGTATCCCAGCCCTTGTTTGTATTACAGAAAGCCACGAGGAAAGGGGTATCCGGGGTGTGATAATAACACGTATTTTGATAACTTGTACATGAGAATGCAGAACATCACCTTAGTGGGCTGGCATTACCAAGATTTAACGGGTACTCGAAAAGCTGGTCATTATCCCGCATGTTCCCGATAATAAATAGTACTGACACATTTTTGTATGTCAATTGTTCTGTACTAATATTGTTTAAAAATACAATGTCTTTGGTGAAAAAGAAGGACCCGAGTACTTTCAGAATGAATACCGGATATGCTCCAGTAGATTATCAAGGTCCACTCTATGCACACCCAGGATTTTATTTTCTGTCCAATAGTATTTATTCAAATGTTTATAATGGTACAGATGATGTTGCTTTAGGAATGGTGCTCCCTTTGGGCATGCCTTGCAAATATAGTAAGCCAAATGTAAGGTGGGTAAAGAGAACATTAACTGCGGAGTTTTGTGATGGAGTAACAGATTTGGAAGTCAACAATTACAGTAATGGGATCACTTTTGGACACATTCTCTCCTCCATCATACCTTTGGTGGTACTGCTATGGTCAGGGGTGAGAAAGCCAGAGAATATTTTGGATGTAAGCTGCAGATATTGTCTAACTCTACAGTAGCAGCTTTACGTGACATCACCACCCAACTGGAAAGTATGCGGATATATTCCGAGCAGACTAGATATGCTGTTGATTTAATTCTAGCTAAAGTGGTGGTGTGTGCGCTGTAGTATGAGACCACTGTGTAGTCGGAATCACTAATATGGAAAAGAACATTACCCAACACATTTTAGACATCCTAGAAAATGTTAAAGGAATGGAGAGTGGAAACTGGAGTTGGCCTCTTTTTGGTAGTTGGAGTTGGATCCTTGAGAAGGTGATTCACTTCATTGTGATTGTGATTTCTTGCTGTGTCCTGGTCCAGTGTCTCCCCTTATGTTGCTCTTATTGTACCACTCTACTCGCTCCTAAGAGAATATCAATTCATGATACTAATGCAACAATTATGATTCAAAAGGAAGTAGAAGATCTCATGCAAATAGATGAGGGTATTTTTAGGCTTATTCCCTCCTTACTGCTTCTCTTCCCAAAACTGAAGATATGGAGTGCTCCTAAAACAGTTTTTTCATGATTTATTTAATTACATGTCTTTTTCCTACTATACAAAATGTTTAGCTCATGCTAAAAGGAGGGTCTGTTAGAATAGAAAAATATGCTTTACTACTGCTTTACGTAAGTTAGAATTCGCGGCGCCATTTTGTGTATTGCCATCTTGTGTCACGATCGAAACTAATCCTTCACCATTTCTGAGAAACGGCCTTCTCTAGGTTATGTTTCTTCAGAGCTGAGTTCTGCTACACTAATGAATGCACTGTTCTTATTAGCGCATACCTTTCCCCTAGACGTAGGCCTTGTCCCACTTGTCTAGTGGTGGGTCCAGGCAGAGTGACCTTGAATAGTAGATAAGGTGTGCCCGGCCTCAGAATCGAAACTTACTCCTTTGTCATTTATTGTCCAGCTGCATCTCCTTGGAGAATTCCATGATGGGCGTGCTTACATTGGTCTCGAAGTGTACATAATGTATCGTTATGCTTGCTGATGTCAGTCCCTCTGCAGCACTCCTAGTGACCGGGCAGACAGGGCTCCGCTCTGAGTGTACTTTGAATAAACTATTATTGGTTTGTATTCTCTACTGTCTGACCGACACTTCATTTAGTATGGAAGGCTGAGAAGGTGGTCGTGAGTGACCTGGGTGACCCTAATCTGGCCACTTCCTCCACCTCCAAGGCATCCAGCTCCTCCTGTGGCACTGGACTCCCAGCTCCGGTCTGCAGGGCTGCCTGGCGATTGTTGGACAGTTTCTGCTTGATCTTGCGCTTAGCATCATGCCAGCGCTTCTTGCAGTCGGTCACTGTCCTCTTGACCTCTGCTACAGCATTCACCTTGGCCACGATGGACTGCCATATTGCATTTTTGGTCCCCAATGGCACCGTGGAGCTGACAAGAATCTGGTGTTGTTTGTCTGTCACCGTCGCAATCAGGATCTCATTTTCCTGCTGGCTGAGCCTGGTTTTCCTCTTCCTCTTCTCTTGGGTCTCTGGCTGGTCCCCCTGGCTGTTTAAGGGGTTATGGGGGTTTTTCTCTCCTGCATTACTGGGCCCAGCTTCCTCCATGTTTCCTCTTTTTTTTGTACTTTTTTTTGGGTGTTTTGTGAACTACGCGGGCGCTTTGTAGTTTATTTTTCCTGCAAAATGTGAAAAAAGTGGCGTCGCAAGGAGTAGCGTGCAGTTTCTGGCCGCTGATTGGCCGGCCGACACTTTTTTCACGTTTGCAGCAGAATTTTTATCGCCGTCTCGCAGGTATTAACGTCGACAAATCCCATCGCGATGAGAAAATATCGCCATGTAGCGACGTATTGTAAATACGTCGGACCCATGGCAATAGATTTCAGCGGTACAAGGCGATAATAAAATCGCTGCTAACTAACGCTAACATTAGTTAGCGGCAATTCTTGTACATATACCCCAATGTGTTGTCTCTGCATTGCCAATATAAGAGTTTCTTGTGCATGCGCTAGCCAGGTCTTTTTAAGATATTTTTGACAAAACTGTCTCTGACGCTAAATAATATTAAAATGGCACTTACCTCTGTCACCATTTTGAATGTTGCTGCGTTTAATTGCTGGATTTCAAGTCAACTACACAAGGAAGCAACTTAAAAAAAATAAGGGGGATATTAGCAACAACTTGCGATAATTATCGCAAACCGCGCCTAGCGCGTTTTTTTTTATCGCCGCCTATTGCTGGATATTATCGCGGAGATAACACGCTATTAGCAACGTTTATCTCCAATGCGATAAAATATCCAGCAATAGCGGCGAAATGCCTGAATATCGCTGGAAATCCAGCGATATTCACGCATTAACGCCATGGGGGACTTAGCCTGACAATCCACCTCCCATACAACAAACAGGTAAGTCATGTTTTTAGCAGGTGTTAAATTCTAGCGATATTCGCGCTTAGCGCGAATTTTTTTATCGCTTCGCCTGCGTTGCTAATAGGGGGAAGTTGTGTTAGCGACTGTTTTCAGTCGCTTTTAGTTGGGAACGCCTACCTTGCATGTCATTAGCGATAATTATCGCTGGCATGCAAGGCGATGGGAAAACGGGCCGCTATCGCCAGAAAGCTGTCGCTAACACCTGTTAGCGACAGCTTGCTGATAGGGCGATAAAATAATCGCCACTTTAGCGGCAATAAGTGCTGCTAAAGCGGCGATAAAGCCCTTGCTAATATGCCCCTAAACACCTAAAAGTACCCACTCCAACACACCACTGTATTAAGACTAACGGCTCATTTTAAAAAATCATGAAAGAAAGAAGAATGTAACTGAAGAGTGCATATTGTGATTCTGGTAAAATCCTGTATCTGCCTGTCACTAAAACTCTACAAAACAGCTTTTAAACAAGCACGAGCAAATCACTATTTTAATAACGTTCTGTCAGTCGCTAACTTTTCTCAAGACGTTTTTAAAATTGCAAAACATCTCACAAGCCTCTACTTTGATCTATCTACAAAACATGCTGTAATGAGGTAGCTGATTTGTTCCATACTAAAACTGAAACCATTCGCTCTACATTTTCAATTACTGCTTTCCACCATTTAATGTCACGGTTATGCTGGCTTCCTAATCCCAGGACATGCAATATTTTTACCCCAATCAATGCTTCTTTCTTGTATAACAAGTTGTTTTCTATTACTTCAGGGTCCTTCTCCTGCCATGTGATATGAAAATCTATCATGGCCACCCATTTTCACACAGATGTTTAACACATCGTTCTCTTGACGGGGAACTGTTATTTGGGAAAAAGATACTGTAAATACTTTTCTAAAATAAAACCCAACGCTGAATCTCAAAATCAACTTTAGGCCTGTAAGCTGTGTTCAATTCCATCTAAGGACATTCAGCGCTCTATGAAATAAGCAGTGTCTCAATTTCTAAGAAACAACCACACCTCCTACTTTTCAACTCCTCTGTGGGAAAGAGTCAGTTTGACAGGTGCATTGTGGAATTTTGGCATGAATAATAATAGTGGATAATGTGCTCTTTTGCAGGATCTCCCCACTGCCTTTGACACTTTTCCTGACCCCACACTGTATCAGCGCCGGTAGTGGTGAGAGGCTGGGCTCTGAGGTGGTTTACTACTTTTCTCAGTGAGAGATAATAGGCAATGTTAGACCTGGCATCCTTGGCGTGGTTTGTCCTGAATTTTTGCCTTCTGACCTCCAGTTTTACTGACTTCATTTTTGCTGGCTTTAAGATTCTTGGCACTTTAACACTGCTAACCAGTGTTAAAGAGCATATGTTCTGTACTCATGGTAATATTGGCTGATTCGCAATTGGTATAGTTAATTTACTTGAAAGGCCTGTAAATTAAATGCTACTAGTGGGCCTGCAGAAGTAATTCTGCCAACCCACCTAAGTAGCCCTTCAAACATGGCTCAGGCCTGCCACTGCAGAGCCTGTGTATGCAGTTTTAAACTGCCATTTCGACCTAACAAGTTTACCTACACTCCAGGCCAAAACGTTCCCTTTTATTACATATAAGTCACCATTAAGATAGGCCCTAGACAGCCCTATGGGCAGGGTGCAGTGTATTTAAAATGCCTATCATTCCAATAGGTTAACATTTGGGTAGCCTTTTCTGGTATTACATATAAGTAACCCGTAAGTTTGGCCCTAGGCAGCCCTATGGGCAGGGTGCAGTGAATTTAAAAGTTGGGCATATACGTTTTAGTTTTACATGTCTTGGTAGTGA
Source organism: Calotriton arnoldi (assembly GCA_963921515.1). NCBI lineage: Eukaryota > Metazoa > Chordata > Amphibia > Caudata > Salamandridae > Calotriton > Calotriton arnoldi. The sequence continues at coordinate 1,276,802 of CAWUFW010002047.1, forward strand.
AAAACTGCCAAGTTTGTTTTTTATTACTAGGCCTATCTCTCCCATAGGTTAGCATTGGAATTACCTTAAAACATCTTTTGATTGAAATTTCTAATTGGGAAGAGATGAAATTTGGAGTTTGTTGTCTTGGACTCACAATTCAAAATCACAACTTATGGTGAAGTAGGATTTTAAATTGTGAGTCTGAAATTCCACATTTAGAAAGTTGCCTCTGTCTGTCGCTGAATACACATTTGGGATGGGTTGCTGCTGGGATTTGTACATTTTCTCTAGACAATCACAGAAAGGGAGCTGGGGTGTGACATTTGCATCTTGATGCCCATCCCCAGGCCGATGGGCCTTCCTGAGGTAGATTGGGAGGGAGGAGCTGACACTTTTACCTGAATAGGGCTGTGTCTGTCCCCACACAAAGACCTGCATACCCCCCTGAAGTGAGTCTGGAGCCAGGGCAGGAAGTGCAGGGACATTGTGAGGTTCAAAGGCCTATTTGAAGTTTGCTTACTTCAAAGCCTAAAAAGTGTATAAGTAAGGAGCAGCTCTGCAGGAGGGACTGCCACTTTGCTAACTGCTCTGCTGTGTTGGCCTGCTGCCTATTGCCTAGCAGTGAGAAGGAATGGATCGTCTTTCTACTACCTTTGGAGCTAAAAGTAACTCCGAGGGCTTGCTGGCTTGCCTCCTGTTTAAGAATTCTTAGGGTCAGAAAAGACTTTGGGGCAGATTTACAAGGACTGGTGCATCTCCGCATATTAGCAGGGATGCGCCAGTAAAGATGCGACACGCAAAAATACCCTTGCGCCACCACAGATGCTTCGCATTTACAATGCGGCGCACCATGGCGCAATGATAGATAGATGCATGTCGCATCTTCTGTCGTAAGCGCAGCGCATTGCTGGAGTCGTGTCGCGAGCGCGACGCAACTCCGGTAATGCTCAGGGGCGGCCAATAGTTATTGTGCTGCGTCACTCCTTAGGCCTGCTTCAAGCAGGCTTAAGGTTTTGATGCAGCTGCGTCGTAAAAGTGACTCAGTGAAATCTTGTAGATTTTACTGCGTCACTTTTACGAGGCTTTCTTGCGACGGAACGCCCACCCTGCATACATTATACCTGACGCAGGTATAATGTAGCGCAGGGCTTTACAATGTGACGCATCTCCATAGATGCGTCACATTGTAAATATGTCGCAACGTGGCGCATTTTTTACGATGCCGCTGCGTCACAGAAGTGACGCAACGGCGGCGCAAATGTGTCGCAAGGGGCTTGTAAATCTGCCCCTTTGTCTCTCTCTGCGGTGCTGAACTCTGCCAACCGTGAGTCCTGCAGCCCAGGTCAGCGCTTCGCTTCCCGACATGCAGAAGGGCTCTACAAAGGACAAACGCTTTGCTTTTCAACCTGAAAACTGACAAGTACAAGGATCAGAGCTACGTGCCGATTGAAATAGTCCCATCAGTTTGCTATCGCCGCTTCAGCACCGAGGGAGTCACTTCCAGCGTGGCTCTAAGGTGGGACCGTGGTTACTGGAGTACCCTGCTGAAGTGGCGTCAGCCTGTCCATGTCAGCAGCCTCTACACTGTGTTCTGCATCATCGACAGCCCCTCCCAAAAGGAGCGATGACAAAGGCCCCGCCTCCATGCCTCAGAACCAGCTTAGGGCACTGTCGACATCGGCGTCTCCCGCCCACAAGGTACTGTGTTCAGCGGGGCCTGTGGAGTGCCTGCAGCCTGTCCGCGCTCCTCCGCGAGCCATTAGAAATGTGTGATTACCCCTGTCCAGAGAGACCAACCTGAACATTATTGAATGCTTGTAACACTTGGAGCACTGTTGTTCATTCACTGAGAGATTTGATCGTATTACCCGAGTCTGCCTTGACCACCAGTGAACCATTGATTGGATTTTTGTTGTTTTGGTCTTGTTTTAATCATTAAAGAGTAACCTATTTTTCTATAGCAGTAGGGAATCTTTTTGTTGTGTTCTCGCTGTGTTACTTATTTAAAAGTGCACAAACACTTTACACATTGCCTCTTAGGCTAAGCCCTACCAACACCAAATGCACTGTACCCAAGCCCTTGTCACCAGCCGCCTGGACTACAGCAACACCCTCTACGTGGGTATCACAGCTGCTAAATAGATTTCGAACCATTCAGAACTCAGCTGCCAGGCTCGTCATTGACCTCCCGAGGTGGGCCCACATCACCCCTCACCTCTAAGCACTGCACTGTCTGCCCGTCCACAAGAGATGTCAGTTGAAGATCCTAACCCATGCCTACAGGGCTCTGCACAATCAAGGACCAACCTACATCAACCACAGATTGAACTTCCACCAACACCTCAGACAACTGTGCTCTGCCTCTCTCTCGCCCACACACCCCCCCTCCGCCAAAGCACAAGCAGCGGCCGCTCCTTCTCCTACTTGGCAGCCAAGGCCTGGAATGGCTGCCCCTCAACCTCCAGACTGCACCCACCCAGCAGGAACTCAGGAGAGGTCTGAAAACCTGGCTGTTCAACTAATCCTCACCCTGCAGCAGCAACCCCCAGCATCTGTATACCCTCATGGGTGATAAGCAGCGCTTTACAAATCAAGTTTGATTGATTGATGGATTGACTGCTCTGTGCCAATGTACCAGATGGTGGGCACAGGCTAATTTAAGCTTGTGACTTACATACCCTGACTAGGTTTGTGGTCTCTACTTGGACATGGTGCATACCCCTGCCAACGATAGGCCCAATTTCTAACAGGAAATGCTTATGTATCCTTTTTGGTACATATTTGAATCTTATCCTTGTGGAGTTTGTCGTTCGCTATTCACCACACGTCTCTACCCTTGCTGAGCTAATATGATGTTTTGGTTTTGTCTACTATTAAGCTGATGATATACACCTCATCATCCAAATGCATGATGATGTAGATGCTTCACAGTTATGCTTTCTGGAATCTCACCTCCTTGATCACCAAAAAGAGTAAGAATTATATAAAGCTAAATATTCATAGGACAGAGGTAGTCTGTTCTGGGTAGTACTACCACACCGTGGTTTGACTCCTGGTGGCTTACGGAAATGGGTCCTTTTAGTATTGGTTGAATTTCAACTTTGTCTTCTGTGCTGAACTTCAATGCACCATGAATCTTGAGAACACTAAATTGACCTCTATTTGACTTACAATCTTGGGGAAAACAGTTACATCAGTTAACTACAGTTTCAGGTGTTTGGTGGCTTTCTCTTTAGATTAATGTAACTTCTAATATCTAGACTGTCCCAGATACTTCAGACTTGAAAACAGAGGATCTAAAATGAAAGTCTGTCTATCCTCCACTGGCTGCCACTGAAGAAAAGAGCCCTTTTCCAATTTATTTGCAACTTTCACATGGCTTATTATAAATTGGACCTAGCTTTTTTTTTTTTTTATTTGTAGCCAGATATATACCCCTTGTGTGATTTGTCCCCTGAATACACTTCCTCTACGGGACCTCTATTTTTCATTCACCCCACCTTCTAGGGCACACCTTCTCTCTATCTTCCCGCAAAAGGTAAAGATAAGCTACCCTTTTCATAGCCTGCCCAACTACCCTACATTTGCAAGCAACTGAAGGCATGACTCTTGCCCATCGCTTTTACAACTTAAATTTGTCTCTCTAGAGTTTATATTTCTCATTATTGCCTTGGGATGCACATTACAATCGCTGTTGTGCTGTGCAAATTCTTTTCATCGTAATCATAGGTGGTCATAAGAGACATTCTGCAAAGTTTTTCTGCAAATTCAGAATCTGGATTAGAATTTTCTTAATATAAAACGTTGCATGAGCAAGATGATGAAAATAGTGAACTAACAGATCCTTGCAGTGTTGTATGAGATTATGAGTCATCTTTGTTCATAAATTGTTTTTATAGTTGAACTCCAAGCCACCTCCATCACCTGAATAATGGTCAAATAGGATCTCTTTTAGCTAAGTGTGAATCGTACCATATGTTTCAGTACAATTGTGGTCTTATTTGTCATATATAACGTGGTAATTAATGAAAAGTCCACATTTTCTTACAGAAGCTTAAAAGTGTGCTCTCTGTTCTTGATCTGCATCGTATTTTTGTTATTAAGCTTGGACATTATATATGGCTTTAAATTGAGATGACTTTCTATCGCTATGACTTGAAATTACTAATATTTCAATAAAAAGTCAAATGGCAGGCATTGTATCCACTGTCTTCTTTTTAGGTTGAGTCTGGCCAGCTCATGCGCTGCTCTGCGAGGCATGCTGTATTCGAGTATGGATATGAAGCCCCGTCCACTCTCCGCCCATATTTTTCATTGACTTGTGTCATTGTTCTTTGTAAATGCTGGCTTCTGATTCATTAATAGACTTGTTGGTCCCTCCTTAGTACCTCCTTGTCTTCATTTGTAACCTCCAATGAGGACTGGGCCTTTTACTTCTGTTGTTACAAGGTATGTCTTATTTAGTCTGTAAGCACTATTTTCTTTAAGAGCTTCTCCTACTGCAGGCACAGCATGCTGTCCTGCAACATTCAGCGCGCCATGCACGCTTTCACTTTCTAAGCAGCCTGGGACAATGGCGGCCGCTTCTTTGAAATGAAATAGGTCACACATTTACAAGAGTTTGAGCTATTGGCATTGTAAATGACAATGCCTTTTATTTATGTGTTAATTATCAAAACAGATAAATAAAAGCATTGTCATTTATAATGCCAATAGCTTAAACTCTCGCAAATGCGAGGATCTATTGCATTACAAATGCTTGTTTTCTATTCAAATCATGGCTCGGGCAACAAAAATCGTCCAGAACCATTTCGAATATCACTAGTATATTTAAAGGCACATTAGTATACTTTGAGAATCAAACAATGAAAAGTCAGTTCTATTTCTTGACAATGATTAGGTAAAGTGGCTGGAGTGTGAAGTACTTGTGATCACAGCACCAACATGCATTTTTTTCATTAACTGTGGTTTCTTTTACCCACCAAGCCAAGTCTAAATAATGCACGAGGTTTAAGGCCGGGGAAAAATGTTTTTATGTCAATTAAAACTACCAAGAGATGAGTAATTGAAATGCCTGATAAGGACCTGTGAAGAGAAAACATATAGCCACTCGGAGAGTTTAGTGAGTTACGCTCATGCTGCTGACATTAGTATCTAATGCATATTTTGCAGGGACTCTTCGAGTTTCTTTCAGTAAAGCAGAAGTTGCTCAGACATGATTTAATCTGCTCAAATCCACCCCACGAGTATATTAAATTAGGTTATTGCAGAGAACATATTTACAAAAAAGGCAGACAGGAATCTAGACTCCCTAGAAGAATACTTCATGGCTGGGGAATTTTTTTTCCCAAAACACACTGAAGGTGCTTAGGGAAGGCAACAGATGTAGACTCGTGACCACGTCACAGACATTCGGACTGTGATTTATGAATTACGATCCCAACTCGCCACTTCACCAAAATTGGGCAAGTCTAGCAGACATACTTTTCTCCCTATGCTGTGGGTATTTTATCGGCAAAAATTGTAAATGTTTAAAATATGCTGGACTCCACTTTAGCTATACTTTTCAGACTGAGGGATATCATGGTAATCCTGATAAGCATATATTTTTTATAAACTGTGAAAAGGCATTTGTGCTTTTGCACGCATAGCTGTTGTGTACATACCAGTTCACTGTGACATTCCTAAATTCATTCAAGCACAAAACCTTTTTGTTTGCCAAGATTTTTAATTTAGCTAGATCGGGCTGAAGTCACACAAAACATACATTTGGGTTCATAAATTTAGGCATCTGTAAGACTTTGAATTTGGGATCGACATTTTAATGGAATTCAAAAATAATTAATTCTTAAAATTTGCAAAGACTGACATAGGATCAGCCATTTTCTGCACGAATGTAAATGTATGAGTTGGTTCGGTTCATAAAACTTTATTCGGCCAGTTTTTAGAACAGCCATAAAAATTCATAAAACATATAATAAATACAATATAAAACATGATGGTAACCACATAAAAATCCATCATCTCCGTATAACCATTACATGATTTAGAATCGAAGACCCTAAAATACATAGCACTTTTTCTCACATTAATGGCTTTCAGAATAAAAGGGCAACATTATAACATAGAAAGGGTTAATCTAGTGCAACGAAATATTTCATGGCATCTTTATAAGATCTGATATTCTGTGCAACAAAACTAGCTTTAAGATAAAAACACCTAAGATTCTGATCAAAATTACAAAATAGCAGAAAGTGCAACGTTCTTTGCTTGCTTTTAGTATCACAAGGGCAAGGGGTTGTATCTGAGGGACAAGACTTCATATATGGAAAAGCTACTAAATGATGCACAATACCACATCTCAGTCTTACCAAGGTATAATGATGCTGCAAATTTGTCACACAGGATAAATAACATTTACCGCTCTGCTCTAAGTCAAGTGAAATATAGAGGGCAACTGACGATTTCATCCTGCCAACAACCATTCGCCGGTCAGATCTATGCTGCAAAAAGATTTCTTTAACAGTCATCTTAGTTAGTGATAACACCTGTGCAGGATCTGACCATATGGACAATTTAAAAAGCATACTAAGAAATAAATTAATATAAGCTAACGAGGGGATATGTGAAACATTATCCAGGGTTAAACAGTCTAAAATAATTGATCTGATAAATCTAATTTCCTCTTTTGCCCATTAGGAAATCATAATAGCAAGGGTCTTACCAAAAGTATATCCTATAGATGCTGTAGGCCAACCTCCTGATGAACAATCGCAGTTGAAGACGAAGTGGGTAACCATAATAACAGTTTAAAAAAACTGTTTTCCTCACCTTGCAGGGTGTTGCTAGAGGCATAACCCCAAAGACTGGCTCATATGTGCCAGTGGTCACCCCTCTAGCCTTGTAAATATCAACCATTTCTCTGATGGGTCGACTACCTAATTTAGATGAAAATCTAAAAATCTCTTGTGAAACTCTGATCATTTTTGCTTTAGTATTTAAAATCTGTTGTGCCCATGAACCATTGCCCATGAATAAAACACCCAAATAGCAAAATGAGTTTACTTTAGCAATAGGGGTATTGTCAATAAAAAAGATTCTACATTGTTTAAGCTTATGGCCGCAAACCATAGTAAAAGTTTTAGATTTGTCAATCACAATTTGTTTGGAGGACATAAACTCTCAGAAAGCACTCATCATTAGTAAAACTCCACTCATCACTTTCACTGAGGAGTTCACTGAGGAGTCCACAAGTGAAATAGAGTGATCATTTTTGGGGTCTGATTTATCGCCCATTTTGCAAATACGTACAATTATAGAAATACCCCAGGAAGGTGGAATCAAATCTACAGCAGCTACATTAAACACTCTCGTAAGGAAAGGCCACCAAAGTTCAGTGGAGCATTTTAATGCATCTACCAACACCCCATCCGGTCCAGGGGCCCGTCCCCCAGCACTGTCCTGTAAAGCTAAAAGAAACTCATCAATGGTAATATCCAGTGGGAGGGGACCCCATTTATTCATCACCTCACGAACTTCATCTTTGACGTCCCTACTACTCTGTCTAAAAATGTCAGAAAAATGCGTCATCCAGGTGTCGCAGGGGATGAAAGAACAGAACTCAGGGATGGTATCATTTTCTATAAAATGGTGCATTGACCATCTCCCAAAATAACTTATTATCCTTAGTTTCTGCAGCTAAGGCCAATTTATTCCAAGCTTCTACCTGTATTTTCTTCCTTGCAACCCGGGCATGCCTATATTGTTAACGTAGGATTTTAATAGCCAAGGTATCCCGGGGCGAAGCTGCATAAAGCCTGTTTCAGAGACTGAGAGGCCTGGGTACAAGCATGATCGAACCATCCACTTTTGCTTTCCCTTATGGTGTTTGGAAAGTGGGTCAAATATGATTTTATAGAACAAATAATGTGTGGTTAAAATTATCCATCTACAAATTGGGAGAAACATCCTCCTGTCAACAGTTACTTATTTCTATGAAATTTCTTAATACTATTTTTTGTAACATACTATTAGGATCAATGCCAGCCCACTTGATTCGCACAACCTTAGACCTATTAGGAGTAATATTGCTTACTACAGGAAATGATTCACATTTCTTATCCCAAAAGAGGAAGGATAGTATAATTGGGCTATGGTCACTTGGGGCTCATTACGATGGCGGAACAATCGCCACTGCCGGGCCGGCGGTGGCGATCGTTCCGCCATCATAAGGAGATTTACCCACCACCATATTAGGATGGCGGTGGGTATCGCGGTGGACGCAAAGTCCGTCCACCGGTGGCAATCGTTTTGATTGCCTGCCGGGCGGAGCTGGGCCACTAATATGGTGCCAGTGCCTAGCAGGCACCTTCCGCCATATTAGGATGTGGGTGTTGTAGAGGCCTTACCATGGCGGCGATGCCGCCATGGAAAGGCTGGCGGGGATTGGCTTTGGGGGCCCGTTGCGGGCCCCCTCTGTGGCGGGGGGTGAACTGTGGGGGGTACCCATGTACCCCCCTGCAGTTCCATGCACCAAGTGGCAGGCACCGCGTGGTGCCTGCCACGTGGTGCAGGGAAATGGTGTGCATGCTCTTTTACCATTGCGGACAGTGCTGCAGCCAGCAGCACTGCCCGCAATGTTAAAGGCCAGGATGCGCCCACCAGCATGGCGAGCCTGGGCGCCCGTGTGCTTCCTGCTGCTGCCCGGGGAGACAGGAAGAAGGAAGAGGACAGATGGAAGAGAGGCGGTGGCCGGATATTGCCAGGTAAGTGGTTTTTTTTTTCTTTTTTCATCCACTCGCCCTACCACCCGGGTCCGGTAGTAGCCGCTACTGCCGGAATGAGCGTTATTAGACATATTGTGATTGATGTGAGATGGGAATGTGATTAGAAATAAGGAGTGAAGTCTGTGAGAAAGGTGATGTCATGAGACAGGAGGTGAATATGATGAGAGAGAGCGATAGTTGTGACTGACATGGGGTGAGTTTTTTGGGATGGGATAAGCACATTGAAAAGGCAGAATTATCAGAGGAGGAGGTTTGGAAAAGATTAAATGAAATAACTTACTATGTGTTATGATACAAGAGGTGAGCATTGCCAAAGCGGGGATTTTTGTATCTCCAATGTTTGGTATAGCTATCATACAATCCCCGCCATTGGTAATATGGACCTTTGTTAGTCGACAGAACAAGTGGATATGGGGCTAACATTTACATTAAGTTCCATAAACAGTGAAGGCCAATTGGGACCTCAGAGTCAACAACAAGGAAAATTAGGGTGAATTTACAAAAATGTATTTAACAAATTACTTCAAACTAGATAATTAGTTAATTGAGTATTCAAATTAAGTCATCATTTTACACATTAAAATAATCAAAAAGTCGATATTTCAATATAAGATAAAATAGCACATTTGTAAGAATTACAAATAGTATGCAAAATATGCAGCAAGTGTGTTCCATAAAGAAAAATCCCTAATCTAAATTAAAGAAGGTTTGGGAGAAAATGTCATTTATTTCAAGCAAAATAGGGTAAGGTGTCAGCTTCAGGAAACCAAATAAAGGTATCTAAAGAGAAAAGAGGAATACATAGGCATAAAGCTTAGCAATTAGGCAGTGGAGATTAGCAGAGGCTAGGAGGGTCTTCTCAGCTCAAAGTCAGCAAGTATCTCTGGGAACAGAAAAAATTCCTAGTTTCACATGTCTTTACAATGATTCATACATGGTTATGTCCTTGAATTGTTACTTTGAACAGAATCTTGTTCAGAAAGCTATTCCCACGAATTGCGCTTCCTGGCATCGCAGTAAATACAAGAAACAATCTACCTGGTACATAGATACAAATGAATGAACTAATCAACAATTTCAAAAGCGCAACTTATTGCTCTTTTGAAACTGTTGATTAGTTTCTCCATTTGTATCTATGTACCAGGCAGGTGGTTTCTTGTCTTTACTGTGGTCTTCTTTTCCTGCTTCCCTGCCGGTGTATTTAGCATTAAAGGGGCTCTCTCTCTTTTGGTAGATTTCACCTCCTGGCATCTTCTTCTTCTCCCGGTGAGAACCTCACTATCAGTTGTGTAATACAGAACAATTGCCTATTCACTAGCTAACAGCAGACTTCCAGAAAAATACCGCATCTGCAGTGGGAAGAAAGAAAAAAAAATCATGCAACACAACTACATAAATGCATGAACAGGTCTCTTAGCCTTAAATGTGTAAAGTCGACATTCAAAATTGCATTACTATTTAGACTAACTTAATTCATTACAATATATTAACTCGAGTGTTTGCTTATAATGGGTACGTGTGATTACTTACTGCAAATTTTGCTTTAAATGTGTGCATGTTATTTTTGTAACAGTGGAGTGAGGATGTAGCAATGTATTAGGTAAGTGGGAGTCCGGGTAGTGTCACGGATGTAAAAGCGCAGCTGGTGGGGGTGACCATAGACGACCAATCAGCAGCCCTGGATGTTTGTTACAGGGACATACTTGAAGGGACATTAGCAGGGTGTGAATGTGCGTCTCGGATCTGGGCAGCCTGCGAAGGTCTTCTCTAGTGATCTCTATGGATTTTCCTCCCTCTAGTGGTCCACAGAGGGTGAAAGGGGGGCTTCGGATAGCATTAGGGTCACCTGGGATGTGGGTCTCAAAAGGGAACAATGCCCCATCCCTGTACATCACACATAACAGTCAGTGGAATTGTAATGTGATTCACCTGAAACCAAGATGTCATTCAGGGTGGGCAGGTATAATTTTCACTTCTATGTTCCTGATGTAGGTCTCCCAAATCCACCTCCCATCATCCCACTCCCTCTGGTGCTTAACAGTATGAGAGCATCTACCTCTGCGCATGCCCACTTCAGTAAAGGGGTCAGCCAGCACTGGACATCGTGAGTCATGCGCACCTTCCTTGACATCGCAATTTGTCGCGTAAGAGAACAATGGTGAGGTCGATGAACCGATGCAAGTGTTTTGCCCCTTTAGCCTTGAGGCGAATTCTAAGCAGGCAGAACTCGGTTGAAGGTGTAAGGGCATGCTCTGCAGTAATAACCGTAATGTCCTCTGAGGATCTCAGTAGAGCCGGGCACTCCCAGACCAGGTGGTAGAATTCAGCCTCGGGCATCCTACATGGAGGGTATTTGGGGGACGTTGCAGGAAACATGTGTTTAATGCGTTTAATGTGTTGTGGTGTCAGGCCTGATACAGATAGTTGAGCTGTGTGACATGAAAACGTGGATTGCAGGAGATCTCTTTTATGTGTTGAAGTGCCCGGGACCAGAGCTTGTCTGTCAACGGTTGTGTGGGTGTTATAATTTGCATTTCACAATTAAAAGCATTTAATTTGCAAAATGAGGAATTTCACTTTATCTGCATTTCGAAACTGTGAGATAAGAGATGTGTTTTATGAGACATGGAAGCATGTCTTGTAGTAAGGACCTGATCATGAGACTGAGCGATTGTGGCAAGGGAGAGGGTGAGTGTTAGAAGACAGGGCTTGAGTTTCATGACATAATAGGTATTTGAAGAAAAGAGGTAAGTGTCATGAAACAAGTATAAATCTCTCAGTAGATCATGCTTTTGTGAGAGGCAGGATTAGTATTTACAGAAATGGATTAGTACTGTGAGTCATCCAGGATGCTGTAGAGGAATTCCTTATTCTTTGGCAATAAAAATACCCATTGCCAGGAGGGAGAAGAAATGAAAGCCATTCTATAATGATGGCAAGATAGGGAGAGATGGAAGAAATCCACGCTGCATGAAGGATGGAACAGTACCTTATTATTACAGATGGAAACATGATCCACGCGACTAGCAGAAGGGAGTTAAAAATAGAAGCATAGTAGCAAGCAGTACAGCATTAGCGACACATGTTTCAAGTGACTGGCTCTCTCATTGCTGACATGACTAGCACAGGGCAGCAGCACATGAGCACTCAAACAACTCATGCATTTAATGATCCAAGCCTGTACTGCACCCATATGTTTTCAACTACTTTGTTTCTGGTGTTTTGCTGCATGCACAGTAAACACAAAAGTTCAGCTTTTGTAGAGGAACAACAGGATTTCTCTTTTCTTAGGGCTTCTGGCCACTTAGGCATTGACATTGCTCATCCGGATGCAATCTAAAACTAACCATAGTGAGTCAGCCTGGGCGGAGTTCATGTAGTTGTGCTACGCGGAACTCCACTAAGTGGTCATGGAAGTCTGCCACACTGCGTGGAGTTCCACGAGCGGGCAGAGTTGGCCGGCACACCCATTAGCATTGCATTTCTACATCAAACGCAACACAGACTGCGTCCTCGCAATAGAAATGCACGCGAGTGGCACCATGTGGTTCTCATGGGGGCGGCCATCTTGTTTTCTCTGTTTTGTTCATGGCCCTGGGCCTATTTTTGAATCTCTTCTTAATCCTTTCAATTCTCCGCCCTCATTTATTATATTAGTGTGTTTTTGTGCGTCTTTGTATTTTGTAGTTATTTTGATTTTTTCGTGTGTTTTCCGTGACGTTTTGTACTTTTTTTATTTTTCCTTTATTCAATCCAGGACCCATGATATGTGTGAAACTGCAAATGTATGGTCCATCCCAAATGCATGTTGCTAACAGCTATGGTATACTGATCATTTGTCAAGTGTTGCTAATGTAAGACTGTAGTGACTACAACTACCATGAGGCCTTGTGACTGCAACTCTAACCAAGATGCTAGACTCTTATTTCCCCTTCTCACTTGTCTTCCATGTCACTACTGAAGTTCACTAGTCATGCAGGTTATCATTACTCAAGTGTTGGGAAAGTGGCATTGAAGTGAGTACAACTACCATGAGGCCTTGTCACTCCAATTATAACCACGATGGTACACTCCTTTTGCCCCTTCTCAGTTGTCTTCCATGTTACTACTGATCTACACTAGTCATGCAGCTTACCATTACTCAAGTGTTGGGAAAGTGACATTGAAGTGAGTACAACAACAATGAGGCCTTGTCACGTCAACTGTAACCAAGATGCTAGACTCTTTTTGCTCCTTCTCACTTGTCTCACATGCCACTAATGAAGTTCATTAGTCATGCAGCTTACCAATACTCAAGTGCTGGGAAAGTGAGATTAAAGTGACTACAACTACAATGAGGCCTTGTCACTCCAACTATAACCAAGATGCTAGAATCCTTTTACCCCTTTTCACTTGTCTCTCATGTCACTACTGAAGTTCATTAGTCATGCAGCTTACCATTTGTCAAGTCTTGGTAAGTTCAGCTACAGAAGCACCTCCTACTACCATGAGGCCTTGGGACTGCAACTCTAACCAAGATGCTAGACTCCTTTGCCCCTTCTCACTTGTCTGCCATGCCGCTACTGAAGTTCACAAGTCATGCAGGTTACCACTGCTCAAGTGTTGGGAAAGTGAGACTGAAGTGACTACAACTACCTTGAGGCCTTGTGACTGCAACACTAAACAAGATGCTAGACTCCTTTTGCACCTTATCGCTTCACTCCCATGTCCCAACTGATGTTCACTCATTATGGACTGTGCAATGTACAGACAATGCTCCACTCAGAGATATGGCTGAATACTTTGCTTGATGGTGTCTTGGGCCCATCAACTGAAACTAATGATGGCATGAGTGACACCATAACAACAGTGCACCCCTAAGATATGTAAGCCATGAACGAAAACCCAGCTGGTTAGCAGTGTCAGGTGATCCCATGACTCTGCACTTCTCACATGATGACCAATGCTAAATATACAACCGAGCTGGGTGTTTGCCTGTGTTAGATACAACTAGGTCTTCGAATGGACCAATACACATGTTAGGACCACATTGTGTTGTAGCAGAGTTCTAGAGATGTCATGCCTATCCCTCGAGTCAAAATACCTCATATCTGCACAGTTAATGAGCTGATGAAATCTACTACATCTTTTGAATGTCAACAAATGTCTAGTTACCAATTTCAACTCCACACAAATAGATGACAATACTAATCTCTATCTATTTTGTTCCATTCTTGGTCCTTATTTACTCTTATACAATCTTCTCTATCTCTCAACAGGTCGATCCACCACTGCACCTGCACAGAGGTTAAAAACCCAAACAGAGTTCCTCTCCACCCAGGACGAAGCCCTCAGTGATGACAACGCTCCTGAAGAGGTGGACATGGATGACGGTCCTGGCCCATCTGGTCAGCTTGGGCAGACGGCAAAATCGAGGCTCACTGTGCCCATTACAACACCTCCCACCACCGCTGAAACATCATAACCAACCACTGCCCCCCCAACCTGTGCACCAGTGATGTAACTAAGCTTGAGGGGTGCCCCTGCAAAGTACATGGAGATGCCCCCCTCTGAGCTCACTCAGGAGCTCTCCAGCCAGGATACTGTGCTGAAGGGGCCCCCTGGAGCTCGGGGGCCCACCCGCAATGCCTGGGCTGCGGGGTCCTCTGTTATGCCACTACTGTGCACCTAGCACAGTCAGTAGCATCCTGTGCTTCCAGTCCCGGATTCTTTGATGGCTAACACCACTCTAGTCATGTAGGAACCAGGACCCAGTGGGAAGGTGTACTCTGCGCCAAGGGCATAGGGCTATGGGGATAGGCGTAGTGGGAGTGTAGCTGAGGGCCCACAGAGTGAGCCCACTTTGGCCACGGTCAACCAGGCTGCCATCACCCAAGTCCTGGAAGTCTACCAGGACTCCCAAAGTGTCATGGGCCAGGTATTGGCCGAAATCCAGGAAATGAAGGAGCTGCAAAGGGACACATACCCAGAGGTTGCTGATATCCACACTGAGGTGGCTGGCATCCACACAGTGGTGGCCCACGTCCGCACATAGGTGGCCTCCCTGGTTGGGGTTCTGCGGGACATTAACATCACCCTCTGCTGGACCCTTCCATCTGCATCTACCCCTTCCTGTGTTCCAAGTACATCCACTCCATCAACATCTGCCGGAGCCACATTAAGATAGGCCCTGTCAGAGGACGACACATGTGGAGGCGCCCAGGTCTCAGCAGCTCCAGATCCCCCCTCTGGCAAAAAGAGGGGATGTCCTTGCAAAAACCCAGGAACTCAGGATGGCAAGTCACCCACCACCGCCAATAAGAGACCTCGACCATAAAGTCCCACTGTGTGTGCTATACATTCACTTTGTTGGACTATTCCTGATGGGAGGAGTATGTTGGACTTTGAATTCCTGACCATTTAGGCTCTACTACAATGATTTCATCCACCATGACTGAAGACTTCACTTTTTGTTTGCACTGTTGAATTTTATATTGATTCATTGGCCTTGCTCTCTACATTAAAAGCACACGCCACCAAAGCATTGTCTCCTGTTGTAATTCTCACATTTAATAATGGGAATGTACTACCAGGGGAACTTTGCAATGTCAAAACTAGGGTCTTCTGGAAGCATGGATATGTTGTATATAAACAATGTTCAACTCGGGATCACTACCATGTCACAGCAAAACATATATACAAGTGTCTGGGCTGGGAACATCTTTATTCCAGTGTTCAAATCATAGACTGACATGATGTCAAAAATATAGAAAATAAGACATGACTCAGTTATTCTGGGTCAGTGATCACACAATCACTTGCAGACTTTCACAACATGGAAGGAGGGAATACATCTGACAATATCCTACACAATAGGTAACAATCAATTAGGTCTACATCATCAGCTGGAGCTATATTGCCTACCTCACAAAAGGAACCCTACATCAAACAAAGAAAAAAACTGACACGTCAGTACAACTGTTTCCGACCACAGGGTCTTTTCAATCCAGTGTTGTTTGCATCTAATAGAATGTCACAATAAAATGTCAGTGATGTGCTACAAGCACTTTGGCCGACAATGAGGAGACACATCAACAGCTAAATCCAGTTCATACACAATGAGTAATTAGCCAATGTGAAGGCAGGATAGCATGAAGTGGGCACAACACAACATTGTGTTGGAGCACATGATAGCATGCATAATGCAATAGGACTAACACACCACAAGGAACAAGTCCAATTGAGCCAGGTAACTTCCATCTATCACTTTGCAAGCTGCCTTGTACACCCAAACTCTGTGACAGACATTCCCAGGACCAATTCATATCCATTTTGTACGTCTGAACAGCATCATAGACTTGCTAATGTCAGAATGAAGATGACATGGTGAAGGTACCTAAAAAAAGACAAACACAGAGAGATTATCTAAGGAAACATATATATGACACACACCTCAAATTTTCAACTTTTAGAGAGCACATTCCACAACATTTACAGCTGAACAAAGCTACACTTACAAACACCTTTCCCCAAATATTGCCAGACCCATATATTCCTAGGTTGTAACATTAACATTCTCTTACAACATTACTACAATAGTTGCAAGACTAGTCAAAGTCATCACATCTCACACCATACTTACACTCAGGAGAAGTAGTTCTGGGTGAGATCCTGATGCAAGTCAGCTCCTTTCTCTTCACTACTATCATCATCTTCATTTGGCATTCCAGGGTCCCCATCCGGTAGGTCTTCATGGCTTGGATCCTCTGCGATGTAAGGTATTTCACTTCCCAGGGCAATGTTGTGGAGCATGCAGCAGGCTACGGTGATCTTACACATCTTCCCGGGTGAGTAGAGGAGGGCTCCCCCAAATCCGGTGTAGACATCTGAATCTGGCTTTCAGGAGCCCAAAAGCCTGCTCCAC
Source organism: Calotriton arnoldi (assembly GCA_963921515.1). Taxonomy (NCBI): domain Eukaryota; kingdom Metazoa; phylum Chordata; class Amphibia; order Caudata; family Salamandridae; genus Calotriton; species Calotriton arnoldi. The sequence goes on from CAWUFW010002047.1 coordinate 1,293,473, forward strand.
TGGTGGCCATGTTCTTTCAAGGGCCTTAAATGGAGAAGACTTCCCCTGGCTTTGTAGAATTCCTCAGCGGTGCCAACAACCATGGCCGGTTGGGATACGCGATGTCCCCAACATGGAAGATTGACAGAAGGGCAACAATTAGTTACAGACTTTCAGCTCATACTAGCTGACATTTGTCACACAAAGTTAGGACAGATCACACTTGCCTACATGCCAGGCCCTCTCCGGTAGATGTTGTGACATCAGCCAGGGTATGGTACTGCTCTGTAGTACAATGGAATCATGGGCAGATCCTGGGAACCAGGCATAGACTATTGAGATGTACAAATCTGCTAGGCAGACAACTTGCATGTTGATAGAATAGTTGTGCTTCCTGTTCTGGTATACTTGCTTCCTGTCACATGGTTTTACTAAGCCAATATGGGTGCCATCAATAGATCAAATTACATGTGGGATGTGTCTAAATCGATAGAAATTCGTCTTCACAGTGGCTAAATCCTCATGCCTGGGGAACGGGATGTAGCTGCCCATGTGTCTCAATGTTGCTGTAAGCACCTCTGTGAGGACCAGACTGAACATAGATTGTGACATTCCATCAGAAATAGCAACCGTGCATTGAAATGAGCCTGTGGCCAAAAAATGCACAACTTACATGAGTTTCACTAGTGATGGAATTGATGTAGGATTATTGAGGTGAGGTAGGAGGTCAGGCTCCAACTGCTGACATAGATCCACAATTGTTTGCCTATTCAGAGAGATCTTAATTATGATATGACGTTCTTCCATGGTGTGTAGGTCTGGAAAGGGGCGGTACACTGGTTGCTGGCATCTCCTCCCTCTCCTAGGGTACCTATATAAGGAGTTACACAGAATGTATTTTGGCCACAGTGTATAGAGTAACATATGTGAAGAGTAAGGCAAAAGTCATGTGTATGATCATCAATGCTTCATTAAGCAGTACATATTTTTCATCATTGACAAGTCGTGAACATCCACCTGTCATCCCCAAGGTGGCCTTCCAGGTCTGTAACAGAACAGTGCACATCATCAAATCAGAAAATTGTAAATTTCCACTATAGTGAGGGTAGTATAACATGTAATGTGAAAATACCGTCAACCACGGTGTACAGTGCGCAGCGCACATTTGGCCTATGTACAGTTTTCTTATGCGCTAACATGGCGGCTGCCTAACCTTGATAACTGGGCATGTCGAACGTTGTCTGCCCGTGGAAGTCAACCGTGATGTGGGGGGGTCGCCTGCTCGGCGGTCACAGCCATAGGCTAACATTGGGGATAGTGACGGTCGCGGTCCATTGGTTGTGTGCGCCGACGCTGATAACCGCATACATGTACATGTACGCGGCAGTTGGAAAAATATCCCACTTGCCTCCAGACACTGTTGCTATCAAGACCGCCTCCATTTTTACTACTGTTTTTCACCTCGTAGAGCAATCATGGCATGTTGTAAAGGGGAGAGGGCCCGTCCCTTCACTCCAGAGGAGCTGGAGATTCTGGTAGATGAGGTCCTTCCCCTGTATTCTCAGCTCTGTGGCTCACCAGAGGAACAGGTAACTATCTCAAATACAGTTATTCACTCTGTTCAACTTCTTCCTTTCTGTTCTCTTAGGCTACAATGTGGCTCTTAGTTCCAGACTGTAACCGTATTGTGAGGTTTGGTGAAATGGAGTAGTCCCTACACAGGACACACATGTAATGGATTATGAGGCATTGTGCTTTGTGGAGAGAAGGCCACCATTGGAATGTGTGATAAGAGTGATTTCTACTTTACATGCATATCTCTATGCAGGGCTCAAATTCACAGTAGCTACAATGAGTTCTCAAGTAACATCATGGTATATGTGAATAGTTATGTCTGGGTTCACACCATGAGCCATGTCTTTATACTGTTAGAAGAATTTAAGGATGATGTTAGCCAAGTGTACCATCCCACTTATCACTCAGCCCATATCAGACTTTGTAAAACAGTTGTCTGGGAGGTAGCTATACCTCACAGACCATTCAGAGTGCCAAAACAACTTATGTTCACATATGGAATGGCCAGAAGTTCCACTTTTCTGTATTGAACTGGTGGAAATGTGAGGTTCATGTGGGATAAGTAGCCTCAGCCTGCAGAGAGCAAGGCCTGACATTGATATATGGGCAGTCTGGGGAGTAATGTCCCTGCATACCTGCTGATCCATGGATGTTCCTATAAAGAGTGTAACCTGAATAGCGGTTACATGGATATTATATGAGGCATGGTGACTGAGGTTATCCCCTGACCTGATACTTCCTTCCATTGAATCACAGTGTCAATGTCTGTTTGTCAATTATGACTGTCCCCTTACTCACATAGACCTGCTGACACTTTTCTAATAGAGTTGCTTTTACTGTACAGGCCTATTGCACATCTGAGACATGAACAGTGTAAATAGTGGGTTACTTTTGAAGAGATTTAGAAATGTGAATCATCTGTTTGGCTACAATATTCCCTATCACACAACACATACAATCATATGTTGATTGTCGTGAAAGTGCCTCATGTGGCAAAAGGGGTGTCCTGTAATGGCAGTACAAATAACACAAACTTATGTTGACTTACTATGATACCCAAAAAAGTAGGCCTGGACGGTGAACTTCGCTCCGTTTGCGGAGTTTGCAGAGTTTTCTGCACTCCACGCTCCATGGAGCTCGCGGAGTGCAGAAAACTCCACTCCGCGTAGCGCAGCTGAGTTTTTTCCCTGCTCGCACTCAGCAATGGTAAATTGGCAAGCGCGAGATGCCGCTCGGGTAGAATTTCTACCCGAGCAGCAGGAAGATCAGCGCAAACGGCAGTTTGCGCCGCACTACGCCACTTGAGGAACTCCGCTGAGTTTTTGTCACTTTACCGAGTTCTGTGTAGCAGAACTCCATGATCTACACCCAGGCCTACAAATAAGTAATCCACATGTCCACACAGCCCCCAGAGAGGTAACTCTCAGTGTCACCCACACCAGCCCTTATCTTATAACCTTAGTCTTAGGATGCTGTGTATACTATGCTTCCTGCCTCTAAGGACCATACACATTAATGGAATGGGCCTGCCAGGAAAGGTGTCTGCACAGTCATGAGCGTAGTTGACCCTTCAGACGGTCTAAAAGGTGTGTTGTGTGTCATGGTACCTGACATCACATTCCATGTAGGATGGGCCTAGCCTACATGATGTTAGTGGGCTGCCTCAGTCAGTGTAGGTCATGACCAGGATTGAGGTTAGTCATCAGATGACCACAAAGTGTGTATTCATGCTTCAGTTGTGTGTAGCATGTGCCATGTTACATGTTGACATGTTACAGTTATCCTCAAACTTCCAGTTACAATCTTTTTCTACATCTATTGCATCCATACAGGTCAACGCCCATCAGAAGAAGACCATTTGGAAAGCCATCACCAGGAGGTTGCGGAGCCTGGGGGTCTACAGCTGGTGTAGTATCCACTGCAGGAAGAAGTGGGAGGACCTGTGGCGCTGGACCCAGAAGATCATGAAGGTCCAGGTGGGGAAGTCCTCTCAACGTGGAAGAGGCGCACACTGAACACTGACCCCCTGATGGCCCGCATACTGGCGGTGGCGACCTGGACACTGATGGCCAGGTGAGGACTCAACAGCAGCGACAGGGGAGTGAGTCCTGGCTAGAGTCATACATGTTGCTCTGGCAAGTTTGTGTATTACAGGCAGGCATGTCAAAACCAAGGTTAGTGATGGCCCATGTGCCACACACAAGATGAGTCATTGTTAGTCTTGGTGTGGTAGTAGGTGCATGCTGCTATGCTGTGCCTATTATCTTTCTGACCTGGAAGACAGCAGAGTCCTGCCCACATCCAGTTTTCTCATTTTGAGCAGACTCATGGCTGAATGAAGTGAGTAATCATCTCATATTCTCAGTAAATCTGGGTGACAATTGTACTACATTGGCAACTGGTCATGCTTGTGTGAGGAGTGATGTACCCTCACTACTGACTCTCAAGTGATGGTGGCCCTATTGCATGTGACATGACAGAGTGCACAGTACATGCAGTGACTGTACAATACTACCCATTGGTAAGTACTGGTTATACAATGAAATGAGAGTGCAAACATCACTGGTGCTATCAGCATTAGTGCCTTCATGTTGGCCAGTGTGCATTTGGCAGCTGATGTTTCATTTGCAATAGTGTTTAAATATACTAATTTACCAACTGGTGACATGCATGAGGGAGTGAGATGTAGAAGTGTGGGGATCCCATGTGAGTGTCTACACTGATACTTCCAAGGTAATCTGAGTATCCAATACCAAAGAGTGGTGTGATGTGCCTGCCCATTGAGAATCTATTGATCCTACATCTTCATGTCATAGATGTTCAGGGACACCCAAAAGTATCCAAGGTGTATTTGCTTGTGGATATATAATCTCTGATTGGCGTCATCACCTGTACCAAGCAGAATTGGGGATGTTCATATAGCTTTATGGAGTCTTGTGCTGTGTGAATTAGGAGTATCTATCTAAAAAATGTTAGGACCTCAATGTATTCAGGGAACTTTATCAGCTAAATATGATACATGGATAAACTACATGTGTGCAGCTTTCGTTTGACTTTTCAGGTAGTGAATATATGCTGTAATTTGGAGTGCAAAGTGTCATCAGTGTGCAATGAGGATTTGCATGTGACATGATGTGTGCCACAACAGTAAATGATGGTACATTGGTCTACCACTTGACCTTCATGACATCCTGAATAGTTAGATTTGTTTCATTCTGGGCCTTCTGTGAGCATTATGTAATTCTCACACGTGGATCTATCCTATTTGGTTACATCTTATTACAATGGAATACAACACGTGCCAAAGTATGCAAGGTGATCAACTATCATAGTGTGGACATGAGGATGGAGTGTAGAGTATTCCATCAATATATTTGGGCATGTCTGAGGTTATGACATGAGTAGACCCAACTGTTTGCAGTTCATGTAGCATGCATGTGCTAATGCTCAAATAGAAGCCTATGGAGCAAACCATGAAGGGGGTGTGATATGTGGACTTATTCAATGTTTTCTGGTGATTTGTGATGCTCAGGTGTGAAAACACAGTTGCAATAAACCCATGTTCCATGTCATTTCAGATACATCCAGGGCAAGTGGAGGAGAAGGGGCCAACGTCAGTGGGGACACAGCTTGTCACAGCGGTTCTGGATTTGATCCATCAGACATGGAGGGGCCCAGTGGCCAGGAGGATGCAAGAATTGCCCCAGAGGACATCAGCCAAAGCTCTTCATCATCTGAGTCATCCTCCGGTGGACACACCCAAGTTGTGGCAGATCCAACAGGATCAGATCCACCTTCATCCTTGTCCATCAGCCCCAGTTCCATCGCAACCCTCTCTGTTGTCCCCCCACAAGTTGTCTGCTCCCGTAAGGTGGGATGCATCTCATTTTTCCGCAGGCACCTCAGCCCCTGCTGCTGTTAGCCCTGAAGCCCTGAGTGAGGAGTCTATTGACCTCCTGAGGAGCATCTCTGTGGGTCAAACTGCAGTGCTGAATGCCATCCAGGAGCAAGGCAACAAGCTGACCCAGGTGGTTGCCTACCTGGAAGGCATTCACACTGCCATGTCTGGCTTACAGAGATCTTTCCAGGCTCTGACCTCCTCCCTCACGGCAGCACTCCACCCATCTCAACCTTCCACCCCCCTCCTGCCCCTTCTCCTTATCCTTCCCCATCCACATTACCTAATCTGTTTCCTATCCCAAGCACACGCACACCTAAGCATGCACACACTTCAACTGACACAAGCACCCCACACAAACGCATAACTTAAAAAAAACTCGAACATAAATGCACACATCAGACACTCGCCTCCCTCACTACCCACACTCCCACAGCATACCCCCAGGCACCACAGCAACACATACAGAGCCCTCCACAGACACACCTATACCCACAGACACCACACTCACACCCACAACACCAAGCATTCATACAGACACCGCACCAACAGCCACTGACCCCTCCACAACACTCAAATCCCCAGACACTGAACCAACAGCCACCGACCCCTCCACAACACTTATATCCCAAGACACCGCACCAACAGCCACAGATCCCTCCACAACACCCATATCCCCAGATGCCCCACCAACAGCCACAGACCCTTCTACAACAGCTATATCCCCAAACACCGCACCAACAGTCACAGACCCCCTCCACAACACCCATATCCCCAGACACCACACCAACAGCCACAGACCCCTCCACAACACCCAGCACATCCACAACACTCCCACCCAAAAAACGCAAACACTCATGGTCACCCACACAACAGCCACCAGCACAACACACAGTGCACACAGCGACCCATCTCACACATTCACTCCCTCTTCCTCCCAGACCGAACTCCATGCCAAACACCCTATCCGTTTTCCCTGTGAATCTGACATGTTTGCCATTGCCCATACCCCTGTGAAACCTGACCCCACATCCGAAAGTCCCAAACCCCCCCAAACCCAAACTCATCCCTTCCACTCCCGACTCAACCTCTGGAAAACAGCCTCCTTATCACCACTCCTGTAAACAGCTCAAAAAAGAAAAAGCCCAGCCCAGCTCTAAAGACCCCAAACACAAAAATCCCCCTCCCAAGGAGAAACCCGCCCTCGCTAAATCTCTGCCCCCTTCTATGCCTGGGCGTAGTTTGTGGAGTTTTACTACGCGGAACTTCGCGAAGTTGCAAAAAAACTCCTCAAAGTTCCGCAAGTGGCGGAGTGTAGTGCGAACTGCTGTTTGCGCTGGTCTTTCTGCTGCTCGGGTAGAAATTCTACCCGAGCGGCAGCTCGCACTCGCAAACTTACCGTTCGCGAGCGCGAGTGGGGTAAAAACTCTGCTGCACTACGCGAAGCAGGGTTTTCTTGCACTCCGCGAGCTCTGTGGAGTGCGGAGTGCAGAAAACTCTGCAAACTCCGCAAACGGAGCGGAGTTTAACGCCCAGGCCTACACCCTTCCCTAATACGACCTTGCCTGCTATGCAAAATGGATGCCCCTTTGTGAGGAGGTTACTTGGCAGTGTCAGTGAGGGCAAGTTTGGTGTCACAGAATTGTGCTGTGGCACATGAACTATAAATTGACTGGCCATTGACCTTTGTTTCTTTTTGGGATTGACCATTCATGAAATACTATCACAGTTTTGAAGACATTAGTACTGCCATCACTTTACTATTTATTTGATGTTATTGTTTAGTTAGTGATGTGTGAGTACAGTTGTGTTTGTTTGGTTGCTGATTGCTGATCCAGTTGAAGTGGTTAGTATGCTGTGCCCTTGGAGCCAGTGCTGGAGTTAGACAGGACAAGGGGAAATGTTGGATGGGTGTCTATGTGGGCTGATTTCCTGATGGGGCAGACATTGCATTGGATGACATGTTATGTGGTAAGTATTTCAGTTTGGCCTGGCCACTGTCAACGTCATTTAGGTTGAACTTCTCCCTATGATGCAGATTGGATGAGTTAGGTGTGTTGAAGTTAGTTATTTGTTGTTCCACACATGAAGGGTGTCAACTTGTCATACCTTTGTGTAGTTCTGCATCGGCTTGTGTCCATTTTGCCGTGTGTACAGCTACTTCATCTAGATGTGTGCCACTTGCTGTTAGTGCTGTGTTTGCTTTCATATGTTGCACTTACCCATTGCCTACACATGCATGGCACTTGGTTATGCTATTGGTTGTCCCTGTAATATTTCAGTTCCCAGGGCACATGGAGTATGTCAGGCCTGTGCAAAATGTACTGTGCTACGTGCCCTGGCCTTTTAGGGTACCCCCTGATAGAGGCATAGCTATCCTGCAGCGAGTGTTTCCATTGGGGCCTTAGAATGTTTCTCAAACTGATTCTATGTAATCTAATTGACTGACACTGCCTTTTCATGTGGGTGATGTGTGAGAGTCCAATACAGAGTTATAGCAGAGAAGGCGTTTTTCACTTTATTGACACATCCATACATATGTATCTTTGGCGTCAAAACAGGACCTGAGATGTGTGCAATGTGAGTGTGTCACATTCATTATAGGATCTTGGTTATAGTTGGAGTGACAAGGCCTCATGGTAGTTGCAGTCACTTCAATTTCTCTTTCCCAGCACTTGAGCAATAGTTACCAGAATGACATGTGAACGTCAGTAGTGACATAGGAGACAAGTGAAAAGGGACAGAAGGAGTGTAGCATCTTGGTTAGAGTTGGAGGGATGAGGCCTCATGCTAGTTGCCCTTGCTTCAATGTCACTTTAGCAACACTTGAGTAATGGTAAGCTGTATTACTAGTGAAGATCAGTAGTAACATGGCAGACTACTCAGAGAGGGCAAACGTTATGTGTGACAGACATAAACAGGTGTGATAATGTTGAGGCGGTGGGGTTGTTGAACACAAAATAATGCACACATCACTATCACTATATATAATTTGCATACACATGTCCATTTATGTACAGTGTGCCTTTGCAGTACCAGTGTTTTGGCCTAGGAGGGCATCCTATAGATGTATTTTTGATGATTGGAATGAAACAATCCCAGACAGGGTGTCTTTATATGTGTAAATTACTTAAAGACCCCACCTCCCTTGCCAGGTTTTGCAGAGGAGTCTCTGGCAACAGGTAGCTGTATGACTTATCGCCAATTTTGCCATGACGGACTGGGATTTGCAGATGGTCGAGAAAGTAGAGCAGCGGCAGGACGTGTACGGTGGGATCCATGACGCTAGAAGAAGAGTTGAGGTGAATTTCGGCCTTCTCAGATGTGGTGGTCAGACCACCATAGTCAGGCCGGATGTAAAGTAACTCGTAATTGGGTGGGCAGTTTCATGGAGGACCTAGCCTCCCACAGCCTCATAGGCCCACTCCGGGGCCACAGTGCTCAGAGTTGGCTGGCAGTGTCAGCAGTTCGGCAGCCGTCTTCGGAAAGCCAATCCGCCCAACTCTAATGCGACGGTCGGACCACCGAGCTCATTGCGATTGGACCACCACCGCCAGTACAGCTGTCCACAGACCGCCAAACTCATAATAAGGCCCTAAGTCAAACCTCAATAAATCACACAGCCAGGGGGAAGAGGATTAGGGGTTTGATGAATGGATGGGAAAGGGAATTTGGTGTACGTTGTGATAAAGACAAACACTAGACAAGGACATCTGGGCAATGAGCAGCACATCATTGTCATCAATCTGTTTTGAAGGAAAAGAAAGAATGGGACACGGTACAGTTAAATGCATTGCAAACACTCTTTCTGCCCGAGAGACCCAAATTATCATATCTCTAAATGTTCTGTCTGCTAGGTTTGAAAAAAGCAAAATATGGAGGAGTGATCCCACCCAGTTCTAAAAATATGATTGTTGAAAGAAAAATGATACTGTATTGTGAAATTGGGTGATGCATCTGCATTCTCCTTAGGAATGTCCATCCCTGTCTGGTCTGGTCCGGTAGGTAAGCAGGAGTGTTGAGCTCAGCTTGCGCCTTTCGTTCATGCAGGAGATGAGAAGGCCTGCAGATTGTAAAACAGAAACTGTATTATTGAATCCCATTCCTTCCACAAAAGAAAAAAGGGGAGGGCCAGCACAAGCATTTTTGCCAGCTAACCACAGCACAAACGTGCCATTGCATGGTTGCGGTTGGTGGGCCCCTCCTTCCTAAATATGCCAGTAATAGTAGCCTGTATTTTTGTCTTCTTTTCTGGGGCCACTGATGCAGGCAATGTTTGAGAAGTTGATGGTGGTAGACTCAGTGCGAGTCGGTGTGGGGCAGTCACTGGCCATGGTGTCTCCATCTGAGTCTGAGTCTTATGCAATTGTGTAGTTGCTGATGTGGGTGATTCTGCTGGTGCAAACTCTCCTTGTCTACCGGGCCTGGGTGGTTCGCATACCCTGAGGAGTGCAAATCCCTGCTCTGTCTCTCACCAGTGCGCAGACACCCAGAACGACACAAGGGGGCCGGTAGTTCCCCCTGTAGGTGTATCCAGAAAGTACCATGTTTTTTACTTGTGCTGGACTACATCTCGAGTCCAGCTACCAGGGTACATAACTTCACACACTAAAACACACACTCAATCCGTCCCTGTCCGAGTAGACGAGGATCCCTTGGTCCTGACGAAATGCAGAGAACCCTTGGACTTTAAACAGGCATGAAACATGTTGACCCCATTCACTGCACACATACTATTTTGAGCTCAAGATCACGACCTTACAGTCTTTGCATGAGCGCTTTATTTGGACAAATACAATTGAGGATCAAAAAAATCATAATAACGACAATAGAACCAGAATACTATTCCTGTATAAGAGATTGAATCGACTGCGAAAAGAGAGTCCATATACTACTGTGAATATTAGGACCTGCTGGGTCGGAATTATCACCAGCTGGAAGGTCCAAAGAGTGATTAAGTAATTTTGAGCCCTGAAGAAGTCTAGGGTTAACACCCAAAGACGAAACACGTGTTGGCTGGCTTGTGAAGCAACACAACATTAAACCTACACTTGAAGCAAGAACACTTTGTCTTCATTTCCTACTTTCTGTATTATAATTATTTCATGCGTGTGCACAGGGTTTGATGTTATAGTCTTTGTTTTTGTTATAGCATAGAAACCCAGTGAATAAAGGATATCTTGTGGTTTGCCTATAGGTATTTTTAATTCTCACTCGCACTTTCCCATCTCTACTCACATTATTATTTTTCGTTCCCCCACCCCACAGACTTCACAAAAAGAGAAGACCTCTGGCAAAGAGCCCCTTCGCGGGGTCTGTTGGGCTTTGCAGCGCCGGCCCAACAAGGAGCTGCTCGATGATGAAGCATGATACCTTTCAGGGTGTGTGAGGCCTGTGCTCCTTATAGGAGCGATCCCCCTAGCTGTCCTTTCAACCTCCTGGCACCTGGGACACAACCCCTCTCTTTTCTTCAGTCACCTCCTTCCTTAGGAACTGCATACTCTGTTTTTTGCGTGCAATGCTGGGGACACGGCTGATTTGCGTGAGCATGTCACCCTCTTCTTCCTTATCATTACATTCCACTGTGATAGGACTTGTAGCTGATGTTCCCTGGCTCTAATCCCTTTCACCACCACAACCATGTTCAGCATTTGTTTTAAGGTGCTCCTCCCTCTGGATTGCATGGTGTTTTTTCATATGGGTCATTTGGCCTCCAGTACCAAATGTGAACCAGGCTTACCTCGATGAACATGCATGTTGCAAATGCTGCATACTGCAATGTGCTCCCCCTGTGTGGTAACGATAAAAAAGTCTCAAACTGCAGTGAAGTACTTTTTTACTGTACCACTGCCAGAGGCTGAAAAATAACTGGAGGTAGGTGGACGTGTCATCAATTGCCTCTCTGCAGTGCATACTTCTACTGAGGTAGTGATTAGTGCAGGTATCAGCGGGGCTTTGTACACGTGGGAGCTAGCTGTGCTACCTGTGCCAAATCCATCGGAGCAGGTTGAATAGCAACGTCGGACTCCCCTGTGTCACCTTCCACAATGGCTAGCTCTTGTTGTCATTCTCCTCATCATCCCCTTCCATAATTCTAAGGCTTTCAGGAACTTTTCTTGCCTTTTGCCTCTCCTGGCATCTCCTGGACCCTAGCGGGGTCATGAGACATCCCTATCATCAGAAGTAGTGCTTCAAGAAGATGGTGGAATAGTACTCTTCCTTTTCCTTGCTGGAGGTCTTGGAGCCAATGGTTCTAAAAGAGGAGGTTCCTGCTCGGTAGGAAGCTCGACCTCCAGTTCTGCTCCAACATCAGAAATATATACTATTGCTGGCTGCGGCTGCTGTCCACTTCGCTCTGTTTCCTGAAAGAGTTGTGAACTACTTTGCGAAAGGGACAAATCCAATTTAATGTCCCTGCTCGTCAGCGTTGCTATGATTGCAGAGGCTGCCTCACTGACATACATGGTCTTGGGCTTAGGTTGGGGTGGTGCTGTTGATGCAGGAGTGCTGCTCCCAGCTTGCTTCCTGGAAACTGGTGAGGCAGGCACACGACGTTAAGCAAAAAAGGTTTCAGCCGACATACCACTGATTGAAAGCTTCTTCTTCTCACTGGCCACTTTTTTGGGAGCAACTTTATTTGGGGCCATCTTAAAGCTCTCAGTTGGCAGTGGCACTAAGCTGCACAAGCAGAAAAATTGGAGGGCGGACGTGTAACGTCACTGTACAGGCCTTCTGTTTGGCAGTACTGCGGGTGATGTCTCTTCTTCTCTCGTGCAACTAAAAGCAAACAAGCAAGAAAACCATTTAGTGAAACGAGGCATTGTTGCAGTTTGAATTAGTGCATACTAAGGCAATATTAGTGCGGTTGGTACTTAGGTAATAACCACTTTAAAGTCAAACCACACCACCATATCATAAAATTTAATTCCCCATCAGGATAACACACAATATACAAATGGAGCTCATTCCTTTCTGTCCATATATTCTAAAGGCGACCCCTATGGCACTCACGGAACTGTCCGGGTAAATGGAAAAATAATCTTTTAGAAATTGGAGGTTAGTGTGAGCCTATGACAGGCAATGTGGTCCTAGGGGAAGTGGAATAATAATTGAAAAATTAAATGATGCTGATGTGTATGCAGTGCACCGTAGCGGGGGTGTCTAGGAGGAAATGGAGTTATACCTAAAAAAAACTGAATGCTGTTACGCAGCTGTGCACCTATGGCAGATGGATGGATAGATGGATCGATTGAGGCAAAATGAAAAAAAATCAAAATGTAAAAAATTAAATAATTGCCGAGGGAGGATGAGAAGAAGCCTATTGTGGGGCAAAGAGGTGCAAAATGGCTGCCAGCTAGTGCCACATGGTCAAACAGCAGCAAGTAAGGAGGCATGGGGAAAAAGAACACCTGTTAGCCTATGGCATAGGCACACTGGCTAGATGCAGAAAATGGCTGCCAGCCAGTGCCACAAGGTCAAACAACAACAGCAAGCAAGGAGGCATGGGGAACAAAGAGCACTTGCAAGCCTATTGCAAAGGCACAGTGACCGAATGCACAAAATGGCTGCCAGCCAGTGCCACACAGTCAAACCACAACAACAGCAAGCAGGGAGGCCTAGATACCCTATTGGTGATTAGCCACCCTTTATAAATCCTGATTGATTGGTTGATTGATTGAAGGAGGCATGGGGAACAAAGTACACATGCAAGCCTATGGCAAAGGCACACTGTCTGGATGCACAAAATGGCTGCAAGTCAGTACCACATGGTCAAACAACAACAACAGCAAGCAAGGAGGCATGGGGAACAAAGAACACATGCAAGCCTATGGGAAAGGCACACTGGGTGGATGCACAAAATGGTCGCCAGCCAACCAGCCAGTGCCTTGTCATCAAACAACCAAAACAGCAAGCACGGAGGCGTGGGAGCAAAGAACACATGCAAGCTGTAGTAGGCTGCCCTCGTGCCCTTGTGCAAGGACTCGCTGTCTTGTCATGGCTCGCGCTGCCCTTCGGCTCGCGCTGGGACGCTGCGTGACTTTTACAGTTGATGTTGACAGTTGATGTTTTTCCATTCAAGTTATGCTGGCCTTTGCCTTGCTCTCTGTGGGATCTGAGTTTACAAATAAAGCTCTTTGACTTAACTACATTGGCTCTGAAGAACTTACTACACAAGCCTATTACAAAGACACACTGGCTGGATGCACAAAAGACTGCAAGTCAGTGCCACATGGTCAAACAACAACGACAGCAAGCAAGGAGGCATGGAGTACCAAGAACGCATGCAAACCTATGTCAAAGACACACTGGCTGGATGCACAAAATGGTTTTTGGCCAGTGCCACATAGTCAAACAACAAAAACAGCAAGCAAGGTGGTATGGGGAGCAAAGAACACATTTGAGACTCTGGTAAAGGCACACTGGCTGGATGCACAAAATGGCTGCCAGCCACGTGGTCAAAGAACAACAGCAAGCATGGAGGCATGGGAATCCAAGAAGACATGCAAACCTATAGCAAAGAAACACTGGCTGGATGCACAAAATGGCAACCAGCCAGTGCTGCATGGTCAAACAACAACAGCAAGCAAAGAGGGATCGGGAACAAAGAACACATGCAAGCCTATGGCAAAGGCACACTGGGTGGATGCACAAAATGGCTGTCAGTCAGTGCCAAATGGTCAAACAACAACAACAGCAAGCAAGGAGGCATGGGGAACAAAGAGCACATGCAAGCCTATGGCAAAGGCACACTGGCTGGATGCACAAGATGGCTGCCAGCCAGTGCCACATGGTTAAACAACAACAACAGCAGGCATGGAGCCCTGGGGAACAAAGTTCACATGAAAGCCTATGGCAAAGGCACACGGTTTGGATACACAAAATGGCTGACAGCCATTGCTACATGGTCAAACAGCAACCAAGGAGGCACAGGAACAAAGAACACATACAAGCCTATGGCAAAGGCACACTGGCTGGATGCACCAGATGGATGCCAGACACAACGCCAAACACCAACAGCAAGCAGGGAGGCATGGGCAACAAAGAACACAGGCAAGCCTAAGGCAAAGGCACACTAGCTGAATGCACAAAATGGTTGCCAGGCACATGGCCAAGCAACAATAGCTAACAAGGAGGCATGGGGAACAAATAACACTTGCAAGCTTATGGCAAAGACACACTGACTGGAAGCACAAAATGGCTGTCAGCCATGTGGCCACATACCAACAGCAAGCAAGGAGGCATGGGGAGCAAAGAGAACACATTAAGGCCTATGGACACAGACTACACAAAATGGCCCCAGCCACATGGCATGGGGATCAAAGACAAATCAGTGTTGGCCTATGGTAAACACACACACACACATACATTGGACAGACAAAGGAGGCATGGAAAAATTGGAGAAAACACTACCATTAATTCAGCAATGTCAAAAATGAAAATTAACAGAGCTATAAAATGTTTGCAACAACACACATCCTCCCAAGGCATCAAATATTACCCCACATATACACTTTTTGTATTTTTTTTAAATTTTTATATAATTTTTACTTTTGCATAGCGCCTAGCTACTTGTGAGGTTTCCTAGCGCTGGAGGACATTAGTTCGTAACTTACTTAAATTACCTAAAATACCCAAGTTTTTAACTGTTTGTGGAACAAGATCAAGTGGTTGCAACCTCTGATTGACTCAGGAAGTGTGTTCCACAGTTTGTGGTCAATGAAAGAGAATGACCGCGAGTGTCTGTATTTAGGCACTGAAAAAAGAGACTAGTTACTAGAGTGCAGTGTATGAGAGTGAAGACAGGGCACAGCTAGCTTTTATAAAAATTCAGGGTCTATAGGGCTCTTGATTTGATACATGAAGCAGAGGGCCTTAAAGTTGATACGTTTATCCACTGTAAGCCTGTGGAGGTCTTGAAGGAGACCGGACACTTAAGAATGTTTGGGAAGCTGGAAAAGCAGCCTTGAAGTCAAGTTTTGAACAATCTGAAGGCATCTGATTATTGCACTATCAGCTCCCAAATAAAGGATGTTGCCATAATCTAGTATGGAAACGATCATGGACTGAATGACACAATGTACACAAAAAAAGTGAAAAACAAAAAAAAACACCACATTTTTAATTTAATCCAATGCCATGCCAGCGTTAAATGATGTTTTAAAACAACATATGGTACAGAAACAGTTATTTCATGCACCCATGACTAGCACTGGCCTGGGGCTACTGGATGGCCCCTTGGCAGACAAGGCCACATAGTAAAATAAATAAATATTGCGAATTTAACAAACATGGAGAAAATGTACTGAACTGTGCAACATTGTTCCTTTACAAAAGAAGAAAAATTAAATGTAAAAATATAACTAGGCCCCTACTAAAAATGCAGGCCACCCACCACAATAATTTTGAAAATTCCAATAGAAGTATAAATAAATACTGGTGCATGCCCTCTATCAAACAAACAACACTCTTATACAAGAGATTTTGAACTTACTTCTGAAACCTCAAATACAAAGTCCTTAAATCCAATGGTATATATTCAGCAGACAAGGACAGTAATCCTTCCAGCTCCAAATCCAAATGAAAAGTGACTAGAAGATGGACAAAGCACTGGGAAGAGCCTGCTGGACAGGAACAGGAACAGGAAGTTGGAGTCTCTGTGACACTCCTGCCTATTGGAAAAAGAAAGTTTAAAAAAAAGGCTTCTTGCACAAAAAAAACAACTCCAACAGTCCGCTGGAGAAGAAAATCCACTCTAAAACCTCTTTAGCTGCTTCTCGAGCACAAAAGTTACTTGAGTGGTGCGTTTGTGACCGTGATCGGCTCTACATTGGCACCATCGCGACCAGAAGCAGTGCAAGTGGGTGAGAAGTCTAGCGCGTTCTCACTAGCGGGACAAGAATATCATTGCTCTCATGAGTGAGCACCAAAACAAATCTCAAGTGCGTGCGAATGGACAAAGAAAACTCTGCTTCCAGCCCAGAAGGCAGAATCCAGGAGCTCCGCATTCAGTGGCGGAGTGCCCGAATGCTGCAAACTCCATGAGCAGACCAGATTTTACAGACTAAGCATAACAGTGAGCTGAAAATGGCAGACCATCAGTAGCAAGGGAGAGGGCAGCCGATGTGTGTCAAGCGTATGAGTCGCAGTTAGCTGGGAAATGTCATTGAAGTCTCGTGCACTTTGCCAACACTTTCTTGTCAGTCCATTTGGGATGGACTGGGTACCGAGGTACTGAACAACCAGCAATCTTTTCATGTCACAACAAATATTGAAACTCCAGCATTCGTCATCAAACAAATTCAATTACGCAGGAATAACTGGAGTAATTACTCTTTTATACTCAATTACCAATAATTATGCAATCACTCTTGCTTGAGTAATTATGAGTAATTTATGGGGAACAAATACTACCACAAGATCACATTTAGCAAGCTGCTTGCGCTCGCCATTCATGTGCTACTTCATTTAGCTCTATTTCTTAGCGCAAAATGCATCCTCACGTCCATTTTGGATGTAATGCGGCATTTTGCACTAAGGAAAGAGTGCTAAAAGCTAAGAGTAAGTTGGGGAAAATCCGACCCCAGAAGCACATTTGAGCGCGATCAGTAGGATGCAAAGCCTAATTCTCAACATAATAAGAAGCCAGTGGAGTCCATGCAGCATGAGGAGAAAATGATCATTGCGATTGAGACCACCTAAGTAGCAAAGTTTTACGTTTTTTTGCATGTGGCTCAATATTTTCTTGGACATGCCAACAAACAGCATGATAGAATAATGAAGTTGAATGCTCACAATGTCCTTGGCTATTGTTGTACTATCTTCTTCTGGAAGGTAGGGTTATAGTATAGAAAGAAGATGCCTGAGATATCAACATGTCTTGTTAAAATGGTTGATCTGACCCTCCATAACGAGCAGGCTGCTAAATATTACCTCTCAGTTTCTAGCCACCTGTAAGAGGAGGACTATTTTCCAGCTTTTATGACATTCACTCAGCTTTTTGGTTTTATTCTAGGATCGTACCCACATCAATCCTTTCCTGCAGGAGCCATTATCTCAACAAAGATAGGGCAGTGCTCTGAATCACATTTGAAATTGCTGCCGAAGGGGAAGAACAGATGTGGGTCATTCACATAAATATGACCTGATGACCCTGTTTTGGTGTGTTTCTCCTGTTCACAATTGTCCACCAGGTTCTCACTTGCCTCCTTCTTCCTTCTATTTTCTAGGAAGCTGAAATTTCAGCCTGCCCACTGAGTAAGTCAGTCTTCTATGAGTACTATGAGTATTGCGATTCATTCCTTCACTTCCTTTTTTGATAATCTTTCTTCATTACAGCTTTTCTCTCGGACTTCAAACTTACATTCTCAGTCTTAAAGTTGACCCGCTTATTATAATGAGCTGAAACAGCATTGATTTGCCCCATTATGAACCAACACTAAATTAATTCTGTCTGTTTCGTGATAAAAATTCTATCAATACAAATCACGCTATTGGATATTTGGTTTTATGGGTGTGTGTTTCCTTTCACACTTGTTAATAGCTAAGTGTTTTGTAATATTCATTTATAGCACCATACAGGTTTGTTCACAGTATTCCTATTTCATCAATTTATCTTTTAATAAAATAGTTTGTTATTCCTGGTACTGTTATATTCCATATAGGTACCCCATATAGGCGCAGGTAACATTGCAACCTTTCACCTATAATCTTCCCTACATTACATACATAACTGTTCTTAGGGACTGACCTTTTACCTAGACACGACACTGCATTCAGAACGCGGGTTTCCCCCTAGTTAGAATCTCATACATTATGCATGAGGCTTCTTGGAAGCACAGCAGGACTAACATCTCCTCTATAGTATCTCTGTATAAAGTTCAGGCCCGACGTCAACCTTCAGGCCGACACAGTAACACAGCAAGGGAGGACCCCTGGGGAGACCTATGGGTATATATACATCACATCTTGCTTAGAAAGACAGAGGAGACAGACACTTCCTGACTGACACACTGACCAGAGATGCTGAGGTTCCTGCATGCAGACACTTCAGCTCACAATGGTCTAACATCCCTCGCGGGGTGTCCAACTTGAGACCAGGACGGGGTCCCATATTCTCTCATTCGCAGGTAATGTGGTTGACTAGATCCTAGAAGGATCCTTGGCATAACACCTACACAGATGCTAGGTACATTTAGGTACATCTAGTTAGGAAGGCATTGTAGGAGTACGCACTTTTTATCATGTGTTTTATGTACTTGTATATATTCATGATTTCTGCAAGATGGTAGAACTTTACCATCCCTTTACTTTCGTAGTACTTCTAATCATATATCTCTGCTACTGTCTAATGGTTGTTGCAGCTCATCTATTCTACACTAGAATAACAACTGTTCAATAAATACTTATTGAAAACGCCCTGCCTGTTTATTCTGTGTATCTCTCTGAGACAAACTAAGTGAGCACGAGTGACTGAGCGAAAGGTAGTATATTGTTTCCACGATTCTGAGGGATCAGGTTTGTCATGTTCTGAGGTTCCCAAAATATATTCTCTCCTTGGTAAGAGGAGATTATAGTGGCACTGTGAGCTAGCTGATAGAGACAGGTTAACTTATCTCGTGGGGGTGCACGGAATCAGTCCGCCACCAATCCCACAGTTTATGTTATCCAAACGTGCAGATCCTGTATAGGTTATATAGGAACTACACGACATGGCGCCGCCAACGTTGGTTGGGTACTTATTTAACAGTAGAATCTGAGTAATTCAGTCGTGCTATTCTCAGAGACCCCTACTCACAAAACACCAGAGACGTCTGGAGTCGGTGGGCACAAACTCCCCCACAGCTGAGTAGGCTAAAAAATCCTATTTATTGGTTGTTGGTTAATCAAGCTTGAAGGACACAGTGTTCCTAAAATTGTGCAAAACACCTTATCTTAGTTTCCCTGAAATATTTCTTCCTCTAAAAAATGACTGAAGATGTGGATAACGCGGGGGGAGTTGTGCATAGTTTGCACCTCTCAGATGAAGAAGAAAATGCAGACGCAATTCCGATTGCAGAGAATCTTAGAAATACAGTCACCCTGAAACTACTTGCGCATGGTGTAACAGCCAGGGGTGGTATAGTAGCTTTCGTGATTGAGGCACACGAATCATATAGAACAGAGGTATTTTATTTGTGGGTTACATTCCCAGCAGCAAATGCAAGAACAAAAACATTTCACTCCTACACAGAAGGAGATGCACCAGTGGAATATTGTCCGTTTGAGGACATTGAGGTTCTGCTCACATACCAGGAACACTTATACTAGTTTAAAGGCGCCCTACCCCATATAAGAAGAAGAGTGAGACTCGGCCCGCTCGGAAGACAAGAGGCAACATGTCCAATATTAGCGGCCTACACACCACATCCTGACATTGAAACAATGCCACCAGGAGACTTACTCACACAACACAAAGAATTAATAAAAATTTACAGAAACTTGACGCCATTCGTCATGAGGACACTTACAGTCCAACCAGCAATAGTTGCAACAAATGGAACTTAAGCTCAAAGTACAGCAACTAAAATCACACCACAAACATTACACGCGGTGATGGGTAAAATGCCCACAAAACGTGAACAAATGCCCTTCTGGGTAGCTCAGAAAATAACACAGCTAGAGGCAGTATTCCCGAATACTACCACGTATGAAAAACACAGAATGCTAACAATCTGCTTGCCCATGGGTAAAACAACACAAACAGAGGACTGTACCACTTGGGGTACAGTCTTTGCTGCCATTTATACCAGAACTCATGGTATCCCATCATTAGCAGTAGTACCAGACGTATTGAGACAGATACAAATCGAGTACGGAGCAGAGCCTGCTCTGAACTTAGGGATGAAGTTACTAGGTAACTATGCCCAGGTATCAGCCATAATATTAGCTAATATTAAAGGAGAAGCAGGTTCAGTGGCTATCCGCCAACGCCTAAGGGAGTTCAGTCCTTTGGAACAAGAACACGAACTACCGAAAATAATTGAAACTGCATATGCAGAATTAGGCAGAGATAGTTTGGGTGGAAAAGCTTTAAAACCACAACTGATGGGCAGTCCCGAAAAGGACACTTCTAAGCTGATACCTGCTTCAACAAAGAGGAAGTGGGACAATAAAAAACAACAAAACTTTAAAGGAAACAGATCTCAATCCAGAGGTAGATCTCCTCCACAGGACCCCTCCGAAAAGAGGTATGACATTAGGAATAGGGATAATATTAGGAAACCTGACAGGTATCAGGATACTGATACACGTTCCTCTCGTTCCTTTCAGGGTTCGTCGAAAAACTCCAAGAGGGAAGGGCGGTCAGACAGACAATAAGAGAGTACAAAGTCCAGAGACAAGCAGCACGCTCAAGATAACACTTCTAAAAAAGAAGAGAAACCAAAGCAAAAGCTACAGTTCAAAAAGAAGAAGGTTGCAGGTCTAAAGATCAAACAAGCCCAGAATTCTGAGGACTAGACTACTGAACGGGGAATGGGCTCTGACGATGCTAGACAATGCAGCAGAAGTAACAATAACTCGCCAGAACCTGATGGAATTTCTGGTGACATCGGACTTGAATGATTATATCACGGTGGAAACACCTGATACTAGGATAAGTGTCCCACATAAGTTATATGAAATAACAAATGTAGGACAGTTAGAGGTCTCTTTTAGAAGAACCTGTCATTTGGCTATGACATCTTGTTAGCTGAACAAGATTGGCCGCAAGCATTCGTCATGGATTGCCCTAAAGGAGAAACGGTAATTTCACCGGCATTCTCAGACCATATTCCCAAGCACCTAAAACACACATATGCGCAGGAGTGGGCGGCAGCCCAAGCCCCTGCATTATACAAATACCATGTTGGATGGGATGAGGATTCAACCCACCACATAATACCTTACAAAAATACTCCGACTGCACAGAGGCAGTATCCAATAAAGCAAGAAGCTAAAAAACAGGTCAGGGAGATCTTAGATCAACTTGAATACCAAGGGGTGATCGAAAATTGCATCTCATCTATGAATAATCCTTTGTTTCTGGTCATGAAACCTGACAATTCATATCGTTTAGGTTTAGATTATAGACATTTAAACACTTGCACTAAGACATTTGCAGTCCAAAATGCACACATTAATGAATAACATTGTGCGGAAAAAATACAAAACAACGCTAGATATCTCAAATGGATTTTTCTGCCAAAATATAGCACCTGAAAGCATGTATCTAACAGCATTCTCAGCGGTAGGGTCCCAGGGTCAATTTGGCGACTCCCCCAGGGGTATGAGAACAGCCCGGGGTTGTTTTCAGCCAGAGTAACTGAGTTACTTCAGAATTTGGATGAATCAATCAATCAATCATGTCACTTATAAAGCGCACTACATACCCGCGAGGGTCTCAAGGCGCTGGGGAAGAGGGGGTGGTGCTGCTACTGATCGAAGAGCCAGGTCTTGAGGAGTCTTCTGAAGGCCAGTAGGTCTTGGGTCTGTCGGAGGTTGGTGGGGAGGGTGTTCCAGGTCTTGGCGGCGAGGTGGGAGAAGGATCTGCCGCCGCCGGTCGTTTTCCGGATGCGGGGGACTGTGGCGAGGGCGAGGCTGGTCGAGCGGAGCTGGCGGGTGGGGGTGTAGAAGCTGAGTCGTCTGTTGAGGTAGGCTGGTCCGGAGTTGTGGAGTGCTTTGTGTGCGTGGGTGAGGAGCTTGAAGGTTATCCTCTTGTTGACAGGGAGCCAGTGCAGGTCTCTCAGGTGGGGTGTGATGTGGCTGCGTCGGGGGATGTCGAGGATAAGACGTGCAGAGGCGTTCTGGATGCGTTGCAGCCATCTCAGGAGCTTAGCCATCGTTCCTGCGTAGAGGGTGTTTCCGTAGTCCAGCCTGCTGGTGACGAGGGCCTGGGTGACTGTTTTTCTTGTTTCGGTGGGGATCCACTTGAAGATCCTGCGGAGCATTCGGAGGATGTTGAAGCAGGATGAGGAAACGGCGTTGACCTGCTTAGTCATGGAGAGGGTGGGGTCGAGGATGACCCCTAGGTTGCGCACGTGGTCGGTGGGTGGCGGGGCTGTTCCCAGTGATGTTGGCCACCAGGAGTCGTCCCAGGCTGAAGGGTTGGAACCAAGGATGAGGACCTCCGTCTTGTCCGAGTTCAGCTTCAGGCGGCTGGTCCTCATCCATTCGGCGACGGCCTTCATTCCTTCGTGGAGGTGGGCTTTGGCGGTGTGAGGGTCTTTGGTGAGGGAGAGGATCAGCTGGGTGTCGTCGGCATAGGAGATGATGTTGAGGTTGTGCTGTCGGGCGACGTGGGCGAGGGGTGCCATGTAGATGTTGAACAGCGTTGGGCTGAGGGAGGAGCCTTGGGGTACACCGCAGATGATCTTGGTGGCCTTGGATCGGAAGGGGGCGAGGCGGACGCTTGTGTTCTGCTGGAAAGGAAGGATGTGGTCCAGTCCAGGGCCTTCTCTTGGATCCCGGCGTCGTGAAGGCGTGTTCGTAGTGTGTGGTGGCAGACCGTGTCGAAGGCGGCTGATAGGTCCAGGAGGATGAGGGCTGCTGTTTCTCCGTTGTCTAGCAGGGTCCTGATGTCATCGGTGGCGGCGATGAGGGCGGTTTCGGTGCTGTGGTTGCTGCGGAAGCCGGACTGGGAAGGGTCCAGGATGTTGTTCTCCTCGAGGTAGCGGGTCAGTTGTTTGTTGACGATTTTCTCGGTGACCTTCGCGGGGAACGGGAGCAGAGAGATGGGTCGGAAGTTCTTGAGGTCCTTGGGGTCTGCCTTGGGTTTCTTGACTAAGGCGGTGATCTCGGCGTGCTTCCAGCTTTCCGGGAAGGTTGCTGTCTCGAAGGAGATGTTGATTATTTTCTGGAGATGGGGCGCGATGGCTGTACTGGCTTTGTTGAAGATGTGGTGAGGGCACGGGTCTAGCGGTGAACCGGAGTGGATGGTGTTCATGATCTCGCTGGTGTCCTCGTCGTTGATGTTGGTCCAGGAGAGCAGGCGGTTGGTGGTTGTGGGGGCAGTGGTCTCGGTGGTTGCCGGGGCGGTCGTGGTGTTGAAGCTGTCGTGGATGTCGGCGATTTTGCGGTGGAAGGAGGTGGCCAGTGAGTCGCACAGGTCTTGCGACGGCTGGATGTCGTTGGTGTTGGAACTGGGGTTGGAGAGTTCCTTCACGATGTTGAAGAGCTCTTTGCTGTTGTGTGCGTTGTTGTCTAGGCGGTCTTTGATGAGGCCCTTTTGGCGGATCTGATGAGGTGATGGTGATTGCGGGTGGCGCTCTTGTGGGCGGCGTAGCTGTCCGCTGTCCGTTCGTGGAGCCAGATCTTCTCCAGTTTTCGGCATGTTCGTTTGGAGGCCTGGAGGTCTTCAGTGAACCAGGTGGCTTTCTTGCTGGTGTGGCTGTTGGGCGGATTCTTGAGCGGGGCGAGGGTGTTGGCGCAGTCAGAAGAGGCATTGTCCTATGTGGATGATATTTATCTAATGGACGATGACCTAGAGGAGCACTTGAACAGAGTGAATACCATAATTTTGGGATTTGCATCTGACGGCTACAAATTGAACTTAAAAAAATCAAAAATTGCCCACCTCAGTGTCCTGTTTTTAGGATATGAGCTTTCAAGTGAAGGGAAAAGCTTGGAAGCCAATTTTTTAGAAAAATGCACGCTGCTCCAACCTCCAAAATCATTGAAAAACTTACAATCAATCCTGTGATTCCTGAACTTTGGCAGAACATACATTTTGGATTACCCAGAAAGAGTAAAACCTTTCTATGATTTAATAAAAACTGACTTTTCAGTTAGACAATGGACACAGGAACACACAGATACACTTCGTTCCTTACAAGCTGACATGATAACTTCCAAACACTTACAGACACGCGTAAACGTACGCAATCTGGTGATCCGTATAGTTGCGGGTCAATCTGGGTACACCTATTTAACATATAATGAAGGTGAAACAGTACCAATTACATACAAATCACATTTGTACACAAATGCTGAGATGCGCATCGCATCTACAGAAAAGATTCTAACAGCAGTACAGACTGCTGTAGTAAGAGAAAGAGCACTGGCTCAGGGGAAACGAATAATAGTAGTGACTCCGGTTCCAGCCTTAGAGGCTGCGACAAAGGCAAGCGTTCCTAACGCTAAAGCCTTACCCCCAAGATGGATACAATGGGATAATTCTCTCACTGCAACAGATGTAGAATACAGGTACGACCCAAATATAAAGACACAAGCATTTCTGCAATACGAACAAGAATATCCTCTACCAAACAAAATAATGCCTCTAGATCAGTATGAATATATAATTTACACAAATATTAAAGGTCGCATGCGGGATGGAAAGTTCCACCCAAGTTGCACAAAAACGCAATCTCGAGGAGACTGCACGGCACAGCTGGCAGAGTTGAAAGCCTTGATACTGGCACTAGTAAATACGGATCGAGAATTCCCCACACTCATTGTGTGCGATTCATTTTACTGTGTACAGTCATATAATGAATATTTGCAGCACTGGGTTCAAAACGGGTTCAAAGATGCAAAAGTTGGCACAATTAAGCATAAAATGCTGTGGGAACAGGTAGTGGAGTTGAAAACCGAACTACCGAGAGCTCACGTGATACATACACTGAGTCATCAGGGTGATGGCATTCACGTTGAAGGGAATTTATTGGCTGATGAAGCCGCAAAGGGGGCTGTAAGCACGGCTTCCGTAGCTGCAATCACTCATTCTAAAACGAGAATAGACGGTGAGATTATGGTGGCTGTGAATGCTTCTCGCAAAAACAGCGGAGCAGTACCAAAAAGGTTTCCACTCAAGTGCTCCTACAAGTTAGATGCCAATAACATCCCATTTGCTCAGATTCCTGGAGTGGGGGATAGAGTAATTCCAAACATGGATCGTAGGCTAGGTTTAATTCTAGCAGCACACGAAGGATAGACTCTGCACATGCAGGAGTTACGGCGACTGTTTCCTGATTGAAACAACGCTATTGGTGGCCTGGGTTAACTAAGCAGACTAAAGACATTGGGCCAGATGTAGGAAGCCAAATTGCGATCGCAAACCCTGAAATTCACAGAATTTCAGCGTTTGTGATCGCAATTTGGCTGTGTGCAATGTAGGTAGGCAAATACCGTCTCTCAAAATAAGGAATCGCAAAAATTGCGATTCCTTATTGTGCGCAAGCATTTAGAGAATCGCAATTTGCGATTCCCTAAATGCTATGCTAGTAGGCATCGCAAACTGCGATATTGCCTTAAGGAATCGCAAATTACCATCAACTTCAAGTTGGTGGTAATTTGCGATTTCCTTTTAAAAAGCACTTTTTTGCTTTTTTCAAAGTGGCATGTGGCACACATACATGCCCTTAGGGCATGTATGTGCGCCACATGTGCACACATGCACATTTCAGGGGTGCAACAGGGTGTCCTTTGGAACCCTTGCACCTTGAAGAGTAAGACGCAATCTTGCGAGTACCTCTTGGTTACTCGCAAATTGCGTGCATAGATCCTATTCATTCCTATGGGCCTCTTGGCCCATAGGAATGGATGGGAAGGTATTCCTTGATTGCGAATCTCAATTTGCGATTTGCAATTAAGAATATTAAGGAATCGCAATTATTATTGCGATTCCTACATACATTCTATTTGCGACTCCTTAATAGCGATTCAGTAAAAATCGCTATTAAGGACTCGCAAAACTGACTTTACCTACTTCTGGCCCTATGTCTTGAAATGCGACATCTGCCAGCAGATGAAAGGTTCCACCGTAACACGTCCAGCACAGACACCATTATTAACCCGTTCTATGCGTCGGACGGCCCCCGGCCGTCCGACGTCACGGTGGGCGTGTGCGGAGGACGGCCGGGGGCCGTCCGAGACACGCCCACTCATTATTTCACCCGCACCGCGGCGGAAATCGTGCTGCGGTCAAGGTGTTAATATCTGACAAACCACTAGCGTGTGTTTACTTGGACCACTATGGCCCCTTACAAAGAGATGGGGCTTACAGGTATATCATGGTTGCAGTGAATTCCTGCTCAAGATTCCTATGGGTGTGGCCCCAATGCTCGGCTGACGCTCGAACTGTTATAAAAGATTTGCGAGTCTTTATAGGGACATACGCAATTGGCACATTACACTCTGACCAGGGCCCTGCATTTAGCTCTCGGGCTTACAAGGAGGCCATGCGAGGATTTAGTGTAGCATTGCGATACTCCTCTCCATACCATCCCGAGGGAAATTCGGTCGTGGAGAGGAAAAACCGAGACTTAAAGCAGTCCTTAACAGCTAGAGTATTAGGCACGGGTGAGAGTTGGGTAAAACATCTGTATGGACTTCAGCGAGCATTGAATAACATGCCAAGAAGTTCTCTAGGGGGGGGTCACTCCATATGAGGTCCTATTTGGGACAATAATGTGGGTGCCTGATCTTGATTGTGATGGTGCAGTGGCGGATGATCGTTTGGCTGTTTTACAGGATTTAAATGAATCCAGGACACAACAAAGTAATGTCCTTATGAAGCAGACCGCCACTGGGGAAGTCAAATCAGTCACGGCAAGACCTGTCTGGATCCCAAAAGTCGGGGATCTGGTCAGAGAGAAAATAGCAGACAAAAAAGAATTTGGGCCATCATACAGAAAGCCTGTACAGGTTCTAGCAGTTGAAGGAACAAGAACTGTACTTCTACCGCCTCTTGCCGGAAAAAAGGAGAAAAGATTTGTCTCAATCGACCTAATCAAACCACACTATGTGGCCGATACTGAGTAGTAGACCACGTGGACTCCAAAGTAGCAGACGCCCTCCTCTCGCTACAATTCAAGAAGTTCAAACCTTAAGACGCATCACGTTCGAAGAGTCTCCTGCAAGGAATGATGGACTATGCAATAATGCTATGGAACTCGTTCCCCTTGAACCTGAAGTTCAAATTCAGAACCAAAATGGAAGACAAATTTCAATTCGACCAAATACAGATGTCTACATCAACATGCCTCAACAAGAGCAAACTACGATTTCTACAAATCCTGATGCAATACCAACAATTGATCGAACTGCTTCTGGCTACTTCATAAACTTTGATATGTTTTCTTTGGATCCAAATGAACCGGAAACGATTCCAGCCAAAAATCGCGCAAGCAGCAAGTTAAAGACCTTTGAACTTTCTTAAAAAGACTTACCTGGTGTCACCTTGTGTAGAACTATGGGTAATCACCGGGATACTTTTCTTTCTTTTCTGGTTAGGCTTACTAATAGTTTTTAGCATGCTTGTTAATGGAAAATACCTTCGACAAAGCTCTGCAACCCAAAAGGTGAATTTAATTTTAAAGCCACACCAATCATCTCATCGAGAACAAAGAGACTTGTCATCAGTGAACATTACAGCAATTCCTATACCCGATGGTATAGTTTGGGACAAGGTTGATTTCGATATATTTGGTCCAACCAAACTTTTAAGAATTCCTCATTTATTTAAAATATCGTTGAGTGATATCATTACCTCAAGTACATTTTCCGATGATTGGGATTTTGAGACTGTAAATAACATGTTGTCTGATTTGGAAAAATCTGCTGCATTTTCTAATTGTGAAACATTGGAAAGCACATCAGATTTCGAAAAAATGTATTGTTATCAACATTATGGTCATCACTTTCTGCATAAATCTGCAAATCCTAGAAATGTGTTCACTTACCACCAGTGGGAACATTGTCCAACACCGCCGAAAGGCAGTTCAAAAAATTTACACAAAAGTTTCCATATTTTTCAGGGTTTAATATGTCTGACCCAGCATCATATTATTATAAGGTTGCACTAACATCAGCACAGAAAAATATGTTAACACACACCAAACAGATCTACTCTGCTTCCTTTATTGCCCAGTTGTCTGAACAAGGTTTCAACTTATGGAAAGACACCATAGACTTAAAATCAGTCTAGGTACTAGAGAATGGCAAGTTCAGGGAACAGAAGCTTTGTTTAGAGCATGCCTTATCCTTCAACAAATCATTTTTTTGAACGAGACAGTGCAACAGACGCCTTGCCTTGGACTAGCCAAGAACAAAGACTTGAACACCCCTCGGCTGCCAACTCCATCACACACCGAGAGTAATATAACATCACAGAAGGAGATTACGTTGAATGAAATTATACAATACAACAGATCAGACCCCGATTGGAAGAAATGGTTGATTTGGCTCACAGACACTAATAGTTGTCAGGCGAGATTCATGGGTAAAACCGAAGGGTTCGCTATCCATAGGCCAGATCCACATTATGTATAGAGAGAACATCCAGGGGTAGTGATATCCTACAGTGTTGGGAAGTTGTGCCTTAATTGGCTAAAAACCTCAACACTCACAAATGAACACGAACTACCGAAAATAATTGAAACTGCATATGCAGAATTAGGCAGAGATAGTTTGGGTGGAAAAGCTTTAAAACCACAACTGATGGGCAGTCCCGAAAAGGACACTTCTAAGCTGATACCTGCTTCAACAAAGAGGAAGTGGGACAATAAAAAACAACAAAACTTTAAAGGAAACAGATCTCAATCCAGAGGTAGATCTCCTCCACAGGACCCCTCCGAAAAGAGGTATGACATTAGGAATAGGGATAATATTAGGAAACCTGACAGGTATCAGGATACTGATACACGTTCCTCTCGTTCCTTTCAGGGTTCGGTCGAAAAACTCCAAGAGGGAAGGGCGGTCAGACAGACAATAAGAGAGTACAAAGTCCAGAGACAAGCAGCACGCTCAAGATAACACTTCTAAAAAGAAGAGAAACCAAAGCAAAAGCTACAGTTCAAAAAGAAGAAGGTTGCAGGTCTAAAGATCAAACAAGCCCAGAATTCTGAGGACTAGACTACTGAACGGGGAATGGGCTCTGACGATGCTAGACAATGCAGCAGAAGTAACAATAACTCGCCAGAACCTGATGGAATTTCTGGTGACATCGGACTTGAATGATTATATCACGGTGGAAACACCTGATACTAGGATAAGTGTCCCACATAAGTTATATGAAATAACAAATGTAGGACAGTTAGAGGTCTCTTTTGGAAGAACCTGTCATTTGGCTATGACATCTTGTTAGCTGAACAAGATTGGCCGCAAGCATTCGTCATGGATTGCCCTAAAGGAGAAACGGTAATTTCACCGGCATTCTCAGACCATATTCCCAAGCACCTAAAACACACATATGCGCAGGAGTGGGCGGCAGCCCAAGCCCCTGCATTATACAAATACCATGTTGGATGGGATGAGGATTCAACCCACCACATAATACCTTACAAAAATACTCCGACTGCACAGAGGCAGTATCCAATAAAGCAAGAAGCTAAAAACAGGTCAGGGAGATCTTAGATCAACTTGAATACCAAGGGGTGATCGAAAATTGCATCTCATCTATGAATAATCCTTTGTTTCTGGTCATGAAACCTGACAATTCATATCGTTTAGGTTTAGATTATAGACATTTAAACACTTGCACTAAGACATTTGCAGTCCAAAATGCACACAGTGCTGCATTAATGAATAACATTGTGCGGAAAAAATACAAAACAACGCTAGATATCTCAAATGGATTTTTCTGCCAAAATATAGCACCTGAAAGCATGTATCTAACAGCATTCTCAGCGGTAGGGTCCCAGGGTCAATTTGGCGACTCCCCCAGGGGTATGAGAACAGCCCGGGGTTGTTTTCAGCCAGAGTAACTGAGTTACTTCAGAATTTGGATGAATCAATCAATCAATCATGTCACTTATAAAGCGCACTACATACCCGCGAGGGTCTCAAGGCGCTGGGGGAAGAGGAGGGTGGTGCTGCTACTGATCGAAGAGCCAGGTCTTGAGGAGTCTTCTGAAGGCCAGTAGGTCTTGGGTCTGTCGGAGGTTGGTGGGGAGGGTGTTCCAGATCTTGGCGGCGAGGTGGGAGAAGGATCTGCTGCCGGCGGTCATTTTCCGGATGCGGGGGACTGTGGCGAGGGCGAGGCTGGTCGAGCGGAGCTGGCGGGTGGGGTGTAGAAGCTGAGTCGTCTGTTGAGGTAGGCTGGTCCGGAGTTGTGGAGTGCTTTGTGTGCGTGGGTGAGGAGCTTGAAGGTTATCCTCTTGTTGACAGGGAGCCAGTGCAGGTCTCTCAGGTGGGGTGTGATGTGGCTGCGTCGGGGGATGTCGAGGATAAGACATGCAGAGGCGTTCTGGATGCGTTGCAGCCGTCTCAGGAGCTTAGCCGTCGTTCCTGCGTAGAGGGCGTTTCCGTAGTCCAGCCTGCTGGGTGACGAGGGCCTGGGTGACTGTTTTTCTTGTTTCGGTGGGGATCCACTTGGAAGATCCTGCGGAGCATTCGGAGGATGTTGAAGCAGGATGAGGAAATGGCGTTGACCTGCTTAGTCATGGAGAGGGTGGGGTCGAGGATGACCCCTAGGTTGCGCACGTGGTCGGTGGGTGGCGGGGCTGTTCCCAGTGATGTTGGCCACCAGGAGTCGTCCCAGGCTGAAGGGTTGGAACCAAGGATGAGGACCTCCGTCTTGTCCGAGTTCAGCTTCAGGCGGCTGGTCCTCATCCATTCGGCGACGGCCTTCATTCCTTCATGGAGGTGGGCTTTGGCGGTGTGAGGGTCTTTGGTGAGGGAGAGGATCAGCTGGGTGTCGTCGGCGTAGGAGATGATGTTGAGGTTGTGCTGTCGGGCGACGTGGGCGAGGGGTGCCATGTAGATGTTGAACAGCGTTGGGCTGAGGGAGGAGCCTTGGGGTACGCCGCAGATGATCTTGGTGGCCTTGGATCGGAAGGGGGCGAGGCGGACGCTTTGTGTTCTGCCGGAAAGGAAGGATGTGGTCCAGTCCAGGGCCTTCTCTTGGATCCCGGCGTCATGAAGGCGTGTTCGTAGTGTGTGGTGGCAGACCGTGTCGAAGGCGGCTGATAGGTCCAGGAGGATGAGGGCTGCTGTTTCTCCATTGTCTAGCAGGGTCCTGATGTCATCGGTGGCGGCGATGAGGGCGGTTTCGGTGCTGTGGTTGCTGCGGAAGCCGGACTGGGAAGGGTCCAGGATGTTGTTCTCCTCGAGGTAGCGGGTCAGTTGTTTGTTGACGATTTTCTCGGTGACCTTCGCGGGGAACGGGAGCAGAGAGATGGGTCGGAAGTTCTTGAGGTCCTTGGGGTCTGCCTTGGGTTTCTTGAGTAAGGCGGTGATCTCGGCGTGCTTCCAGCTTTCCAGGAAGGTTGCTGTCTCGAAGGAGATGTTGATTATTTTCCGGAGATGGGGCGCGATGGCTGTACTGGCTTTGTTGAAGATGTGGTGAGGGCACGGGTCTAGCGTTGAACCGGGAGGGATGGTGTTCATGATCTTGCTGGTGTCCTCGTCGTTGATGTTGGTCCAGGAGAGCAGGCGGTTGGTGGTTGTGGGGGCAGTGGTCTCGGTGGTTGCCGGGGCGGTCGTGGTGTTGAAGCTGTCGTGGATGTCGGCGATTTTGCGGTGGAAGGAGGTGGCCAGTGAGTCGCACAGGTCTTGCGACGGCTGGATGTCGTTGGTGTTGGAGCTGGGGTTGGAGAGTTCCTTCACGATGTTGAAGAGCTCTTTGCTGTTGTGTGCGTTGTTGTCTAGGCGGTCTTTGATGAGGCCCTTTGGCGGATCTGATGAGGTGATGGTGATTGCGGGTGGCGCTCTTGTGGGCGGCGTAGCTGTCCGCTGTCCGTTCGTGGAGCCAGATCTTCTCCAGTTTTCGGCATGTTCGCTTGGAGGCCTGGAGGTCTTCGGTGAACCAGGTGGCTTTCTTGCTGGTGTGGCTGTTGGGCGGATTCTTGAGCGGGGCGAGGGTGTTGGCGCAGCTCAGAAGAGGCATTGTCCTATGTGGATGATATTTATCTAATGGACGATGACCTAGAGGAGCACTTGAACAGAGTGAATACCATAATTTTGGGATTTGCATCTGACGGCTACAAATTGAACTTAAAAAAATCAAAAATTGCCCACCTCAGTGTCCTGTTTTTAGGATATGAGCTTTCAAGTGAAGGGAAAAGCTTGGAAGCCAATTTTTTAGAAAAATGCACGCTGCTCCAACCTCCAAAATCATTGAAAAACTTACAATCAATCCTGGGATTCCTGAACTTTGGCAGAACATACATTTTGGATTACCCAGAAAGAGTAAAACCTTTCTATGATTTAATAAAAACTGACTTTTCAGTTAGACAATGGACACAGGAACACACAGATACACTTCGTTCCTTACAAGCTGACATGATAACTTCCAAACACTTACAGACACGCGTAAACGTACGCAATCTGGTGATCTGTATAGTTGCGGGTCAATCTGGGTACACCTATTTAACATATAATGAAGGTGAAACAGTACCAATTGCATACAAATCACATTTGTACACAAATGCTGAGATGTGCATCGCATCTACAGAAAAGATTCTAACAGCAGTACAGACTGCTGTAGTAAGAGAAAGAGCACTGGCTCAGGGGAAACGAATAATAGTAGTGACTCCGGTTCCAGCCTTAGAGGCTGCGACAAAGGCAAGCGTTCCTAACGCTAAAGCCTTACACCCAAGATGGATACAATGGGATAGTTCTCTCACTGCAACAGATGTAGAATACAGGTACGACCCAAATATAAAGACACAAGCATTTCTGCAATACGAACAAGAATATCCTCTACCAAACAAAATAATGCCTCTAGATCAGTATGAATATATAATTTACACAAATATTAAAGGTCGCACGCGGGATGGAAAGTTCCACCCAAGTTGCACAAAAACGCAATCTCGAGGAGACTGCACGGCACAGCTGGCAGAGTTGAAAGCCTTGATACTGGCACTAGTAAATACGGATCGAGAATTCCCCACACTCATTGTGTGCGATTCATTTTACTGTGTACAGTCATATAATGAATATTTGCAGCACTGGGTTCAAAACGGGTTCAAAGATGCAAAAGTTGGCACAACTAAGCATAAAATGCTGTGGGAACAGGTAGTGGAGTTGAAAACCGAACTACCGAGAGCTCACGTGGATACATACACTGAGTCATCAGGGTGATGGCATTCACGTTGAAGGGAATTTATTGGCTGATGAAGCCGCAAAGAGGGCTGTAAGCACGGCTTCCGTAGCTGCAATCACTCATTCTAAAACGAGAATAGACGGTGAGATTATGGTGGCTGTGAATGCTTCTCGCAAAAACAGCGGAGCATTACCAAAAAGGTTTCCACTCAAGTGCTCCTACAAGTTAGATGCCAATAACATCCCATTTGCTCAGATTCCTGGAGTGGGGGATAGAGTAATTCCAAACATGGATCGTAGGCTAGGTTTAATTCTAGCAGCACACGAAGGATAGACTCTGCACATGCAGGAGTTACGGCGACTGTTTCCTGATTGAAACAACGCTATTGGTGGCCTGGGTTAACTAAGCAGACTAAAGACATTGAGCCAGATGTAGGAAGCCAAATTGCGATCGCAAACCCTGAAATTCACAGAATTTCAGCGTTTGTGATCGCAATTTGGCTGTGTGCAATGTAGGTAGGCAAATACCGTCTCTCAAAATAAGGAATCGCAAAAATTGCGATTCCTTATTAGGCGCAAGCATTTAGAGAATCGCAATTTGCGATTCCTAAATGCTATGCTAGTAGGCATCGCAAACTGCGATATTGCCTAGGAATCGCAAATTACCATCAACTTCAAGTTGGTGGTAATTTACGATTTCCTTTTAAAAAGCACTTTTTTGCTTTTTTCAAAGTGGCATGTGGCACACATACATGCCCTTAGGGCATGTATGTGCGCCACATGTGCACACATGCACATTTCAGGGGTGCAACAGGGTGTCCTTTGGAACCCTTGCACCCTTGAAATGCAAGACGCAATTTGCGAGTACCTCTTGGTTACTCGCAAATTGCGTGCGCAAATCCCATTCATTCCTATGGGCCTCTTGGCCCATAGGAATGGATGGGAAGGTATTCCTTGATTGCGAATCTCAATTTGCGATTTGCAATTAAGGAATATTAAGGAATCGCAATTATTATTGCGATTCCTACATACATTCTATTTGCGACTCCTTAATAGCGATTCAGTAAAAATCGCTATTAAGGACTCGCAAAACTGACTTTACCTACTTCTGGCCCTATGTCTTGAAATGCGACATCTGCCAGCAGATGAAAGGTTCCACCGTAACACGTCCAGCACAGACACCATTATTAACCCGTTCGATGCGTCGGACGGCCCCTGGCCGTCCGACGTCACGGTGGGCGTGTGCGGAGGACGGCCGGGGGCCGTCCGAGACACACCCACTCATTATTTCACCCGCACCGCGGCGGAAATCGTGCTGCGGTCAAGGTGTTAATATCTGACAAACCACTAGCGTGTGTTTACTTGGACCACTACGGCCCCTTACAAAGAGATGGGGCTTACAGGTATATCATGGTTGCAGTGAATTCCTGCTCAAGATTCCTATGGGTGTGGCCGCAATGCTCGGCTGACGCTCGAACTGTTATAAAAGATTTGCGAGTCTTTATAGGGACATACGCAATTGGCACATTACACTCTGACCAGGGCCCTGCATTTAGCTCTCGGGCTTACAAGGAGGCCATGCGAGGATTTGGTGTAGCATTGCGATACTCCTCTCCATACCATCCCGAGGGAAATTCGGTCGTGGAGAGGAAAAACCGAGACTTAAAGCAGTCCTTAACAGCTAGAGTATTAGGCACGGGTGAGAGTTGGGTAACACATCTGTATGGACTTCAGCGAGCATTGAATAACATGCCAAGAAGTTCTCTAGGGGGGGGTCACTCCATATGAGGTCCTATTTGGGACAATAATGTGGGTGCCTGATCTTGATTGTGATGGTGCAGTGGCGGATGATCGTTTGGCTGTTTTACAGGATCTAAATGAATCCAGGACACAACAAAGTAATGTCCTTATGAAGCAGACCGCCACTGGGGAAGTCAAATCAGTCACGGCAAGACCTGTCTGGATCCCAAAAGTCGGGGATCTGGTCAGAGAGAAAATAGCGGACAAAAAAGAATTTGGGCCATCATACAGAAAGCCTGTACAGGTTCTAGCAGTTGAAGGAACAAGAACTGTACTTCTACCGCCTCTGCCGGAAAAAGGAGAAAAGATTTGTCTCAATCGACCTAATCAAACCACACTATGTGGCCGATACTGAGTAGTAGACCACGTGACTCCAAAGTAGCAGACGCCCTCCTCTCGCTACAATTCAAGAAGTTCAAACCTTAAGACGCATCACGTTCGAAGAGTCTCCTGCAAGGAATGATGGACTATGCAATAATGCTATGGAACTCGTTCCCCTTGAACCTGAAGTTCAAATTCAGAACCAAAATGGAAGACAAATTTCAATTCGACCAAATACAGATGTCTACATCAACATGCCTCAACAAGAGCAAACTACGATTTCTACAAATCCTGATGCAATACCAACAATTGATCGAACTGCTTCTGGCTACTTCATAAACTTTGATATGTTTTCTTTGGATCCAAATGAACCGGAAACGATTCCAGCCAAAAAATCGCGCAAGCAGCAAGTTAAAGACCTTTTGAACTTTCTTAAAAAGACTTACCTGGTGTCACCTTGTGTAGAACTATGGGTAATCACCGGGATACTTTTCTTTCTTTTCTGGTTAGGCTTACTAATAGTTTTTAGCATGCTTGTTAATGGAAAATACCTTCGACAAAGCTCTGCAACCCAAAAGGTGAATTTAATTTTAAAGCCACACCAATCATCTCATCGAGAACAAAGAGACTTGTCATCAGTGAACATTACAGCAATTCCTATACCCGATGGTATAGTTTGGGACAAGGTTGATTTCGATATATTTGGTCCAACCAAACTTTTAAGAATTCCTCATTTATTTAAAATATCGTTGAGTGATATCATTACCTCAAGTACATTTTCCGATGATTGGGATTTTGAGACTGTAAATAACATGTTGTCTGATTTGGAAAAATCTGCTGCATTTTCTAATTGTGAAACATTGGAAAGCACATCAGATTTCGAAAAATTTATTGTTATCAACACTATGGTCATCACTTTCTGCATAAATCTGCAAATCCTAGAAATGTGTTCACTTACCACCAGTGGGAACATTGTCCAACACCGCCGAAAGGCAGTTCAAAAAAATTTACACAAAAGTTTCCATATTTTTCGGGGTTTAATATGTCTGACCCAGCATCATATTATTATAAGGTTGCACTAACATCAGCACAGAAAAATATGTTAACACACACCAAACAGATCTACTCTGCTTCCTTTATTGCCCAGTTGTCTGAACAAGGTTTCAACTTATGGAAAGACACCATAGACTTAAAATCAGTCTAGGTACTAGAGAATGGCAAGTTCAGGGAACAGAAGCTTTGTTTAGAGCATGCCTTATCCTTCAACAAATCATGTTTTTGAACGAGACAGTGCAACAGACGCCTTGCCTTGGACTAGCCAAGAACAAAGACTTGAACACCCCTCGGCTGCCAACTCCATCACACACCGAGAGTAATATAACATCACAGAAGGAGATTACGTTGAATGAAATTATACAATACAACAGATCAGACCCCGATTGGAAGAAATGGTTGATTTGGCCCACAGACACTAATAGTTGTCAGGCGAGATTCATGGGTAAAACCGAAGGGTTCGCTATCCATAGGCCAGATCCACATTATGTATAGAGAGAACATCCAGGGGTAGTGACATCCTACAGTGTTGGGAAGTTGTGCCTTGATTGGCTAAAAACCTCAACACTCACAAATGTGAAACAACACTTATCCTTACTGTCACAGGATGTGGATCTCAGGGATTTTTTACTAGTTCCAAGGAGGCCACGTCAGAAACGTTTCTATTATGCTGTTTACAATGACATTTGGAAAATATCTCAGCAAGAGGCCGCAGAGAGATTACGTGAAATAGACAGTATAAATCTAGAAAAATCTCTAGCAGTGGTAGACAATGGGTTAACTACATTGACCTCCAGGATATATTCCTTAGGCAACATTGGGGCATATTCACAAGGAGCTATCGCCGAATTAACGGCACTTTATCGCAGCCAAAGACGTGATAAATTTACCCCCTCATTCACAAGCCTGTGTTAACAGCCCACAGCACCAGTTTACCTGCGATATCAGCCGCAAAAAACATCGCCACAGAGGACCCCCGCAAATATCGCTAATGAGATGCAGAGTAGGCGTTCCTGTGTGAAAATTCGAGACAACATTACACCTCAACATTCAGAACGACCAGCCACATCTGCGATAAGAACACAAAACAGGCGATGAGGTGTGCTAGCCGCAGGTATTTAACACCTGCCTCAAGCAGGTGTTAAGAAGGACGTCTACCTGCAGTAGGCAACGGAGTGCTGCACACAGCCATACCCAAAGAACAAACGACGCCATGGAGCTACTCTACATGCAGCTCGGAGCCCCAATGGGGCCACAACACCCCCCTCCACCACTCCCTGGACCGCCACCCCCCCAGGACCCGGACCCGCTCCCCCCCGGACCACCACAGAGGCAGCGTAGAGCAAGACAGCGGACCTACCGTAAACGCACCACTCTCACAGACCTAACGCCCGTGGAAGTCATTGCCCACTACAGGCTCAAAAGGACAACCATCCTCCGCATCCTGACCCACATTGCCCACAGGCTGACGGTACCAACACAGCGGAGAACAAACATCCCTCCACAGACAAAGCTGCTGGCAGTGCTGCACCTGTTGGCCTCTGGGACCTTCCAACCAGCAACTGCCAGAGTCAGAGGGGTCTCACAGCCAGCCCTATCAAAGTTCATCACACCCGTCCTGGATGCCATCCTCAGCTTCATACCCCAGTACCTTCACTTCCCCAACACTGCGCAGGAACAGCTGGAGACTAAGCAAGGCTTCTACGCCATAGCCGGATTCCCAGCCGTGTTGGGGGCAATCGACTGCACACATGTCCCTCTTGTGCCCCATGCGGATACTGCACACCACTACCGCAACAGGAAGCACACGCATTCCATCAATGTGCAGGCAATAGTGGACCACCGGGGAATGGTCACCAATGTCGTCGCCAACTACCCAGGCAGTGTGCATGATTCCTTCATCTTCCGACAGTCCATCATCAACCAGCGCTTCCAGGATGGCACATATGGAACAGGACTGCTCGTTGGTAAGTACCAACTCAACACACCACACATCCCACAGCCACCAACGCACAAGGCACAACTGTGGGGATGCACACGTGACCAAACCACATCCGACATGTCAAACTACACGACCACCTACCAGACACAACTACACCACTCCATGGTCATCCTGGGCTACCCCTGCACCTAATACAGACTCCACATGGCACCACAGCCACACAACTGCTGAACGTGTGGAGATGCAGAATGTGGTCATGACACATGTGAGGCACTGCTCTGCCCCCATGACCCTACCCTGATCTCCCGCAGGACAGCATCCCGTGGTGGTGGGCCTGTGTCGGCCACTGTGCATCCGGGGTGACTAGCCCTGTGTGACTCGAGTCATCCCCCTTGTAGTTCAGACATTGCATGTCTGTGTGCCTGATGACTGTTGGTGTAGTTGCCAGCACATGCAACTCCCAGAGGGCTGGCTTACACTCACCTCCCCATAGCCAGCACAGGCGTCACTGAATTGGTGGGCCTGCCATCACATCCTGCCGAACCAAGTATTGACTCTTTTCTCCCTGCACTGTCCCAGGTGATCAAGGATATGCAGTCTGCCCTTGGATGATGACACCCCTCGAAGACCCGAACACACCCGCCCAGGAGGCAGTACAATGCGGCCCACATACACACCAGGGGCATCGTTGAACGCACATTTGGCGTGTTGAAGTCACGTTTCAGGTGCCTGGACGGCACTGGTGAGAAGCTCCTGTACAGCCCGAACATTGTGTGCAAGATTATTGTTGCATGTTGCGTGTTGCACAACATCTGTGTTCGCACCAGGGCCCCATGGATCCCAGTTCCTGAGATACCGGACGATGATGGTGGTGATGGGGCAGGTGGCCCACATCCCACTGCAGCTGCGGCAGGAATGGCCCGTAGGGACTCCATCATTGACACTTACTTCTCATGAGCACGTCACATTGTGACCCTCCGTGGCATTCATGGGACAGTAGTGGATGTCCAATTGCACTGCATGTGTGAATAAACATGTTTGCAGGTCACAGGTTGGAATTGTACATTGTCATGTTACATGTCCCTGGGGTTTCAGGTGTGATTTGCCAGGTTGTGCGCATTTTCCGATCCAGTGGTGTCCTGTGTTCAGTTGTGGAGGTGTTGCTGTTTGTACCGGGATGTTGTCACTCTCCGGGTGCACTTCTGCTTGTGTGCGTATGCTGCACGGTGGGTGTGTCGCTCCTCGGCTCTGATTTGTCTGCCACTGGTCTCTTTCAAGTGGTGTGCCTGTGGGTTCTGTTCTTCCACGGTGCATGGATGTTGTGGTGTGCATGTTGTCCTCTGCATTTGGCCAGGGTGCATCCGTAGCACTCCGCTGTTGATGTATTTTGTTCTGTGGCATTTTCCGTATACTGTTCTTGTGCTTTTTCCCGCATTGCACGTGCGTATTGCTGCCCTCGCGCTGGTTGTCACTGTTTTCTTATCGCGCTTTAGCCCATTGCGTGTTTTTTGGTGTTGTGGTTTGTGTTTTTATCTCCGTCGTGGTGGTTGGGGTTCGGCAGACTATCGCTTGCTACCGCCTTGTTGTGAATTCCATGTTGACACGTGGTTGTATTCCCGTGATAGGCTGCGTTATTGGAAGTTGCGTTACGCTACTCTTGCGGT
The DNA here is from genome assembly GCA_963921515.1 of Calotriton arnoldi. Classification (NCBI taxonomy): domain Eukaryota; kingdom Metazoa; phylum Chordata; class Amphibia; order Caudata; family Salamandridae; genus Calotriton; species Calotriton arnoldi. The sequence continues at coordinate 1,333,707 of CAWUFW010002047.1, forward strand.
AGTTATCACACGTTCTTGTGAATATACCCCATTGTGTCTTCTGCGATAGACATACTGGAACAAGATTTGGCCATATTACAACATGGGCAATCTCAATTACGTTCTATTATGTTATTAAGCTGGACACTGCAATCTTTGCATGCAGGCTATGTGCCTTGGCGTTATATCAACAGTACGTCTCTGTTTTCTGAATACAATCTAACAGATAAACAGATAGAAATGGCACAAATGGGAGGAAAATATACAATGCTGCGTATCGAAAAACTGGATAGATTAGCATATACAGTGACAGAATTACCGTCCACTGAATGGCTAATCCATGGCCACATAACTCTAACCGTCACTACTTTTCAGTTTCAGTATTGCCTTGAACAGAAACAGGCAGGCAGATATGAAGAAATGGGTAAGGAATACATTAAGGAATCATGGGTATTACCATACAGATTTCGATGCCAGAGTGGGGATCGAGAAGTGTTTGTAAGCGGTACAAACTGTGAGAACGCTTTAAGTGGATCTCTCATATGCTAGGATATAATGCTGCACGGGGCTTGTAATGGTTCTGTAGTGAACCTATCCTGCCATTTGAGGGCTGCCCCAGCTGCAGTGATTACTCCAGCATTCGGGTTACTTTTGAATCGGAGTTACTTGATGTTGAACAGTCAAGGCTGCTGCAGAATGCTCCTGGGCATCGCATATCTGGTAACCGTGAGCTCCAGGGTTACTTGTTGTATGCAAGTATTGTTTCCACCGACACATACAGTCAGGGAGATGCTGTTATGGCCTTCACTGAATGTTTCTTTAATACGGTTTGATACTCTAAGCAGAATGAAAGCCATGCTTTTACAGAAGTCTGTGTCCTTAACCTCCGCTTGAGAGACTTTTGATCTCCAGATCGCAAGGTCTTCGGCAGAGATACAGGTGCTTATTCATACAAACTGTCCTTTCCATTTCCCAGAAATGGTAAATCTTATCTTTAACATGTCTGATACGACAGGCATGGTCCACCTATTTAAGACCATAGGATCTGGACTCCTGAGCACCTTTCAGACGGTACTTGGAGTTATACCAAACTTCATACACTCCGTATTCGGAAGCATCTTTGGAGGATTTCCGCTCATCCTGTTTCTAGTAGGAGGTATCCTGATCGTTTTATATTTACTACGCAATGGACATCCCAGTCACCAAGTAGATGGAAAGAGCACTCCTGGAGCGTAAATACAGTGATCGCATGGTACAACATCTAGGCACGCCTTGCCTAAGGGAACTAAGTGCATCTTGGTTCTTGTCATTTCGACCAGTCTGGATGGACTGCATCTTACCTGTCCTTCGATGCCTGTTTTGCGGAGAAGAATGCGTGTTAGACCTTTGTTTAACACTCCCATCATGTGCGCAACCGGACGTGAATGCTTTGGACCCGATAACGGCCCATGTTCTGCAGTGTCCTCAGCGTATTCTGATGTTGATGGCGGCATTCCTTGAGCCCCCACAGGTAGTAACAGCACCTGTTGGTGTGGACACCGGCTCCTCCTCTGACACCCAGGCTTTGGACGGCGCACAGGCTGCCCCTGCACCGGCTGCGGACAGTGTGGAACATCATCTGTGCTCAATTGATGTACTCTGCGAGGTGCTACAGGGGCCGTCTACTGCGGAAGCAAGCAACGAAAATGTTGTGTCTACCAGCCAGGACACGTAAACATTTGACTCATTTGGCTCGTCGTGTGCTGGAAGAAATTCGCCCTTTTTTAAAACAAGCTCAAATTTGGAACTCAAAACTAAAATTTACATTCCTTTCATTTATTGGGCATACATGGCTTTCTAATGCCTATAGTGCTTCGGACTATAACTCAGACACTTTAGAGCTATGGCTTGAGAAGAGTTTTTTAGACAGTTTTAAGTATTTTTAGAGAATTTTTTTGAAATTTTAAACGTTTTTAGCTAAACAAATGTTTTTATAAACTTTGTGCGTACCAATCTCTAGTTAGGCTCATAGTACGGTAATAAGTTACATATGTCGTTCAGTCGGAAGAGGAGTGGGTGTTATATTCCATAGAGGTACCCCATATAGGCGCAGGTAACATTGCAACCTTTCACCTATATTCTTACCTACATTACATGCATAACGGTTCTTAAGGACTGACTTTTTACCTAGATACGACACTGCATTCAGAATGCGGGTTTCCCCCTAGTTCGAATCTCATACATTATGCATGAGGCTTCTTTGAAGCACAGCAGGACTAACATCTCCTCTATAATATCTCTGTATAAAGTTCAGGCCCAACGTCATCCTTCAGGCCGACACAGTAACACAGCAAGATAGGACCCCTGGGGAGACCTATGGGTATATATACATCACATCTTGCTTAGAAAGACAGAGGAGACCGAGACTTCCCGGCTGACACACTGACCAGAGACGCTGAGGTTCCTGCATGCAGACACTCCAGCTCGCAGTGGTCTAACATCCCTTGCGGGGTGTCCAACTCGAGACCATGACGGGGTCCCATATTCTCTCATTCTCAGGTAATGGGGTTGACTAGATCCTAGAGGGATCCTTGGCATAACACCTATACAGATGCTAGGTATATTTAGGTACATCTAGTTAGGAAGGCATTGTAGGAGCACGCACTTTTTATCATGTTTTCTATGTACTTGTATATATTCATGATTTCTGCAAGATGGCAGAACTTTACCATCCCTTTACTTTCGTAGTACTTCTAATCATATATCTCTGCTACTGTCTAATGGTTGTTGCAGCTCATCTATTCTACACTAGAATAACAACTGTTCAATAAATACTTATTGAAAACGCCCAGCCTGTTTATTCTGTGTATCTCTCTGAGACAAACTAAGTGAGCCCAAGTGACTGAGCGAAAGGTAGTATATTGTTTCCACGATTCTGAGGGATCAGGGTTGTCATGTTCTGAGGTTGCTAGAATCTATTCTCTCCTTGGTAAGAGGAGATGATAGTGGCACTGTGAGCTAGCTGATTCAGACAGGCTAACGTATCCGGTGGGGGTGCACGGAATCAGTCCGCCACCAATCCCACAGTTTATGTTATCCAAACGTGCAGATCCTGTATAGGTTATATAGGAACTACACAACAGTACTCAGTAGTGTGCATTCTCCAGTACAGCGATACAAAAGGGGATGATGGACGGAACGTTTGAGCCAATCAAACACTCACCCCCAGTCAACTGATCTGGGTTTAATCCATCATCATTCTTTAGCTCACTCCACCACCCCAGTTCAGACATGGCCATATGCAAATCAGTCTGACCCTGTGCCTCATGGGAACAGTCCAGCCCGAACTGCCAAGCCATGTCTTCCCTGGACCGGAAACAAGCATCCTAGGACCGGTTTCTGGCATTTCAGCCGTCATCAGCCAGGCTTGCTTGAATCCAGTGGCAAAGTGAGCAAGGGACCCACGTCTGGGCATACCCCGCCAACTTAGGGGCGTACCAAAGCGATACAAAAGGGGATGATGGACGGAACGCTTGAGCCAATCAAACACTCACCCCCAGTCAACTGATCTGGGTTTAATCCATCATCATTCTTTAGCTCACTCCACCACCCCAGTTCAGACATGGCCATATGCAAATCAGTCTGACCCTGTGCCTCATGGGAACAGTCCAGCCCGAACTGCCAAGCCATGTCTTCCTGGACCGGAAACAAGCATCCTAGGACCGGTTTCTGGCATTTCCAGCCGTCATCAGCCAGGCTCGCTTGAATCCAGTGGCAAAGTGAGCAAGGGACCCACGTCTGGGCATACCCCCGCCAACTTAGGGCGACCAAAGCGATACAAAAGGGGATGATGGACGGAACGTTTGAGCCAATCAAACACTCACCCCCAGTCAACTGATCTGGGTTTAATCCATCATCATTCTTTAGCTCACTTCCACCACCCCAGTTCAGACATGGCCATATGCAAATCAGTCTGACCCTGTGCCTCATGGGAACAGTCCAGCCCGAACTGCCAAGCCATGTCTTCCTGGACCGAGAAACAAGCATCCTAGGACCGGTTTCTGGCATTTCAGCCGTCATCAGCCAGGCTTGCTTGAATCCAGTGGCAAAGTGAGCAAGGGACCCACGCCTGGGCATACCCCCGCCAACTTAGGGCGACCAAAGCGATACAAAAGGGGATGATGGACGGAACGCTTGAGCCAATCAAACACTCACCCCCAGTCAACTGATCTGGGTTTAATCCATCATCATTCTTTAGCTCACTCCACCACCCCCAGTTCAGACATGGCCATATGCAAATCAGTCTGACCCTGTGCCTCATGGGAACAGTCCAGCCCGAACTGCCAAGCCATGTCTTCCCTGGACCGGAAACAAGCATCCTAGGACCGGTTTCTGGCATTTCAGCCGTCATCAGCCAGGCTTGCTTGAATCCAGTGGCAAAGTGAGCAAGGGACCCACATCTGGGCATACCCCGCCAACTTAGGGCGACCAAAGCGATACAAAAAGGGGATGATGGACGGAACGCTTGAGCCAATCAAACACTCACCCCCAGTCAACTGATCTGGGTTTAATCCATCATCATTCTTTAGCTCACTTCCACCACCCCAGTTCAGACATGGCCATATGCAAATCAGTCTGACCCTGTGCCTCATGGGAACAGTCCAGCCCGAACTGCCAAGCCATGTCTTCCCTGGACCGGAAACAAGCATCCTAGGACCGGTTTCTGGCATTTCAGCCGTCATCAGCCAGGCTTGCTTGAATCCAGTGGCAAAGTGAGCAAGGGACCCACGTCTGGGCATACCCCCGCCAACTTAGGGCGACTCAAAGCGATACAAAAGGGGATGATGGACGGAACGTTTGAGCCAATCAAACACTCACCCCCAGTCAACTGATCTGGGTTTAATCCATCATCATTCTTTAGCTCACTCCACCACCCCAGTTCAGACATGGCCATATGCAAATCAGTCTGACCCTGTGCCTCATGGGAACAGTCCAGCCCGAACTGCCAAGCCATGTCTTCCCTGGACCGGAAACAAGCATCCTAGGACCGGTTTCTGGCATTTCAGCCGACATCAGCCAGGCTTGCTTGAATCCAGTGGCAAAGTGAGCAAGGGACCCACGTCTGGGCATACCCCGCCAACTTAGAGCGACCAAAGCGATACATAAAGGGGATGATGGACGGAACGCTTGAGCCAATCAAACACTCACCCCCAGTCAACTGATCTGGGTTTAATCCATCATCATTCTTTAGCTCACTCCACCACCCCAGTTCAGACATGGCCATATGCAAATCAGTCTGACCCTGTGCCTCATGGGAACAGTCCAGCCCGAACTGCCAAGCCATGTCTTCCTGGACCGGAAACAAGCATCCTAGGACCGGTTTCTGGCATTTCAGCCGTCATCAGCCAGGCTTGCTTGAATCCAGTGGCAAAGTGAGCAAGGGACCCACGTCTGGGCATACCCCCGCCAACTTAGGGCGACCAAAGCGATACAAAAGGGGATGATGGACGGAACGTTTGAGCCAATCAAACACTCACCCCCAGTCAACTGATCTGGGTTTAATCCTTCATCATTCTTTAGCTCACTCCACCACTCCCAGTTCAGACATGGCCATATGCAAATCAGTCTGTCCCTGTGCCTCATGGGAACAGTCCAGCCCGAACTGCCAAGCCATGTCTTCCCTGGACCGGAAACAAGCATCCTAGGACCGGTTTCTGGCATTTCAGCCGTCATCAGCCAGGCTTGCTTGAATCCAGTGGCAAAGTGAGCAAGGGACCCACGTCTGGGCATACCCCCGCCAACTTAGGGCGACCAAAGCGATGCAAAAGGGGATGATGGACAGAACGCTTGAGCCAATCAAACACTCACCCCCAGTCAACTGATCTGGGTTTAATCCATCATCATTCTTTAGCTCACTCCACCACCCCAGTTCAGACATGGCCATATGCAAATCAGTCTGACCCTGTGCCTCATGGGAACAGTTCAGCCCGAACTACCAAGCCATGTCTTCCCTGGACCGGAAACAAGCATCCTAGGACCGGTTTCTGGCATTTCAGCCGTCATCAGCCAGGCTTGCTTGAATCCAGTGGCAAAGTGAGCAAGGGACCCACGTCTGGGCATACCCCCGCCAACTTAGGGCGACCAAAGCGATACAAAAGGGGATGATGGACGGAACGCTTGAGCCAATCAAACACTCACCCCCAGTCAACTGATCTGGGTTTAATCCATCATCATTCTTTAGCTCACTCCACCACCCCAGTTCAGACATGGCCATATGCAAATCAGTCTGACCCTGTGCCTCATGGGAACAGTCCAGCCCGAACTGCCAAGCCATGTCTTCCTGGACCGGAAACAAGCATCCTAGGACCGGTTTCTGGCATTTCAGCCGTCATCAGCCAGGCTCGCTTGAATCCAGTGGCAAAGTGAGCAAGGGACCCACGCCTGGGCATACCCCCGCCAACTTAGGGCGACCAAAGCGATACAAAAGGGGATGATGGACGGAACGCTTGAGCCAATCAAACACTCACCCCCAGTCAACTGATCTGGGTTTAATCCATCATCATTCTTTAGCTCACCCACCACCCCAGTTCAGACATGGCCATATGCAAATCAGTCTGACCCTGTGCCTCATGGGAACAGTCCAGCCCGAACTGCCAAGCCATGTCTTCCTGGACCGGAAACAAGCATCCTAGGACCGGTTTCTGGCATTTCAGCCGTCATCAGCCAGGCTTGCTTGAATCCAGTGGCAAAGTGAGCAAGGGACCCACGTCTGGGCATACCCCGCCAACTTAGGGCTACCAAAGCGATACAAAAGGGGATGATGGACGGAACGCTTGAGCCAATCAAACACTCACCCCCAGTCAACTGATCTGGGTTTAATCCATCATCATTCTTTAGCTCACTCCACCACCCCAGTTCAGACATGGCCATATGCAAATCAGTCTGACCCTGTGCCTCATGGGAACAGTCCAGCCCGAACTGCCAAGCCATGTCTTCCCTGGACCGGAAACAAGCATCCTAGGACCGGTTTCTGGCATTTCAGCCGTCATCAGCCAGGCTTGCTTGAATCCAGTGGCAAAGTGAGCAAGGGACCCACGCCTGGGCATACCCCCGCCAACTTAGGGCGACCAAAGCGATACAAAAGGGGATGATGGACGGAACGCTTGAGCCAATCAAACACTCAGCCCCAGTCAACTGATCTGGGTTTAATCCATCATCATTCTTTAGCTCACTCCACCACCCCAGTTCAGACATGGCCATATGCAAATCAGTCTGACCCTGTGCCTCATGGGAACAGTCCAGCCCGAACTGCCAAGCCATGTCTTCCCTGGACCGGAAACAAGCATCCTAGGACCGGTTTCTGGCATTTCAGCCGTCATCAGCCAGGCTCGCTTGAATCCAGTGGCAAAGTGAGCAAGGGACCCACGTCTGGGCATACCCCGCCAACTTAGGGCGACCAAAGCGATACAAAAGGGGATGATGGACGGAACGCTTGAGCCAATCAAACACTCACCCCCAGTCAACTGATCTGGGTTTAATCCATCATCATTCTTTAGCTCACTCCACCACCCCAGTTCAGACATGGCCATATGCAAATCAGTCTGACCCTGTGCCTCATGGGAACAGTCCAGCCCGAACTGCCAAGCCATGTCTTCCTGGACCGGAAACAAGCATCCTAGGACCGGTTTCTGGCATTTCAGCCGTCATCAGCCAGATCTGTGACTGGGGGTGAATGTTTGCCATTGTGCAACATTCCGTCCATCATCTTGTGTGTTTTGCAATTCACCCCAAGTGGGAAGGGTATGCCCAGACGTGGGTCCCGTGCTCACTGCGCCACTGGAGTCAGGCTATCCTGGCTGATGAGGGCTGAATGCCCGAAACCGGTCCTAGGATGCTTGATTCCGAGTCCAGGGAAGACATGGCTTGGCAGTTCGGTCTGGACTGTTCCCATGAGGCGCAGGATCAAGACTGATTTGCATATGGCCATGTCTGAACTGGGGTGGCGTGGTGAAGCAAAATAACGATGGATTAAACCCAGATCTGTGACTGGGGTGAATGTTTGCCATTGTGCAACATTCCGTCCATCATCTTGTGTGTTTTGCAATTCACCCCAAGTGGGAAGGGTATGCCCAGACGTGGGTCCCGTGCTCACTGCGCCACTGGAGTCAGGCTATCCTGGCTGATGAGGGCTGAATGCCCGAAACCGGTCCTAGGATGCTTGATTCCGGTCCAGGGAAGACATGGCTTGGCAGTTCGGTCTGGACTGTTCCCATGAGGCGCAGGATCAAGACTGATTTGCATATGGCCATGTCTGAACTGGGGTGGCGTGGTGAAGCAAAATAACGATGGATTAAACCCAGATCTGTGACTGGGGGTGAATGTTTGCCATTGTGCAACATTCCGTCCATCATCTTGTGTGTTTTGCAATTCACCCCAAGTGGGAAGGGTATGCCCAGACATGGGTCCCGTGCTCACTGCGCCACTGGAGTCAGGCTATCCTGGCTGATGAGGGCTGAATGCCCGAAACCGGTCCTAGGATGCTTGATTCGGTCCAGGGAAGACATGGCTTGGCAGTTCGGTCTGGACTGTTCCCATGAGGCGCAGGGATCAAGACTGATTTGCATATGACCATGTCTGAACTGGGGTGGCGTGGTGAAGCAAAATAACGATGGATTAAACCCAGATCTGTGACTGGGGTGAATGTTTGCCATTGTGCAACATTCCGTCCATCATCTTGTGTGTTTTGCAATTCACCCCAAGTGGGAAGGGTATGCCCAGACGTGGGTCCCGTGCTCACTGTGCCACTGGAGTCAGGCTATCCTGGCTGATGAGGGCTGAATGCCTGAAACCAGTCCTAGGATGCTTGATTCCGGTCCAGGGAAGACATGGCTTGGCAGTTCGGTCTGGACTGTTCCCATGAGGCGCAGGATCAAGACTGATTTGCATATGGCCATGTCTGAACTGGGGTGGCGTGGTGAAGCAAAATAACGATGGATTAAACCCAGATCTGTGACTGGGGGTGAATGTTTGCCATTGTGCAACATTCCGTCCATCATCTTGTGTGTTTTGCAATTCACCCCAAGTGGGAAGGGTATGCCCAGACGTGGGTCCCGTGCTCACTGCGCCACTGGAGTCAGGCTATCCTGGCTGATGAGGGCTGAATGCCCGAAACCGGTCCTAGGATGCTTGATTCCGGTCCAGGGAAGACATGGCTTGGCAGTTCGGTCTGGACTGTTCCCATGAGGCGCAGGATCAAGACTGATTTGCATATGGCCATGTCTGAACTGGGGTGGCGTGGTGAAGCAAAATAACGATGGATTAAACCCAGATCTGTGACTGGGGGTGAATGTTTGCCATTGTGCAACATTCCGTCCATCATCTTGTGTGTTTTGCAATTCACCCCAAGTGGGAAGGGTATGCCCAGACATGGGTCCCGTGCTCACTGCGCCACTGGAGTCAGGCTATCCTGGCTGATGAGGGCTGAATGCCCGAAACCGGTCCTAGGATGCTTGATTCCGGTCCAGGGAAGACATGGCTTGGCAGTTCGGTCTGGACTGTTCCCATGAGGCGCAGGATCAAGACTGATTTGCATATGACCATGTCTGAACTGGGGTGGCGTGGTGAAGCAAAATAACGATGGATTAAACCCAGATCTGTGACTGGGGGTGAATGTTTGCCATTGTGCAACATTCCGTCCATCATCTTGTGTGTTTTGCAATTCACCCCAAGTGGGAAGGGTATGCCCAGACGTGGGTCCCGTGCTCACTGTGCCACTGGAGTCAGGCTATCCTGGCTGATGAGGGCTGAATGCCTGAAACCAGTCCTAGGATGCTTGATTCCGGTCCAGGGAAGACATGGCTTGGCAGTTCGGTCTGGACTGTTCCCATGAGGCGCAGGATCAAGACTGATTTGCATATGGCCATGTCTGAACTGGGGTGGCGTGGTGAAGCAAAATAACGATGGATTAAACCCAGATCTGTGACTGGGGGTGAATGTTTGCCATTGTGCAACATTCCGTCCATCATCTTGTGTGTTTTGCATTCTCCAGTACATACTTTACAGCTGCCCAATGATATTCCAAGACTTTTTGAATCAGCATTACTTGCTCTTTAAAGGTGTCCGTTTTTGTGGTATAGTTACATGAATCATTCTTTCTCTTTATTAAAAAACAACAGGCCACATGGTTCTAAAATAATCAGAAGCTCATCTTGATGATAACAAGATTTTCCACCTGGAAACTAATCTAATTTTTGTGTTAAAACTCCTTGAAAAATGCATAACTACTTAGCTTCATCATTACTGATTACAACCCGTTAGATGAACTTCAGTCAGTCGTTCAATCCTTCAATAATACTTTGATCGGTTTATTAAAAACTAAATGTCACTATATTCAACAATAAAGCACAGTAAAACAATAAATACTTATCTGCACTTAAGAAATAACAATATATATCATCTCTAGCATCAGAAACTCTAGGTTGAAATAACTGTGTGTTGTGATAACTAAGACGTGCTTTAAAAAAACAATGCTGAGCATACAAACGGGGTTGAGAGCATATATCTAATACTTTAAGGCAGGTCTACACCTGGCAAAAACATTTTTTCTAAGTACAGACATGAAAAATTGCTTGCACATAAGTTTACAAAATTCGCAAAAAAGATAAAATGCAACAAAGTTTGCAATGAAAATTCATGGCATGGATAGCAATACACAGAAAATGGAATACTGCGACCTTCTGCAAAGAATAACTGATCATGAATGATGCCCAACCTAAATAACTTTATAAAAAACTGTCCCAAGAATTTATTACAATGAATAAATACAATTCCATATTGATTGAATTTCTTAGTATGGCATAATATCTTATAGTTGTTTTTTTGCATTTTAACTGATTTCCACTGAAGGCACCTACGTTCTAATAAATCTATGCCTATGCCCGGAGCCTGTCCGTCCTAGTGATGATATTGGGATCTAGGAACAGATTTGGATTATTTTCTTCATTACATTTAGTCTTGATGTTACAGAACGTGGGGGTTTTTAGACAACCATCACTTTGCAAACTTAATTATAGCTTTTTGAGCAATGTCAGAGGATCCACATGGAGAGCCATAACAAAATAGGACCTCAGATACTTGATAATGTCCTCTGGCAGTAGTGGCTCTCCCTTATGAGCTCCGGAACTATGCCCTCCTTGTTTTCTGGTCTTTTATTACTATACCGAGAGTAAATAATAGTCCATTACTCTCTGTTGGTATGTTGGAAAGTGGATTACTGGTAGGGGTAAGTGTGCACCTACCACTAGCAATTAGGCCACCAATGCAATATAAGGTCCAGTCAATGTCTCAAAACATTAGCCACTGGCTCAACCCTTTGTAGCTGGCTGTGAGCAGGCAGCCTTAACTTAGGAGACAGGTGTGTAAAGCATTTAAAAACACCAATACATTAAATAAGTAAGACATAACACACAATAAAAATCCACAAACAATTTATAAGAATAGGAAGTTTTTTTATGACTAAATTGACACCAAAATGACACAAATCTAATATAGAGAACCAGAGATATGATTTGTTTTTAAAAAAATAAACGTTTTCTAGTGCTAAAAAACATAGCGCCGATTTGGCACATCTAGTCATGCTTGACTGGGAAAAAGTGAAGTTTGAGTCTGACCGCGATAGAGCCCTGGTCGGATACATTAAGTGGGAGGCCTCAGTCACAACTTTACCTTCGCACTTGGAAACTTTTCTGGAGGATTTATTCTCGACGTCGAACGGGCCTCTTCAGCAGGCCAGATTCGCAATGGCTTCATCTGCTTGGTTCAGCGGGAGCCCCCAGTCAACTCCTGGAAGTCTTGAGCTTCGGAACTTTCAGCAAGACGAACCTGAAATCCAGACCGGGTCGTGGTGCGAGGTAGTCATCTTGACTCTCAACATCAAGGTGGTCACCTTATGGAGTTTTTTCCAAAAGCTGATCCAAACGTCTGGAACTTCTTCCTGAAATTCCTCTTGAGGGTTCAAGGCATTCAGATACAGGGTTCCAGAGCCTCTGAGTTGCTCCTCGGAAGTTGGGACTACAATTCCCACAATGCACCTAGCCAAGTCCTTAAAAGTCCTCTGGACTCCCTCCAGTCTGGGGAATTCTTGGGGTAGATGGTGCCAGGAAGCTCTGTTAACCTGTTGCTTCCAGGGAGTCCACTCCATGATCCTTTTTGAAGGAAGGCAAAGTCCTCGGGCTGTAGTTCCAAGTGTGCAGCAGATGTAGTCCTTCAGAGTGCAAGCCTTTGGGGTGCTGACCAGGGTTCCAGCAGGGCAGTCCCTCTTCTCCTTGTAGTTTCAGACAGCAAATCTGAGTTGCTATGCAGCTCTCACATATCTGTTCTGGGGTAACAAGCGGGGGGTCACCCCTGACCAATGGGGTACACAGTGCCACCTAAAAGCATGACAACTTCCTACAAAATGTGCCATTTTCTTGAACCATAAAGCACCACACTTTAAAATTCAAGATGAAAAATTCCTCTCCTTGGGAGTAAGAACTGGCTAAACCAACCCACTGGTGTGGATCATTTCCCTTAACACTCCCTTTCCAGAACTCCTGAAAAGTCCACTCTTGAGGCTGCCATCTGGCGTGGGGGGTACAGGAAGTGGGGATAGGCCTGGGTGCAGCTTACTGTCCTTCTCTCTTTGAAGCTCAGTTCAATTTACCCAGCCCCCATCCTGGCCTGATCTCACTAGCTGCAGAGCTCCCCCATCAGATAACCTCTGTCTCTTGGCAGGCCACTTATCACCTCATCAAAGCAGTTTGGTTAAACCTGTTACGTGCTGGCCAATCAGGAGAGGCTGCTAGAAGGCTGGTTTTGGCTCACAGAAAAGAAAGTTCTATAACTTATTTTCTGTATTTGTTATGACAAATTCAACGGTGGCGAGTTGCTGGATTTATCATTACCAATCTTTTAAGTCCGTGAAATATTATTTTAGCTCACTTCTGTCAATAGATACACTGTATTTCAGTTTTCCCTTGTTAGCCCATGGAGCTAAAAGGCTACAATGGGGGAAAAAGAAATTGACAGTTTTTCCCTCACCAGGGCTTCTTTTAAAATGCCAATGCTTATTTTTACATACCACCCTACCCTGGGGGCACCTAGGGTAGAGGTTAGGGATCACCTATATGCAAGAACAAGGTAGTTTAGTACTTTGGGAGTACTTTTAAATCCAAAGTCGAATTTGCATGTCATTTCAATTTAAAATCAGCTTGCAAAGCAGGGTTGACTTTTAAAATAACAGCAGGCAACACAGCAGTGCACACTTAAGTGCCTCAAAGCTGCTGGGCCTCCAAACCTACATGCCCTGCCATATACTAGTGACTTACAGGTAGGTTGTCAGTGCCAATTGCAATTACACCTAATTACCATATATCTTTTTATTCAGAGCACTGGCCCTGGGTTTGGCTAGCAGAGCCCAGGGCACAGTCAGAGTCAGTTACCACCAGTATCAGTCAAAAAAAAAATGGGGGCAATCGGGGAAAAAATTATGACTTTCTCACATGGTATAATAAAAAAATGCTGACCTACTTCAAGTCTAGAAACACTCTGAGTCAGCTAGTGACACTGTCTGATGGCCATTTCACCCAAAGGGATCTAAGTCAGTATCCAGAGCAAGTCTTATTTATTTAGTAGGAACTGCACAACATGGTGCCCAACGTGGGACAGACCTACATCTTTTTCAGGATGGTGATAGAGAAGTCAGCAGGACTAGAAATCAGTCATGGGTGAATGTCCAGGATAATCCATGGAAGTGCTCCTCTGATGAGCTAAATGTCAGAAGCAGTTTATATAATAAACATTGGCCCCGTTAGGCTGTGCCTGAGGTCCTTACCTATTCATTGTTTACATTTCCGACTCGGTCTGAACTGCAAGTCACTGTAAGTTGTGCCACTTGTCCTTGTAAAGGTAGGAGGTGAGAGACCAGGATTGCATGGGTGTGCAAGAGGTGCCCTTCACTGGACTTTGCAGGTGGGCCCCCTAAAGTGTTATTACGCCACTTCTAGTAGCTTCTTTAGTAATGCTCTCGAGCATGGGATTAGCAGGAGATCGTTTGGATATGGTCAGACGTTTTGTCCATCAAAGCCATGGTCTAGAAACCATCAGCATAGTAGCAGAAAATGAGGCCAAGCAGGCATATCAGTGTGGCTATTAAGTGGAGGTAAATGCTGAAGAAGCTATGAGGAAAAACATGTGAATTTATGGGGCATGAGTTAGAAAGCTGTTGGAGCAACAATGTGTGCCTATGCTGAAGGACGGGTGAGATACAGTCTAGGGCTTTTTCTTTCCCTTCCACTCTTTGAAAATTGAGCAAAAGGATGTTGTGGCAACCTATTCTGAAGAATGAGTGCACCTACTGAGTTCTCAATCACTAGCATGTACAGGGAATCAAGGACAGAGCTGATGATGGTTTCTATGACTTCGAAACAATGGAAACCCACCTAGTTATTAAGAAGACTGCTGTATTCATCAAGCCCTGACAAAGCCAATAGTTTTGGCTCTGAAATGTTTTTTTGATAGGCAGTCGTATGCAAATGCATGGTTCGTGAAGCATGTGCATGTATTACCATCAATCTTGCAATGGGTTTTCTTAAAATAAAACCCATTCCAAGATCTCCTTAAATGTAAATACTTGCATCCTGATGCACACATGAGCTTGCACTGCATTGTATGATGGCTAATTTTAATTTACCCATTTAACATTACATATCACCCTTTTAGAACAGGGTGTTACAATTAAAATAGAGTGAAAAACAGTATGAACCAGAGCAAAAAATGTATATGAACAGCTCGGTAGCACTTTGCATGAGTAATTGTAAAATAAATTAAAAGAAGGAGCAGGATGGGAGTGTGGGGATGTGGGAGCAAAATCAAAGCACTCAGGGGCCCTTTAGTGCTTTGTAGATGGCCTACATAAGAATATTAACAAAAAAATAAAGTGGGTAATGTGTGAGTAAACATAAATTGCAAAGGTGAGAAAATGAAGGCACTCCCACAAAGTCTTGATACATAAAGGAAAAAAGCAGAGGAGAGAGCAAGGAAACACATGCCCTTCCATGGACTGTTGGTAGCTAAACTAAAACAAGCATTGGCAAAGCCAATAGGTCTGGCCTTATTTTGTTACCAATAGCCCACAAGCAATGCTTCTCACCTGTATGCAGACATACCTTTTCTCTTTCACATACAATGCTGGTACAAACATACTTGAATGCCATGGTGGTAATAGTGATGATGGTGGAGACAACGATACTAGTGGTGATGGTGAGCTGTGGTGGTGATAATGGTAGTGGCAGTGGTGGTGGGAGTAGTGGAGATGGTGAGGTTAGTAGTGGTGATGGTTGTTGTACCAATATCAATCATAGTGTTGAGGGTGGTGACAATGATGTTGCTACAGGTTGAAATGGTAGTGTAAGTGGTGATGGAGATTGTTTTAATTTATTATATTTATAAAATTTTACATAGCGCAAACTTGACCCTAGAAGGGCATCAGAGCGCTTTACAAATGGTTCAATAAGTAGAAAACAGACAACCAAGAAACATAAATTCAGACACTATCAGTTGCAAATCGGGAGGAGGACAGTGAGTTAGAAACCAGGATTTAGTCGGCGAGTGCAAACCCTGCTTGGAGAACTGCGTCATATTAGTATCCAGAGAATGAGTCAGTGGGTTGATGGTAGAGTTTTCTTTATTAAAAGCAGTTTGACTCCTTTTTTGAATGAAGTGATTGAAGGTTTCTGTCTGATTTCAGGGGGCAGGGAGTTCCAGAAACTAGGGGCCAATCTGGAGAAGGCTTGTTGTAGGTTTTCTTTTTCCCAAATTTTTGAGGTTTCAACAGTAAGGTGCTGGTGCTTCTAGACAATCTGCCACCACTAGACAGTTCCAGCCTATCAGCTATGTTATTCTATGTGTTGGATTGTAGGGCTCTATGGGCCATGCAAGCAATTTTCACCTATATCCTTGCTCATAAGGGGGTCAGTTTACTGCCTTCAGATCTGGAGTGATGTTGTTGTTTTTTTTGGATCCAGTGATGAGCCTTGCATCAGAGTTAAGGGATGCCTTTAGTGGAGCCAACTTGGATCTCGGCAGAACATATAGGGTAGCACTCCCGTAGTCTAACATGAGGATCACTAGAGCTTGCACAGCTGATTTAAGGTTGTAAAGGGGGAAGGGTTTTTTTTTTCTTAGAATGCTCATTTGAAAGTTTGCTTCTCTGGTGGCTGAGCTGATGTGTTCCTGCATGTTGAGATTCTAGTCAAGTGTAATTCCCAATGATCTTGTGGAATCTATAATGTGTGTAAGGCAGTTGAAGGCTGTTAAATGTTTCATCCAATCTTCGATGTTGAGGGATTGTTTTGGTGGGGCAATTAAGAGGAATTTGGTCTTGAGCGAGTTGAATTTGAGGTGGTTTCTGGTTAGCCAGTTTTGTTGGGTTTTAGCGGAGTTGTGTTGAATAGACGGATATCTTCGGGGGAAGAGATTTTAAGGTATAGTTGGGTGTCATCTGCATACATGTGGTATTGTACATTAGAAAATTTCAGAATTTCAGTTAGAGGCTCCATGAACAGGTTAAAGAGAGTAGGTGATAAGGTAGACCCATGAGGGACCCCAAAAATGACCGGAGTGGTAGTGGACAGGGATTGGTTAACCCTAATTCCTTGAGTTCTGTTGTGCAGAAATTATGTGAACCAATTTAGGACAACCCCTGATAAACACATTCTGCGTTCAAGTCAGTCAAGGAGGCTGTCATGTTTGACCATATCGAAGGCTGAGGATAGGTCTAGGAGGATTAAGAGGCAAGATTTGTTCTGATCTAAGATTTTAAGCGCGTCATCAACTATGTGTGTAAGGACTGTTTCCGCGCTGTGACCCTGACAGAAACCGGATTGGAATTGTTCAATAAGGTGGAACTGATCAATGTGATTGCATAGTTGGGTATGGACGCATTTCTCAAGGAGCTTTGCCAGAGAGGGAATGATGGAGATGGGACGGAAGTTCTCTGGATTCGTATGATTTGCTGTGATTTTTTTAGAATGGGGGTTACCTGCCCTGATTTCAGGCAGTCTGGTAAAGCCCCTCGAAGTAGTGAAGCATTCACTATCTTAGTCCAGGGAGGGAGTAAAGAACTTTTAATCTATTGAAGACATTAGCTGGTAGAGAGTTGCAGAAGTGGTATGACGGTTTAAGTGCTGTTAAGATATTAAGAATGGCATTTTCATCAAAGATTTTGACACTGTCCCACAACACATTGTTTTTGAGGGTGAGTCCTTGTAGGTCTGGGGGCTGAACGAAAAATAGGCGGGCATGGCTATTTGGAGGTATCATCGGGAGGAGCTCAATTGCTGTTTTGTGATCACTTTCAATCTTTTTTGACTTTTTAAGAAAGAAGGAGGCAAATATTTTCAGTTTCTGATGTGTTCATTGTAGGTGCTCCTCAGTGATCGCAGCTGCTTAAGGTGTTCTAGGGACGGTGAGGATCTCCACACTCATTCAGCTAGTCTCAAATTGTGTCTTTCTTCATTTAGGTTCTCCCTGTACCATGGTTTGGAGTCTTTAGTGGACAGTCTTTTTAGCTGTAGGGGCCAACTGTATCAAGCAAGGTTATCATGGAGTTGTTGTAGTGGTTCGTAAGGTCATGGACATCTGACTTGTCTGCTGGAGGAGGCAAGACGTTATTGCTAAGGGATGTCAAGTCATTAAGGTCTATGTCGCAAGTGATCCTTTTCCATTGCCTGGGTTTCTTAAGTTGAGATTTATGTGTCCTCACTGATTCAGTTATGAAAAAGGTGATGCAGTGGTGGTCTTTTCAGTCACGTGGGACGATAGATTCAAGTTGAATGGAGTTTGCCTTAGCAATGACTAGATCCAAGATTGCACCCAGGTTGTGCATAGGTCTGTCGCAGATTTGGTTCAGGTTAAAGTCAGCAACTGAGGGGTCATTCGGGTCATTCCAATGAAGGTTGAAATCTCAGTGGAAGATCTGGGAGCAGTGTTGCCCTACACTGGTAGTGATGATTTCCATGATTTGTTTGAAGAATGAGAGGTTGTCATGTGGAGGTTGTTAGATCACGTGCAGTGTGCATAGTGGTTTGTTGTTACTCGCAATGTTTAGGCATAGGATGGTTTGTAACTGATTCACTGTGAGGTTATTGTGGTGTATGCAGGAAATGTCTCTACCCAGTCTGTTAGGCCTGTCTGATCTTATAATGTCATAGCTAGATGGGACTAATATGTCTAAGATTGGTGCAGAGGAGCCATTTAGGCATGTTTCTGTTAGGAATAAGAGGTCAAGCTTATGCGCAAGGATGAGGTCAGCGATGTCCGCTGCGTGTTTCATGGCTGATCTGCAATTTAGAAGCATGCATTTCAGGTGTGGTTTGGTGTCAGCTGAGGTTGTGTGTACGATGGGGACTTGCTTAAGGTTGGACTTATTTACTTCTCTGAGTTAGGTCTAGGTTCTCAGTGTGAGTTTGAAGCAATTGTTAGGATGAGTGCGAGGATATCTGGGTTTTCATGGTGTGTAGGATTATATGTGAGGAGAAGAGAGTATATGCCACTGTACAATAGCTAATCCTTAAGCCTGACAGGCCTCGTGGAGGCGTTGTGGTAGGGTATAGATCACCATCTTGTGAGAGGGAGTGATGAGATGGTTGCCAACCTGTTGTAAGGAGTGCCTGATGGCAGTCATGAGTGATATATGTTAGGTTGTGAGTGGATGTGCCTATTACTTTCTGGAGTCTTTTTGGGCCATCTGTGGCAGTACTGACAGAGGTGGTGATGATAGTATTAGTTGTGAAGGTGGAAAGAGTGCTAGCAGTGATTACGGTGAGAATAGTAGTAGTACAGGTGGTGATAATGGTAGTTCAGTACATGGTGATGTAGCTGGTAATGATATTGGTGGAGATAATGGTTGTGGTAATTGTAGTGGTGGTAATGTGGTGGTAAAGGTGCTGGTGATTATAATGGAAAGTGCAATGAGAATGGTGGTATTGGGAGTTATGATAGTATTAATGGTAGTGATAGTAATGGTGGTAGTTGTGGCGCCTAGTATTGGTGTTAACTGTGGTGGTTATGGCGTGATGGCAATGGTGGTAGTTTTGATAATGACAGTGTGGTAATTGTATTGTGGTGTATGGTGATAATGATGCTAGTGGCAATTGTGGTAATGGTGTAGGTGGTAGTGATATTGTTAGGGTTAAATGTGGTGGAGTGGCACTAGTGGTGCTATTAGTAATAATGGTGATGTGGTACTCAAGGTAATGTTAGTGGTGTTAATAATTTTGGCAGCAAAAAGTGGGTGGAGGTGATGATAGTAGTGGTAATGATGGTGCCAATGGTGATGTTTTTGCAGGTGTAATGGTGCTAATGATGGAGGTAACTGTAGTGGATGTAACAGTGAGGGTGGGAATGGTGGGGTAAATGTTGTTGTATTGGCAATGGTGGTTTTACTGATGGCAGCAGCAGTTGTCATGCTTATGGTATTAGTGGTGGTAATGGAACTGGTGGTGGTTTTAGTGATGAGGTAGCAGTGGTTATAACAGTGGTGGTAAAGGTTGTGGTATTTTGGTAATGGTAGTAATAGTGGTTGTAGTGGTAATTGCTGTGCCGCTGATGGGGTTCATGATGCTGCATGGCACATGCACACAAGAACTTGTCAAAACAGTACTGGTCAGGAAGTATCCAAGAATGAAGGAAGTCAGAGGTTTGGGAGACTGGTTTGTAATCTTTCACATAAGAGGCAAAGATCAAAGCAGGTGCATGGCTGGGGGGCAGAGCAGAAGGTAGGAATCAAGATGGGACTTGTGTCCGGAAGTTTTCCTTTATGTTTATTCACATTATTCTCGGTGTGTGCGTGGATAACAATGTTGTAGTAAGGGCAGTGACATAGTGACCCGCGCACTCGCAGCTTAAGTGGAGGTCCTCTTTGGACCCATTGGCTAGTGAACTCCCTCCCTCTAAAACATGAATTTGTTATTTATAGACCTTCTGGGCAGGTTTGCAGACAAATGCTCATAAATAACACTTTAGGGAGTGTTATGACTGAGAGCTGTGATCCTTGGGGTGACATGCGCAGTGAAGAAAAAAAATGAGAAATGATGAAAATAGGGAAACAGCGAGAGAGAAAAATGGAAAGAGTGAGTGAGAGAGATACAAAAGAATCTAAAAGTAAGGGTGGGGAGAAAAAGGATGAGTAGATGCAAAGGGAAAATAAAGAAAGGAAGAAGGGCAGAAGGATGAAAGAAAAGAAGAAAACTAGAAAGGAAAGAAGAAAAAGGTCAAGAGATGGAAGGGTGAAAGGAAGAAAGGATGAATGCATGGATGGCAAGGTGAAAGGCTGGACAGAATGCAAGGGAAAAAAGATAGATGGAAGGGTGAAAGGAAGACTAAAGGAAAGGTGAATGGATGGGTTGAAGAGTGAAAGGATTGATAAGTGAAATTATGAGTGGATGGAAGTATGAACTGATAGGTGAACTTATAGAGGGAGGAAGAATGAAAGAATTGATGTGCGGAAAGCTGGATGATTGCATGGATATATTTATAGTTGAAAGGTTGGATGTATATATGAAAGGATGAATGGATTAAAGAAAGCATAGTCAGATGGGTGAGTGGATGCAAAACTGAAAGAAAGAACAGATGGACGACTAGATGGAATGGTGAGAGTATGTGTGGGTAGATGGTTGGAAGGAGGACGAAGGTGTGAATGGTGCTCTTCTAAGGAGGGTCGGTTTGATTTGCTTGATTCAAAGTAGGTGTTATTTTAATTTTCTGGCTTTCATGTTTTTGTTTAATTTTATGCTTTTATGCGTAAACACATATGCAAAATAATAGCATTATCAGAAACAGGATTTATCAGAAAAAACATGACTCTTTAAAAGACTCTGTAAAGAGTAATATTATGTTAGCTGCTGCACTGCATTTATTTCAAAAGGAATAATTTTTTAACACGAACATTTGAAAGAGTCGCCACAAACATAACCTGTACAATGTTACTTTTACTTGACAATGTAATTCTTGCCCCAGGTACGAAGAGCACTGCTTGGACTTCAAGAAAAGACGTATACCAGGAGATTCCGCTTTTTTTGTTTATTTGTATCTTTCACTGTGTTGCAGGGATTCTGCACAAACACAGAACTATGCGCAGGATTATAGGACCTTGGTGTATAGGGACTGAGTCATCCTACAACCTTAGTACCCAGAAGCCCAGGACCGACTAGCTATAGCGTCTCATTTGCTATCCTACTCACTCACAGAGAAACAAATGATTAGACACCCCAGAACACAACACTCCCAGATCTCTCAGGAATCACGGTAACAAGACACACCCTTTTGCTCTCAATCTTGTACTTGCCCACAATAATATCTGACAAAGACAGGAAACAGTTTAAAATATTTATTTCAACTAACGTGCCCTAACATGCAGTATACATGCCACAACAAGCAGGAAAACGCACAGTACAAATACAGTCAGCATAGCAGCTAGTCCATATATCATGAAAGGGGATGTCATAATGAAAAGACAATAGAGCCTAACCTCCCTCCCCTTGCTAAGAAGCAGTATTATTATATATTAGAAGATCTCTGTGCCTTGCTAGCAGACCCCATACCTTAGCCTATAGATGGTAGATCTACATCATAGGTGCTGTCTTGCTCTTCTCCCTGGAAAGGTCCCTCTCCAAGTGTATGCTACCTATTCGTGTGTTCTAATTTTTAAAAAAGTACGTTTGTCCAAACAACAGCTGCATCAGTATGTTTTGTCTAAAGGCTAAGGCCTGGCCAGAACAAAATAACAAGGGGCATTGTTGTTCGACCTTCCTCACAATGTTCAGTCAAAATCCCAGGAACTTGCAGAGAGTGAAACCAGCGATGAGTTCTCATGTGAAAACAGCCATAGAAATTCTTGCAAAAATAAAGTTTTGTAGTAATGTGCGCAAAGCAGCAGGCAAGCTGCAGAGTGCTCATGCTAATTTAGAGAAAACGACAATGCCCCCATGGGCCATGTGACAACTGCGCTGATTACAATGTTGCAAAATTACAGGTCTTTGCTTCTGTGTTGTGTCGTCTGCTTCAGTTAATTTGATAATTTCTTCTTGAAAAGACACCAAACACTTGTTTAAGTTTGCGCCTCAAAATTGACTTTAGACAATTGCCCAGCAGAATACATGAAAAGAAATTCACACTGAAACATGGTTTACCGGTCTTTCAAATTCTTCACAGAGTGGTAACAGTTTCCATTAACAAATCTGCTCACCAGGAGTGGGACGAGCTGCCCGTGAGCATGGTTTGAATTTTCTGCTGGCGAGTGCATCTGGCAAGACGACATGAAGGGATAGACACTTCCCTATAGCAACATGAACAACACTGGTTTTTCCCTCACTTCAATAACAAGAATTTGCACTGCAATCAGTCTTGCAATTGTGAAAGTTAGAGCAATTGGCATTGTAAATGGCAATGGGTTTTTGACAGCATCTCCGTGGCTTTGAAAGAGGAGGTCATAGGTTATGCGTGGTGAAAATTGTAACATAGCCATCAAGTATTTGTATCATAAAAATACTCCTTATAAACAAGCTGCTAGACAAATCATAAGGGTGCACGCCTCAAGTTGTGAAAGCAGTTAAACGCACGTCAAAGGACTGGAAGCGTTCAGGTGGGGTAGCAGCTTAGGAAGTCTTTCAGAGGCTAGTAGAAGGAAGAACTGGTCAGCTAGGAAATAAGGGGCCTGATTATGATGGCAGGCAGATCGCCACCGCCCGCCCGGCGGTGGTGATCCGCCCGCCATCTGCACCGCCATCTGCCCGCCATCTGCACCTGATTTACCCCCGCCATATTAGTATGGCGGGGGCACCGCGGCGGACGGAAAGACCGTCTGCCGCTTTTCCGCCGGCAGGCAATCGTTACGATTGCCTGCCGTGCGGATCTGGGGCATAATATGGTGGTGGTGCCGAGCAGGCACCGCCATCCATATTATGATGTGCAAATTCAAAGGCCTTTCCACGGCGGCGATGCCGCCATGGAAAGGCCGGCAGAAATTGCTTTGGGGGCCCGTTACGGGCCCCCGGGGGGGTGAGGGTGTGGGGGGCTGCACTTGGGGGGTACCTATGGTACCCCCCTACATTGCCATACACAAGGTGGCAGGCACTGCACGGTGCCTGTCACTTTGTGCATGGCAATGAAACCATGCACTTTTAACATTGCGGACGGAGCTGCACCCAGCAGCACCGTCCGCAATGTTAAAGGCCAGAATGCGCCCGCCACTGTGGCGCATCCTAATTGGCCTCGTGGGACCGCCGCACCTCTGGCGGTCGGTCCCATTTTCCGTTACGGTGGTGGGCGGACAGAGTCCGCCCGCCATCGTAATGGGGCCCAACGTTCTGTAGCTTAGGGACTGTCAAGCAGAAGACAAAGATCGCGAACCAACAGAAAAAAACAAAACCAACAGGTTTAAGATGGTCTATAACGAGAAGACACTGGCTAACAACTCAGATACCCTTAAGTGTAAGAACTCGCAGATCTGTAATAAAAAAAACACATGGGACAGCATATCTAGCATTATGAAGGAAGGAGCAGCAACATAAAAAGGGTGTTAACACAATTGTACATGGGGCAGCAGTGCAGAAAGGTTGCGTAAGTAGGAGCAAGGCAGCAACTCTGAAACTTGGGTAACATGAAAGTGCGTGTATCTCAAATACACCTATCCGAATGGAAACGGACTTATCAAGTCTGAAACAAAACATTGGGACACGAGTGAGATACAGGTGTCCGTATACGATAAAAAATAGTAAAAGGTTTCTTAAATTTGATAGCAATTTACTTACAGTAGAAGAGGTGGGTGCTTGAGGTCACAGTAATGCATAAGAGGGGAAAGCCACATATAGTGAAAGTTTCAGAAAAGGCTAAGGGGTATATTCACAAGAATGTGTGATAACTACCGCTAGAGTAGCGTAACGCAACTTTCAATATTGCAGCCTATCGTGGGAAAACAACCCTGTGTCAACGTGGAATTTACAACAAGGCGGTACCATGCAATAGTCACCAGATAACGCGTCAAATGTCAGCGTGAAAATCAAAGCCAAGCTGAAAAAATGCGAAATGCGAACGTGAAAAATCATGCGATGAGGCCAATCGCGGTAAAAAAAGCAGCGAAAAGCAGCCACAGGCCTGCAAATCCCACGCGTCTGGCGGGAAATTGCACCATAAAAACCACAGAAACAACATACCAGAAACAAGCCAAAGCACGTAGCAACATGGATGCACCCTGACCCAGCGCAGAGGATAAAGTGAGCCCCACAACCCCCACAGACCACCAGCAAGGAACAACGGGGTCGGGGAAGGCCAAGGAGAAAAGGGAGAGGAAGACGGGGTGCAGACCGCAGGAAAACAAGACCAGCGTCACGGAGGTGACAGAACACTACCAGCAACTGACCCACAAGCAGACCACCTGGAATGCAGTCGGAGTGCCGAGGAGGCCAATCCAGGAGGCCAAGGCGCCAACAAAATGCCAACATGCACCTCCCCTTCACAATGCAGAGGGACAAACAACACCTCCAGCAGGTCAGAACAGACAACCCATCATTGATGCCGGAGACGAACACCACACCTTCGACACCGATGCCCTACAACATCCCATGGACATCCCACACAACCCACCACCAGGACCAGGGCAGACAAGCTACTCAGAGGAGAACCCAGCCCCTGCAACAGACCACACAGCATGAAGCACCCGCAATCACGGCTGGCTCACAATACTTCGCCGACCCACACATGGCACCCCAATGCCAGGTGTCAGAACGCCAAAAGGAGGTGGCCCAACAGGTGCGGTGTTGCTGAACCCATGGAATGCGAAGTAGAACACATACGTGGGTGTCCAATACCCTTCAGGGACCACCTACACCCCACAAAGGAGACCCACACTGCCATAGAGACACATGCAGATGCACATACCCAGTACAGAACCACGCCCAGGGGCACGCACATGTCAGTCACACACCCACGTTGGCTCTGCGTACGACGGCACAGTCCACTCCCCTTACGAATTGAGTGGGTGACGACAAAGCCACATGTCCAGGTTCTAGCCCGCTGCCTGGGGTGACATGTCTGCGTCCGCTGTACACAGCACAATGTAATGTCGTAGGGCCCATGGCCCCCATGCATACAACAAGACCACAGGGACACATGCACATATCATGTTGAACTGGCTACGGGCACGTGCGCCCGGCCCCTTTATTGGCAGGACCACATGTACAGTTACGCCTGTGCTGGATGTGTGTGGGGTGAGTATAAGCCAGCCCGCACGGAGTGCTTGGTGCTGGCAACAACCTGAACAGTGGACACCAGTGTAATGGAAACAGAAAACACCAGCATAACAGAGTCAACTGCAGAGCAACATGGAGGGATCCGGACTAAGGACAGAGGTCACCCAATATTCAGTCAGGAGGTTCCGTGAGTTGCAGTGCACTGAGGTAGGGGCACTAGAGAAGAGCGCGCTCATGTGAGGAAATTGCGAGGATTGTGTCCCTTCGGGTTAGTCCTGATGCAGATGCAGTGGGGTGTGTTGCACCTGCATCAACTTCCTCATCAACATCCCAGGTCTCCCACACTGCCTGAGGTGCCAGTTGCGTCCACAGTCCACAGCGCAAAACTCAGTAATAGATCCGGGTGTGTAGCTTGACTACCACCACCAGTCTGCATTCCTGCCTTGGGGCTGTTGCCTCCTGCCCTCCCATTGTCTGTGCCTTCTCTCATCCGCACACTTGACACATCTTCCTCATCATAGTCCCAGGTCTTCCCCACTGCATGAGGTGACATTGCTGCGCAACCTCACAACAGCACAGAACTCCATCAGTGACGGACAATGGCTTGCGGTGCACTGAGTCACTGGCACCTGGAGTGCTGAGTAGGGTATCAGGCCGATGATGGCATCCACGACAGGTCTGAGCAACTCCGTAGGTCTGTCAGGACCACCGTTTCGACTCTGGCAGATGGCGGTAGGAGGTGGTCCTTGCCGTGGTGGCATGTGCCTCCTGCGGTGATGCGACATCCGGGCCGGTCAGGACTAGATGCTATGTGTAGTCCCTGGTGGCCCGCAGTTGAGGCCGGAGGCTGCGGACAGCGCAGGGCCACAGACACATGGCATTGATGACCCCAAGACCATCGCTTCAGAGGCCATTCAATGTCTCAGAAGAAAGGGTCCCAGACCTGACAAGCACAGAGTTAGTGGCCCCGGATGCACTGCGGCAGGCACAGGCACCCAGCCACGGGACGGTGACTTGCGGTGCAGTCAGATGGGCCATGCGACCTGAGCGGGTCCCCATCAATGTCCGAGGTGTATGTTGCGGGGGACAGTGGAAGGTGTCCTCCAGTGCATGATGCGGAAGGTCTGATGTTATCTGGAAGCAGCAAATGGAGGAGTGGAAAGCGCAACCCTCGTTTTCACCAACAATTCAATATCAGCTACATGAGGATGAAAACTAGTCTCTAGTCCATAGACTCAAACGCCACCAATGTACGACCAGTGAGTGTCCATGAATGTCGGGGAACACACAGTGGCACAGGTGCTGTGAGGGGATGCAGTCTGCGATGATGCCGGTACACTGATATGAACTCCACCATTGCCAAATCAGGACTGTGACCCACTGGACCACAGTGTAGGCTGGAGGCAGCGGTCAGCAGTGGCCCACAGCACGTGTCGTTGGCTCGCGAGGCACAGAGTTAGTGACACAAGGGCAGTTGTCGGTAGTGTTCGATCACCTCCGTAACGATGATCCTGTTCCCTCCGGACTGCAACGTGTCATCCTCTCACGCCTCTCCGTGCGTGCGATGATATGTATTCTGCCTTTTGAATTACCGATGTTCAGTTCCAAATCTGTGATCCAACTCGTGCGCAGCGTAGGCCCAGGGCAGTGATCCGCGTAGGCCCACAGACACGTGTGGTTGTGATGCCATGCACAGACTTGTTGGCACCACACCGAACGGAGTATAGTGAATTGTTCTCTGCCTTACATGATATTCACTGCCATGGTGTAATCAAGACTCAGTTCCAAATGTGTGACCTACCTGACCGTGGTGTAGGCCTGAGGCAGCGGTCAGCACGGCCCATTCACCTAGTGTCACCGGCATAGGTTGGATGGCCCCACCGGCCTGCCTTGTTCAGGTTCAGTGGCACCACGTGTTCGGTCACCTCCGTGTATGTGACCCGGCATTAGTCCGGACTGGGTCGCATCTTCCTCTTACACCTCTCCGTGCGACCACTGGTGTGGACTCTGCCATTCATGCTTTGCGACTAGGTGCTGGATGTGTGACCTACTGGTCCGCAGGGTAGTCCACTCCTGGTCCCTCATCCACGTGTCGCCGGCTGGCGTTGAACAGGGTTAGTGGCACCACGTGTAGCCGGCTGGCGTTGAACAGGGTTAGTGGCACCACGTGTAGCCGGCTGGCGTTGAACAGGGTTAATGGCACCATGTGTTGCAAGATGCTCATATGGAACTATGCCTCACTGATCGGGGGGGTCTGGTGCTGTGGCCGCTGGCCTGGATTTGGGGTCACTGCCATTCATGACTCAGGACACAGTTTCACATATGGGACCTACTGGTCCGAGGAGTAGGCCGAAGGCGGCAGTGGAGTACGTCAACGAAAAGGGAATAAAGCGGGCCTGTGTCGTGGAGGCTGTGATGGTCTGAGGTGGCTGCCAAGGTCGCGAGACTCGGGCTTGGAGCTTGCGCCGGCACGTGGTGGGCCCTCCTTGACACACGCCGGTGTCGGCAGATGATCAGTGTGGCCTGGCTGCGCAGGGGCGGCCCTGTCGGGTTCGTGGTCCAGCGTGCCGGGGTCCGGCAGGCACACAGCATCGCAGGCAACTACGCTCAGGAGGACGGCGTCGACCTCGTGGCGAGGTGGGAGGTGCCGCCCTGGCAGAGATGTGGGTCTTTCCGGGAGAGGACCACGCCCAGGCCTACGTGCTTTTTATTCACACCCCTACGCTGGCATGCCTACGCCGGGCCATCCCACTCCGGTGACGCTTAGGGGGTGGCGTCACAGGCAACATTTCCGCGAGTTCCCGTACTGGCTGTGTTGGCATGGTTGCGTCCACTGCACTCCATACGCCAGAGGTGTATGTCGCCATGGATATGGGTGTGTTCTGCATACTGCGGTCTGTCCGGCACATCTCTGCCACTCTTGGCATTGTGTGCTTTCCCGATCATAGCTCTACTGCATCCTTCACACATGCCTGGTTGCCACCTCTACCCACATTCGGCTATTATGTGGCTGAGGTGCCATGCCGTTGATGACTCATGTTCAGGGCTTGCCCAGGTTACCATTGTGAGTTGTTCTGTGTTTGGTGGGTGGTCATGTTGTTGTGCATGTTGGTTGTGATTTTGTGGCGTGTGCATTGCCAGAGTTGTGAGTTGCATGGTTGTGGAGTTGAGGTGTGTAGGGTGTTCATTTCGGACTTGCCAAGGGGGTGTGCATTTCCCTTTTTGCCATCCTGGGAACGCTGGTTGATGATGGGCTGTCGGAGGATGAAGGTATCATGCACACTGGCTGTGTATTTGAAGGCGACATTGCTTCCACGGTGTTCTGTTGTTGCCTGCACATTGATGTGAGACGTGTGCTTCCTGTTGAGGTGATTGTGTGCTGTGTCACCAGGGGGCACAGGTAGTACATGTGTGCTGTGGATTGCCCCCAACACGTGCGTGCATCCTGCTATGGCGTATGGTCCTTGCTTGGTCTCCAGCGGATCCTGCGCATTGTGTTGTACGTATGGGGACTGGGGTACCAGGGTGATGGTGATGTCCAGGACAGGTGTGGGGGACTTGGATGTGGCTGGCTGTGTGACTCCTCCAACTCTGGCGGGTGTTGTTTGGGGGGTACCAGGGGCCAACAGGTGCAGCCAAGGCATCAGCTTTGTGTGGGGTGGGATGTTGGTTCTCCGCTGTGTTGGTGCGGTAGGCCTGTTAGGGGATGATGGTCAGTAGGTGTAGGATGGTTGTCCCTTTCAGCCTGTAGTGGACGGTGACATTGTCAGATGTTGGGTCTGTGCGTCTGGTACGTTTCCTGGGGTTCCGCTGTCTTTGTCTGCGCTGCGTCTGTGGTGGTCCGGGGGGGGGGTGTTCCGGGTGGGGGTTGGGGTCCTGGGGTGGTGGAGGTGGGTGTTGTGGCCCTCTTGGGTGTCCGGGCCGCATGATGGGTGGCTCCATGGCATCTGTTTCCCTTCGGATTTGGCCCTGGGCTGTGCTCCCTTTTGTGGTGCTGCCTGCCATCCGACTTTACACCAGGTCAGAGCAGGTGTAAATTTCCTGGTGCTAAGACGCCTTATCGCATGTTTTATGTTTTAATCGCCGATGCGGCTGGTCATTGTGAATGTTGAGGTGTGATGTTGTCTCGGCTTTTGGCACGGGAACGCCTACTCTGCATCCCATTAGCGATATTTGCGGGGGTCCTCTGTGGCGATGTTTTTTGCGGCTGCTATCGCGGGTAAACTGGTGCTGTGGGCTGTTAACACCGGCTTGTGAATGGGGAGGTAAATTTATCACGACTTTGGCTGCGATAAAGTGCCATTATTCGGCGATAGCTCCTTGGGAATATGCCCCTAAGAGCAGAGTAAGTGTTAGATGCAAAAGTAAGTGTAATTGAGGGGGGGGATTTGTACTGGCTGTTGGGTGGGAGTGGAGAGGATTTCTGGCTGGGGCTCAGCAGCAGTGCTGTCTCCACATTCTGAAACAAAAGCAAGGGACATGGCAGATAATATTAAAGTGAAAGTGCGCTGCTAAAATTTAAAAAAAGAATGTTAGAAAAGTTGAAGTGGGTGAGTCACGCAGAAGAAAACAAAAGCGTGGCACCATTTTAAAGATGAATTGTGGTGTACACAAAAGCAAGGCGCATGGCCGCTATTATGAAAGTAAAAGCGGGGCATGGCGAACTGCCAAAAATTAAAAGAATAATGTTTGAAAAGTTGAGTTGGGCAAGCCGCGTGGCTGCCATTTTAAAGATGAAGTGCAGTGTGCTGCACTGGGAGAAGTGTGTAGCTGTCATCAGATACCAGCTGTTGCGTGGAAACGGATAGGATTTCCGGCTGGTGCTCAGCAGGATTGCTGGGCCACGTTTTTTACGTTTGTGCTGACGCGAGGAGTGCAGAACCAAAAAATGGTGTGCGGCCACTATTATTAAAGTTAAAGCGCGACATGGTGCGCTGCCAAAAATAAGAAAAATAATGTTCGAAAAGTTGAGTTGGACAAGCCGCGCATCAGAAAAGAAAAATGCAGAAGCCATGTTAAAGATGAAGCGCGGTGTGCCACAGAGCAAAAATAAATATAGAATGTTTTAATGCAGGCACTCTTACTGAGCAGGCACTAAGGGGGAAGTGTGTAGCTGTCGTGCCTGCAACACCAGCTACCACGAAAAAGTAATTAACAAAAGAGTGCTCAGAATTTGTAAATAAAACCTACTGACTAAGGTCACATGTAAGAGGGGCAGTCCTCATTGGAAGTTACAAGAGTAGTATGGGAGGGACTAAGGAGGGACTACTAAAGAAATTAACCAAAGGAAAAGAAGCATTTCCAAAAGCCAGTCAAAGGAGCCAATTAAAAACACGGGCGGAAGATGGGCAGAGCATGGGCTGAGCTTAAATCCCATATTCTGAATGCAACATGTTTCGAAGAGACAGCTCTGGTCTGGCCTAGGCGAGACCTAAAAAATGAGGATGGACTGAAATGAGTGTTGGGCACAGAACGAGCACCCTGACAAGCAAGTCAGTGCAGCTGCTGGGCACGAGAAGCCTCCAGCAGCACTGTGTGGGTTTTACTCAGGATAGACCCTCACAAAAAAATGTATATATATTGAGAAGAATAAGGCAATATGAAAATTAGGAATGAAATCATACATTGATTGAATTTCCCTGACATTGAGGTAACCCTGGGCAAAGCACTACGCTACGCTCGCGTAGTTTGCGAAGTTTGCGCTACTTCGCTACTGGAAAATAAACCTCCCGGCGAGATTCTCAACGCGGGGAGGTCAGGTTTCTCATTGCGAGTGGTCGCGTATGCTCGCGACCGCTCTCAATGAGAAACTACCAGTCCGCGTTGAGAAAGCTGCCGCTCGAGTAAAAATCTACTCGAGCGGCAGTAAAAGACAGCTCGCACTGTGCAAGATGCCGTTTTAAATGATTGCACAGTGCAGACAAGCATCCGGCACTGTGCAATCATCGCGAACAGCGCACTACGCAGTTCTCGCGTAGTGCGAAGTGCACTTTGCGTAGCTTCGCGTAGCGCTACTTCGCGAACTACGCACAGGGTTACATTGAGGTGCACTAATTTTCAGGCACATATGCACACGTGAGCAGGGAAAATGTCAGGCTCAAAGTGAAAGACAAACATAAGGTGAAGTGGGCTAACCCGTTGTCCCATGCTTTATTTTGTTGTGCACAGTAGTAAAATGTGAAAGACACTTGATCAGGCCAATGGATGAAGAGGAAAGAGCGATGTATTGTTAATGTTTTTTGAAAACATGAGGATGCCAAGACAGCTATTGCTGGCTCTATGTCAGGCCTAAAAAGAGCTCCATTAAGGCAGCAATGGAAGTATACAACAATTCCATTCAGAACACTGTGGAGCCAAAATGTTCCTGGGTGGGACAAACACAACTACAGGGAAGAAAGTCATCTCATGAAGAGCAGACTCCTGAGAAAGACAACAACGCCATGCAATCATGAGCAAGGGTCTGACACAAAGCTCACTCTAAGTATATAATATACATTGGAAACATTAGGTTTGCCAACAGTCTGTATGAGCTGCCTATAGCGAAGAGATAAAAATGACTGGAGGTTGCAAGTTACAATATATTCAAAGAGTTTGTCAGGATATTGGTAAATAGCAATAGAGAAATAGTGTTTGGGACAAATGAGACAATTGAAAGCATTTGAACAAAGGTGAAATTATTGCAATCATGAATTGTGGTGTGACACTTTCTGATATGAGGGAGAAGTTGAGGAAACTTCTCAGCAGTTTGAAAAAGGGTTACAAATTTCATAAAGAGAGCTGTTGCACAGGACGCCAGCTGGTGTTGGCTGTGTGGGAAAGATGCCGAAGGTTAGTGGAAGATATGTTATTGACGAGATGCTGATGTGTAGGCTGTGAGAATTAGGAGGTAGGGGAACATGAATTAGAGGATCTGAAGTTGGCAATGCCTCATCAGATTCTTGCAATTTGTTTCATGAAAAACTAAGAGATCTTAATACAGATTAATAGAGGGAGGAGAGGTAGGGCATGCAATGGAAAAATGGAGCATTAATTCAAGACTTGATGTGTTCTTTGGAAGAGTCAGGAGCATTGAAGAGCTTCGAGGTGTAGTAAGCTTTTTGTTTTTCTCGTTTTTAGGTCGAGCATTCGAGACCTCTTGTGGCTTAAAGCCATCCCCCTGCTTTTCATTTGTTTGTTTTAGTGTCCTTTAAAAATCCTTGCTTGCTAGTGGTCAGTCCTGCTTTTTTGTCCCTCCTTTTGCTCTTTTGATTACTCCCATGGAGCAGTGACCAAGAACTATGTCATTACACTTTGTTGTTTATCTGTTCTTTGGGGACAATTTTTTTCTTGATTTCCTGTTCCTGTTACTGTTTGCCTGTTTTCAGCTCGATGCTGGGAGCTGCTTGTATTTTAATGCAACATTCGTCCATCTCACCTCCTCCCAAGTCGCTGCATGGCCCTCCCACTCTCCCTTGCGCCTGGTGCTCCTGTCTCGTCCCTCACCACTCCCTCCATGTTACTTGTTTGTTTACTGAAAGCCAGCATCTGTTTTCTTATGAATACTTTAATGGGGTTGCACTGGAAATGCAGGGCTGAAGATGGCTGCTAAAAGCCATGCATTACTCCTGCCTCTCTTTCCATCTACAGAAGCTGCGGCCTACATTGTGTCCAGCCCAGCTCTCAAGGGATTACGTTGGGCTGTGTAAGATGGCTGCCAGAAGTTGAGGAGGAGTGGGTGATATAACAGAGGGCACTGCCAAGTAGGACCTAATTCGCCACTTCTTAAATCTCACAAGTGTCTGGCATTGGCCACCACAGCTAGGCTTCAATGCTTTTCCTCCTTCAGACAGTGAATGTTCCCCTCACCAGTAATGAAACAACAAGCAGCTGCACTAGTAGCGTTATTCCGTATGCTTGATTGGCTGTTGGGGCAGGAGGGGTGAGAGTTGCAGGTGGTGGCAAGCAGATTCGGGGGGCATCAATGGTGTGCCAGCGACTGCATAGCAGCATCAGGTGGCCAGTACGAGCTGTGGGTAACCGTCTCACTCTCAGTCTTAGGGCAGGGGCATTATGGTGAGGGGGGCTCAAGTCACACGGGCTGCCAGACACAGGGATTTCCTAACCCCTCCTTCTCCTTTGTCTGGTTCTCTATCCTCTGTGAATGGGCATGCATGGGCATTGACAGGCTGCACGGGGAGAGGCTCACAGCTAACTAAGGCAGCACCATGCTGCCGGGGAACAGACCTGTCAAATGGGCAATCTTGGTTTCTTCTACAAAATTTTCTCTTCTGGCAGCTCTCTTTTGTCCGACAGTGGCCTTTGACTGCACTCCTTTTGAATAACGTGATTTGAACTTATGTCCATGTTGCTCTGCTTGAGTGCAGAACAAAGACTGGACCTTTAGTGGGCAGAGTAAGGGCTTCTGGCATATGTTTGACATAAAAAAGCAACAAATCACAAGGTCTATGTCCAAAGTTGTTCTTCAGGTCCTCTTTTTATTCAATTACAGTTTGATTTGAACATATCATGCAACATGTAGAGTAGACCAGCCAACGCATTTTGTCCAATACTTTAGACTTCTTCAGGGCTGTAGAGTAACAGATATATACATATATGAATACACTTAAAAACATTTGAAACCATGACTTACAATATAACCGACAGACAATTACATTGTGACAATACTAACAATACAGATGTTCATTATAAAGGAAAAATACTTCCAACTGATCTTATCCCATGTGAATAAAATATAAGCAACCCACCAAGACAACACATACAAAACGTACATAGAAACTGAAATCCAAATTCACGTATATAACATGAAATTTAAGATGCTAACCACTCCCTGCTTTGTACAATAGTTTAAGAAGACTCCAAGGGGGAGTATAACACCTCAAACAGGTGAACATTACTCAATCGTATTCTGTTTAATAAGATAATACAGTAATATGTATGATCCAAGCTATTACTGGTCATGAGCACACTGTTTCACAGTGGGCGCCATTATGGAAAGGTTGCCATCACATATGTGTAGAAAGATTGCACATTGTGCCACATCGGGCACCTTATGAGGGTTGTAAACAGACCTTGTAATTTGTTACATTGTTCATGTGGTGGTACACCGATTGCTCTTTTATGTCAAACTTTGTTAAGTCCAGTTGAGGACCGCACCTTGACAGTGGGTGCTTATACTGTGTGCACACGGAATTGGGGTACTTCCCTTTTTCTATAAATTTTGGGGATAGCAGGTTAGGTGCTAGCTGCTGCAGGGTTTCTCTGTCAATTATTGCATGGCTTCTGGCATATGCTTCATGTTTCGGGGTTTTGACAGAGTTTACCGGGATGTTGGAAAAATAAACTTACCCAACCCCCATCTGCCATGCCCATGAAACTGAAGACCTTTAATTGCATTTTTTCGATTTGTTATTGTTTTAGAGAGCTATGCAACAAAACTGCTATGCCACATTTCTTCCACCACTCTCACGTTTACATACCCACCGGATGTCAGCCAGTCATATACACTGGAGAGGGTTGATGGCTTTGTGAACCTTTAACTCGGATGGTTGAATTTCCTACTTTGGGTTCATAAAACCAGAGGAGCTTTCACCTGATTTCAAAATCACTGTTTTTCTCATATTGCTGTTTTCTTATTTTCGTTATTATGGGCCTTCATTTAAAATTACTGTGTCTGTAAAATACAAGTCGAGTTGCAACCTTGCTTTTACATAGAAAGAGTTATGTAAATGTTACTTTGGAGTTTGGCTTAAGCTTGTGGAATTGTAATATTTTTTTTGAAATGCTGCAGACAGGTTTGGATAAAAAAGTTTATCCATCCCGTCTCCAGTTGCTTTGGCAGAAAGATGTTATTAATGCAAGTGATTTTTAGTAATTTTTAAAACTGAATTTGATTATTGGTGTTGAGGACTGAATGCATTATCCCATTTCCAGGAGGAATCACAGAATCACCCGATCACTTTCATCCAAATTTAACAACTGAAACTTAACACTTGGCAGGTGCCATTTTTCCTTTCCCCTGTGCCATTCTGTGACCCTACAGGTTACTGCCAACTCTACACAGATATGTTTGACTAAACTATGAACTCAAACACTGAGGATAGCTCAGGGCACTGATGCAGTCACACCCCCAAATGTTATAGTGCTATTGACTTGCATCGAGGCACTTGTCTTTCTATTTGTGCGTTAAATAGCTTTGGAACGTGTCCATAAATGTTTCCTGAGGCAAGCATGTATTCCTGAAACAGACTACATGACCCAGTGATTAGTAATTGTATAGCTCTTCAATCCCTGGGGGCACAGCTCCAATATAATCTGCTGCATGGCTAAACATTTATAAGGTCCCAAAGGCGACACCTATTGATCATGTGATACCATTCAGAATTGACAATACATACGCATTCCACAAAGAAGGGAACCGGGGCTCTGCGGCTCGGGGGCTCGGAGTACCACCTGGGTCTCAGGCACAGGGCTATGGGGCTGCGAGGAGAGGTGACATGAAGGCGAAGCGGGGGAGGCCTCCCCAGCCCGGTGGACCTGGGACCTTGGCCTTGGGGCAAGCCGAAGGACAGAGCCCAGGGGCCCTGGGACCAAGACGGGAAGAGGAGGCCTCCCCAGATCAGCAGAACTCCGTCACTGGTGGTCTGGCAGGCAGGGGGCCAGAGGAAGGAGCACAGGACGGAGGTAGGCTGGTCTAGACCCATCTGGTCCCTGGCTGAG
This sequence comes from Calotriton arnoldi, assembly GCA_963921515.1. Lineage (NCBI taxonomy): Eukaryota > Metazoa > Chordata > Amphibia > Caudata > Salamandridae > Calotriton > Calotriton arnoldi. The sequence continues at coordinate 1,369,664 of CAWUFW010002047.1, forward strand.
AACCGCCAGACCTCCAGGGGGCCCGGAGTACCCTGTCCCTAGTAATCCGGAGGAGGCTTCCCCCCTTTCTTGTAATTAATGCATGTCGAGTGAGAGAGGGGACAGAAGCTGCGAAAGCACCCAGCCTCCTGGAGCCCTGGATGGGATTGGGGGAGTCAAGGAGCCCCCTTTGGGACTTCCAGGGTGGCCTGGCCATCTGGTAGCGCCATTGGAAGGCATTGCTCACGACCAGATTGATGGCCATCTGGTTGCACTGTGCCTTAACCAACAGGGCTCCCGCTTGCCCTTGGAGGGGACCGGGGCTCTGTGTTCCGGGGGCTTGTAGTCCAACTTGGGCCTCAGGCACGGGGATGCGAGGGGAGCCTCGACGGGCCTCCCACCTGGGGCCTAAAGGCACCCTGACAGGCAAAGCAAAGCCGGGGGAGGCCTCCCCGGGCCCGGTGACCCCCAACCCAGGATCTTGGCCTTGGGGACAGGCCGGGGGGAAGGAGCCCAGGGCGGGAGCGCCCATCCCGAGGCCCGGCAGGGACCTGGGGCCCGGTCAGAGCTCCTGGGCCCGGACGCAAAGGAAAGGCCTCCCCGGGCTCACCGGACCCCGTCCCGGATGCTTTGCCACATGGTGGGCCGGAGGATAGAGCCCAGGACAGGGAGGCCTCACCCCAGGGCCTGTCGGGGTCACGGTCAGCGCTCCTAACCCCAGTCAGGCAGGGGAAGCCTCTCCGAGCCCGACAGACCTACCACCTGGGCCCTTGTCAGGGCAGCAGGCTGGAACACAGAGCCCAGGGTGGCAGCGTCCACCCCGAGGACCGTCGGGGCCCTGGGGCCCGGTCGAAGCTTCTGGGCCTGGACGCGAAGGGAAGGCCTCCCCGGGCTTGCGTGACCCCATCCTGGGAGGGCCGGAAGATGGAACATAGGATGGGGGGCCCTCACCCAATAAGAGCTTCTGAACTCAGCCAAGCAGAGGAAGCCTCTCGGGCCGGATGGGACCCCGTCCTGGGCCCTTGGCAGTGTGGCAGGCAGGAGGATGGAGCCCAGCGCAGGTGAAGGCTCCCTGGGCCCTGAAAAAATGGCAATAACCCTTGTTCTTCCATTTTTGTTCCCTTAGATTTTGCACCCTAGCTCAGCCAGCACCCAGGGAAACCTAGCCAACCAAGGGCTATCCAGGGTGGGCCTACTTGCGTGTCTCTCACCACATTTTATTTCCCAGAATCACCTGCAAACCTCAAACATTGACTATAAAAAAAAAGAATTCTCACATTTCTGTTATGGAAAGTTCTGAAATCTGCAGGGAGCCACAAACTTAGGGGCATATTTACAAGCCCCTTGCGCCACTTTTGCGCCGCCGTTGCGTCACGCATGTGACGCAGCGGCAAGGCAAACCATGCGCCGCGTTGCGCTGTATTTACAACGTGACGCATCTAGGGAGATGCGTCACGTAGTAAACCCCTGCGCCACATGAAACCTGCGTCAGGTTTCATGTGGGCGTACCGGCGCAGGGGGGGGCGTTCCGGCGCAGGAAAGCCTCGGAAAAGTGACGTAGTGAAATCTACAAGATTTCACGCAGTCACTTTTCCGACGCTGGTGCGTCAAATCCTTACGCCTGCTTCAAGCAGGCGTAAGGATTGACGCAGCATGTTAGGGATAGGGAAGGTTGGAACAGTGCTGGAGTTGCGTCGCGCTTGCGACACAACTTCAGCACTGCGCCAACCTTCCGCCGGCAGATGCGTCACGCATCTGCTTATCCTTGCGCCACGATGCGCCGCATTGTAAATGCGGCGCATCGGACGTGGCGCAAGGGTAAACTTGCGTGATGCATTTTCCCTGGCGCATCCCTGCTGATATGCAGGGATGCGCCAGGGAACGTAAATATGCCCCTTAGTTCCACCCAGCATTCCCCCATGTCTCCCAATACAAATGGCAGCGGAAGCTCTTCCCCTGGTCCCAACACTGGAAAAACAAATAAAAAAAATAAATAAATAATGAAATCCCACTGCTGTAAACAACTGAGGGGTTTCCTGAACGTGTGCAGAGGATGTAACGGTTACGTCCTTGGCACACGGCCACCATGGCGGAAGACGTGCCCATTATGTCCTTGACCCAGAAAGGGTTAATTACTATAACTTTTTTCTCTTTCAACAGAAAATTCAGCACCTGCTTCATGTTAAAATGAGGTTAAAAAAAAGCTTTAAAATCTTGCAAAACATCTCAACAAAGCATACAAGTAAATAAATAACAAGTAACTGCATTTTTTAAATATTAATAACGAAGAAGAAAATTCAATTTATAATATATTTATAGTGTTTACAGATAGAATGACAGAAGAGGCTAAATATATAACTTCACAGAAAGAGAAACAATGATTAAACCATATGGGCTACACCTACCGCCAAGAAAGAGCATTAACAGAAACCATAAACTAGAAATACACTTAATATTATTTAAATCCATGCTATGGGAGGGCAACTACAAAAGATAATTTTATAATAAATGTAAAAGAGCACAACCATCCCCCAAATGTTACAGAAATAGAAATTGGAGCAATCTTACAAGATATTAGAGAATCAAGCAATAGGTCCCAGGAACCGACAAGCAAAATCCTGAAACACAAACTACCCAAAGTCCCCAAAATGTAGCAGGCCAACTACCACCTATTCTCACTTTAAAACGAATAATTGCATGCACTAACAAAGCCACCAGCAATACCCCAGCTGCGCGTAGAACATACCAAGACATATATATATACCTGGCCATAGGCATATAATGACAATTTGAATAATGAAAAACGAATCTTGATATTCTCCATAGCAAGCAACGTAATGAAACTTACCCAATGCCACATATGGAGGATGGATGGGACCTTCAAAATGTGTCCTAAATAACCTTGGGCGAAGTTCGCGTAGTCGCGCTACGCAGAATTCCGCGAAGTCGCAAAAAAACTCTGTGAGCTTCGTGAAGTTCTGCGGGCGCGCGGAGTTACTTCTTCTGCCTGTTCGCAATGCGTTTTTCCTGTTCGGGAACGCGTATTGCGTGTTCGGGGACGCTTTTTGCATGCTCGGGGGAAATATCGCGCAAACTTACTCATGCGGTCGCCAATGGGCGCGGCCATCTTGTTTTTCACTTTTTGCTATGGTTCTGGGGCCTGGTTTTCTATCCTCCCTGTATCTTTTCAATCCTTTCTTTCTAGAAACTTTTTTTTGATCTATTTTATTTATTATCTATCCCTCTCTATTCCTGATTCTATATTTTGCGTTTTTTTCTACTTTTGTGTGTTTTTTACTGCGTTTTTCACTCTTTTCTTTTTACTTGTTTTTTTCATTTCTTTTACTTACTTTCTTAGCTCCTACCTTTTCTTTTCCGCCCCCGCCTTCCCAGAACCATGCCAAAGGGTAAGGGCAAGACCCGGAGTCTGAGCCGCGACCTCCTTCCTTGCGGAAGGCGGCGCCCACAAGGGGTGCAGCCTCGGCGCCTATTCAGTGAGGCGGCGGTGGCTGCACTGGTTTTTTTTGTGCAGCGCCACCTCCCCTTAACCCTGGCAGCAGGCGGCAGGCATCGGTCCGGGTACGGGCTCCGGGAGCGTCACCGGCAGTGGGGAAGGTTGCGCCGGGCAGTGTTTTGCTGCTCTGGGGTCTGGCGCACCCATAACCAATTGACGCACCGGTGGTCCAATATCCTGGACTGGGAGCAGGACCTGCTGGACCAGCTAGGTGTTGAGGTCCCGGGGCTTGGTGAGTAGCTATTTAATATTACTACTTTGTGTGCTTCTGTTCTGTGTTATATTGCGAATATTATTTTTTCCGCAAATAGCTAACATGCTGCTACTGCTGCTTACATGTAGGTAACCTATGTTTAAAAATCATATATTATGTGATTGTTACTTCCAGACAAGTGCTCGAACTACTAACTAATCGTACTTGTTTGCAACTTTGCGCTCACTTGGGCTGGTTAGGTTAGAGAATTTAAGTTAGGTAGGTAATCCAGATAGGGAAGACTCCAGTCCTTTCCTTTGCCCTGTCAGGCTGTCCTGTCTCCTCCTGTCACTAAGATAGTGGTAGTAGTTAGTTAGTATTATTTGGTAATTTAACGCCGAGCGGCCTGCGTGACGCGTCCTCTCACATGACTTCAGTCTTAGTACAACCTTTTGTAGTTCTTATAGTGAGTGAATAGCAACCAACCAATTTGGTGTATGCAATATGCATGCGTCCATCTATGCATTAATAAGAAGAATAAATGCAGACTAATTGGCCCGTCAAAGGGGGTTGCTGGAGTTGAGACTGAGAGATGATTGGGAATGAGATTGGAACTTAGAAGCAAATATAATTTTTTTGCAATTCATTCCAAAGTCTGGAATAGGCGGGATAGGTATGTTTAGGATTCAGGAATCGGAATTGAAATGTGGAATAATAATGATCAGATGGTACTCGACTGCGACTCGATCATTTTTTGTCTCTTTCTTTACATGATGATCAGCATCCAGGGGCAAGAAGAAGACTGGGGAAGCTGGCAGTGCAGCGAGTGCGGGAGCTGGAGGGGCCCCCAGGAGCAGCAGGAAGCAGCCTCAGGCACCGATGGCTCTGCTGCTGGCCCCAGTAAGTCCTCCTGGTGTTGTTATATTATATTTATTTCCCTAACTTTTACCGCTCTATTATTTCCATTTCCTAATTTTAATTTTTCCAAAATCCTCTTCAATCTATCTGTTTCTAAATTCTTGTTTTTGCTCCATTACCTACTACTAAGTACTACTTCTAACAATGTTTCTTCTAGTGTTCATCTGACTAACCTTTGCTCTGGTCCTAGGCTACTACTAGTACTAGTAAGGACTCCTTACTACTACTTAGCACTAATGTGCTGTGCAGATTGCACGCACAAGTAAGGTATTATAAATATCCGCAGGTTTGTGAATTGTGAGATGAGAAGGCTTTAGTTTCTTTTACTGTCTCATCATGCTCAATCAGTAATGGTGGTCACAGGACACCCCAAAGTGGTGTATTTTACTTTTTGTAATCCAGGCCTAGTACTTTTTTAGTAGCAGCAATTGATGGTGAACAGTAAAACTGAACAACTGTTACCGTGCACAATGGCTGGAAGGAAGTATGAGGAGTAGGAGGACGGCACCATTATTTTCCAACTAAGAGAGACCTCATGTCCGCCCAGTTGGCCACTCTTTCTTCTTTTCAAAAAATGAGATGCACCAATAGCTCTAGTCACTGAGTCCAGGCTTTGGGTTGTCCTCTTCTTGAGAGGCTTTTCAAAAATTGCCACCAACAAAATTCCCAGCCGGATATTAGTTAGTTATTTTTGATAGGACATACTGTCTACTGTACTCTAGTATCCAAATTGTAGATAGTGATGTGCGTGGTGTATTTATGTATTATTAATTATGTATTTTCAATCTTGCTAATGAGAAAAATCAATAGGGGAGGCGTATATATGGCATCTAAAAAAATGTGATTTTTTTTCCCCAGGCGTACCGACCACAAGTGCCGGGGTGAGCGGCGAGGGCCAGGCCACTCCGGAGGGAGCGGATGCGGCAGCCGCAGGGGGTGAGCCAGCAGCAGTGGCGGGCTGTGGTAAGTCATATATCCTTAATTATTGAGAATGATGAATATACTCGCTGCAGGGGTGTACAGCACTCAGTCAGTACTAGTACACTGTACTTCTGCTGAGGCTAAGTTGTTGTTTTGAACACTGAACAGTTGAAAAAGGCACCCTTTATTTAAACATTAGCATTAGCGGCGGGGGTTGAGTAACTAATGACATATTCTATCTTCAACTCAGCAAAGACAGTTTTATGACAAAGACAAACAGTCAGACGACATGTATGACTGCAGAGAAGGATGCATGGGTGAAGGAAGGGGTCCCGGGATGCATAGGTGATGGATGGAGATGATAGGAATAGGATGCATGGGTAGTTGAAGATGGGTGAAAGGTGAAAGAGAAAGCGGAAAGGATGCCTGTCTGGGTGGGTGAACTGTATGGGTGAAAGGAATCCTCCGGGGGGGTTTGAGGGGTCAAACTCTAAGGCAAGCAAGGACGCATGGCATGGGTGGTGGTTGGTTATTTATTATATCTATGACAAATGTATGTGTTGGTGATAGCCGGTTTATGATTGAATGGATGGATGCCTGTATGGTATCATAGTAGGTGAAAGCAGAGTCAGACTGGATGAAGAGAATGTAAAAGAAAATTAAACCGTGCCAGAGTACCAAAGCCAAGGGTGAAGAAGATTAAGAATAAAATAACAATAATGCTAGAAGAGCAATGCACTGAATGTAAATGAAAAAACAAGCCCTGGGAAGAACAAGGACTGTTTTTTTGCAAGGTTTTTGATTCAAAGGTATGAGGTTGTACTTGTATTTCAGAATGGAATACTCCCTTAACTCGCAGTCATTTGCAACTAAGCACAACATAATATTGTACATGACTATACCCTACCCATAATCGCCTCCCTCCGACTCCGAGGCCCACTTCCGCTCCAATCCCCTCCCTGTGTCAGCCATGGGTGGCCTATCGGCTGCATGGTAAGTAACTAGTACTTACAAATCACTCAGTATGTCATCATTCATCATCATCATCATCATCATCACGTGATTGACATGATGTTGTGCCCCCGTTTCTCCACATCCATAAGCATGTCATCATTAACCATCATCATGTGCCTTATATTATTGCAGTAGTATAGTCAGGGTGAAAGTGAAATTTTCAGAGCATTTGCCATTGATTTAACAGAGTATGGCCGTAATGGAAATATATAATTGTGTAGTACAGCTGCCCCACATGCAGAGTAGTAAAGTACATGAGTCTGCGACACGAGTATGTCTGTAGGGCACAAGCTGGCTGAGCTGGCATGCATTACCTACAAGATTAATTGTGCTAAACAAGAGAGAGAAAAAGAATATTCCTACTCTACTCCATAGTGCCTGAAAGTATTATCATCACATCCAAATCTTAGGGGCAGAGGAAGTGAAGTGAGGAGGAAAGGATACCACAACTGCTAGTGCTACTACTGTGCCACTATAATTTTTGTGTGTAATTTAATTTTGTGTTACGGTTTTGCTAAGAGTATTGGTTACAATTTTCTTGTTTTTTCCTTTCTTGATATAGCTACTCCTTCCCAATCCCAACCCACTAGGCAAGAGTTGGCGGCCAGGGCCCGGCAAAGGAAGCTGGAGGCCATCCGGGATGAATATCGCTGGCTGGTTGTCCTGGCGGAGGAGGAGGAGGAGGCGGCAGCTGCAGCTTCTTCCTCCAATGCCTCGGTGCCCAGCCAGCGCCCCCGTGCCTCCGGTGGTATGGCGCCATGCTCTGGCAGCCGCCCGCCGCCCATCCACATCTACTGCTGCACACCCCTGTTGTTCCTGCAGGAAATTTCCGTGCTGCATGGTCCTCAGGGTGGCGTGCCTGGAGGCCAAGCTGGAGGAGGTCCTGGTGAGGACTAGCCGGCACCCCCGCCGCTAATCATCACCTCAGTCAGACTCTTGTCTTGCCCCTTTTTTATCTTTTTTTTGGTGGGTGGGATGTTGGGACAAGTTGGGGAACCTTGAGCTTGACTTTTTCTTGGACTTCTTTCACCATGGACATTTATTTAATTTACTACTGGACATTGGTTGGGGTTAGGGAGGAGGGGTGGGTGAGGTGTTGTGGGTTTTTCTTAGATTATAATTGTTAGGGTAATAAATTTATAGTTTTTCAATACATATGATGCCAATCTTTTTGGGGGTTAATCTTTTACATCACCTTGTTTGTTTCTCCCTTTTGCTGCAGGGCCGCAGCCAGTTTTTGAAATCTGCCAATAGTGTAACACACCGACAGATAGATGCAGTAGTACCCTCACTTACTACTGTCAGTCTCTCCTCCTAATCTATGCATTCTGCAACTAAAACCCCTTTGTAGTATGTACTCGGAAGGATGTGGTTTCACAAAATGGCCGCCAGCCATATGGCCAGGCCACAACAACAAGAAGCATAAGCCAAGAGGAACAAAGGAAAGACATGCTACCACCACAAAATGTCCACCAGCCACATGGTCACTCACAGTCACAACAAGCAGGAGGCCTGGGAAACAATGAACTCAAGCAGGCCTATTATATGGCCAGACAAAGGAGGCATGCTAAACAACACAGCTTTAATACAAGATTGCAAAAACGAAAATCCACAGGGCTAAAAAAGGTTTGCAAGTTACATAACAACCACACCACACACACACATCCAACAAAGGCATTTATTTAACACACACCAAAAAAGTGAAATACCCCCAAAAAACTTTTTGCAACTCAATCCAATGCCATCCATGCCCTAAATGATGTTTAAATTCAACAGACACCACAGAAACAGTTATTTCATGCACCCATGATTAGCTCTGGGCCTACTGGCTAAAAACTAGTAGAAAAATTACATACAAAGAAAAGCAACTAGGCCCCTACTGAAACTACAGGCCACCCACAACAATAAATTTAAAAAAAACAATGAAAAGTACAAAACAATGTAGGTGCAATGCCCCAATCAAACAAACAATACCAATTCTCCAACTTACTTGTAAAATCTCAAATCCAAAAGTCCTCAAATCCAATGATAAATGATGCAGCAGGCACAAAGAGTGATTCTTCCAGCTCCAAATCCAAATGAAAAGTGAACAGGACATGGACAAAGCACTGGGAGGAGCCTGCTGGACAGGAACAGGAAGTTGGAGACTCTGGGGCACTTCCTTCCTCTTAAAAAAAAAGTAAAAAAAGAAAAAGGACTCCTTGCACAAAAAAATACAGCCAAATGTCAATCTGAGGAGTTTTTTTCATCCAAATCATCATTTTCGAGAAGGTTTTATGCTGCTCGAGAGATATTCTTCTCCAGATTGAAAATTCTGCGTGTTCGGCATCGTGAGCTTCACGAAACTTCCGCCGGATGACCGATGGCGCGTCCGAATGAAGTGTTCGCGATCGCACACTCTCGCGGGATTGTGCGGCCGGCTACCAAAATCTCGTGGCGCACGCGAACGTATAGGAAATTTTGTCGGCGAACGCAGGGATCCCGGTAAGTCGCTACTGCGCACGCAAAAACGCATTTTGAAAGCGCGAAGAAGAAATAAACTCCGCTCCACTGCGGATCGGGGAGTTTTCGGTAACTCTGCATTCTACGCGGAACGCAAAGTTGCCAAAAATCCGCAAACTCCGCGAGCGGAGCGGAGTTTAACGCCCAGGGTTAGTCCTAAAACATTCACTTAAATATACCCCATACATGGTGAATATGAGAACACCAATGCCCCTTTCATATAAGCTTTTTCAACCAATCAAGCAAAGCAGCACCTACTATGAACTCCTAAATAATATAAAACAACATACAAATAACTACTACCCCCAAAAAATAATCATAGACTTTGAACAAGCTATGATTCAAACAATTCTAAAAATATACCCCCACACAGCCTTGCTATCACTATAATCAAAGTATGTGGAGAAACCTCCAAAAATCTACACTAAGGACCCGATTACGATCTCGCTCGGATGGGCTCCTGACGGCATCTGTCAGGAGCGAGTCCGAGTCGTAAGCGCGATTTCCGGACGACTCGTACCGCTGTACGAGCGAGCAAGTACGATGCGTATATAGCCTCGCGCTCCGAGCGACTCGTACCCGTCAGCGAGGCCCTCCGGATGACTCCGACATGGCTGACGCGCACAGCGTAATGGGGCCGATTTCCAAGTGACCAAGTACGATGCACGTGTCGAGCAGCCGCATCGAGTTGGAGCCTCCGACTCGAAACAGCATTGGGAAGCGGTCTTCGGGGGGCCGTAACGGGCCCACCTTCTCCCGAAGCCCTACGACTCGGTCACAGGGGGGACATGCATGTACGGTGCGGGGGCACCGACGCGCCCCATGACAGGGGGTGCCCTTTTCCGCAACATACTTTTTTTGCAATGGAAGTCTATGTACGCAACGTATATCAGGCTTCCATTGACTTCAATGGGGCTCCGAGCGACCCGAGTCTGTCAGCGCGTACTTGTATCGTACTCGGGCGTTTGGAGCCCAGGAGCACGAATCGGTCGGAAAGCTCTATGGGACCGAGTCGGCTGTAGGCCTTTCCGAGCGAAATTGTAATTGGACCCTAAGTGTCTTAATATGAGTTTGACGGTCCGGTGGACTGCAGAATCGGTGGTGGCATTCCAAGCATGTTGAGTTTGGCGGTCTGACCTCTTTATTATGAGATGGGCGGGTTGGCTTTGTGAAGACCGCTACTGGACCACCAAGGCCACCAGCAGACTGCCGGGTTTGCGATTGGGGTAAGACATCTGCGATAATGTGGGATAGGGGAGCTGCACTGTAGAGCATATTACGAGTTGCCTGTTTCAGAAGCGAACTTCTGCAGTTCGGCCGCCTGCTTCAAGGTGACAGTGACAAAGGATTTGGGGTGCGTACTCACTACTTATTTCTTCTTGTAAGCAGATTCCAATATGGATTCCTTGCTCCAGGTCTCCCCTTCACAGCAGGATCATCACCCGAGGATTACGACCTGTGTGCTGCGAGCTACAGGTCAAAATGCATACACAGGCATCACTATATTTGGTAATAGTACTCACCACCGCTGCAAGATCCCCGTCTCCACACTGCCGGCCCCATTGTCAACTTGTAATATGGCGGAATTTGGCCAGCCAATGCCCTGGGCTGCTGGCGGTGACGGACGCGATCCTACTGCGGTTAGACCACCAAACCTGTAATAAGGCCCTAAGTGTAGAACACTCCACTAACAGTGAATTTGCTTTCAAAATCAAAAAAATTATAGCAGTAGCCTACATCCCTGTCACAGAGGTGGTCAACCACTATGACTTACTAACAGAAAGTCCTTTCTACCAACAAAATGAAGACAAACTTAGGGGCTGATTATAACTGCGGCTGCCCTCTGGAAAGCTGTAGCCGCGGTGGGGGCACCTCGTAATCAGGCCCTTAGTCCCCAAAAGGACTATTTCGAAGATAGATGGGTTGGCTGAATGCATCCATCAAGACACAGACACCAAGCTAAGTACCAGAAACCATGGTGGAATGTCTAGGACAGCACTTTGGCACAGGAAGCCAAAACAAATAATGCAATGGGAGGATGGCACAATGCCTTCCAATCCACACTAGGCAGAGCTCAACATACATTATACGAATTTATCAAAGCATTACAAAAAGAGCAAACTAGATCTAGTAATAAAGCAATCTGTTACACAAATTGGCCCTAAACTAAGAAAACAAACTAAAAGAATGTAAGACATGCTACAATTTAAAGTCAAACTCTTCATGAATAACAAAGGACAGCATTACTTAGAAATGACAGCCAAAAGCATATTATAAAAACCTCAAAATCTACAAAACACTATAAAACAGGAAATCAAATCCTTTTTTAATACGAACATAAATATTTTATTTCATCAGTGAAAGAAATATATAAAATCACTAAAGGCCCTATTACAAATCTGGAGGTCCAAGGACCCCCAGACTCGCGGGGCGCGGCAGTGGTGGTCTTCCAACTGCTCTGTTATGACCAAGGCAGTCGGGCCACCCTGGGACCACTGCAACCGCCAGGTCTTGAGGCCTCAATATGCTTGGAGGGGCCGGTGCGGCTCCTGCAAGCATATTCCGAGTTTCCTCACTGCCATGAAAAGTGTGGCGGTGAGGAAACAAATGGGGCCCATGTAAATGCACAAAGGGGGGCACAACAAGTACCCCCCTGTGTGCATGCATACCAGTACCTTCACAGCATGGACTGCAGCAGTCATAATAAGGCCCTAAGTTACTAAATACTGACATAATAAAATATATATAATAAAACAATTTACAAACATATAACAATAATCCACCAACCAACGTAAACAAATTCACTACATAACATCATGACATTTTCATACCAATTGCAGATATTAATAAAGTGCACATAGCATAAACTATATAATATCACATTCCCCACCCACATAAAAAGTAAAAAATAAAACTTACTGTTTTGTAGCTGCAGCTCTTACTCCATACCCACAAAATAAAAAATGGGATTCCACAAAAAAAAAAATCCAAATGCAAAAAGCCCCCCAAAAATCCAAAATCTGTCCGTTCCATAAGAAAACCTGAAAAAATATTTTTTTCAAAGAAAAGCTCCAGGAAACCAAAAAAAGGAAATCTAAGTAAATACCTTCAGTTTCTACAGTCAAAAACAGGGAAGAACCAACGGCAGACCTCCTGCACCGCACCTCACACCTGTTCCGATGTGTAGAGTCGCCGTGCAAACAACCCCAACGCCAGCCGTTGCGTGGCGTCACTGTGCTCCAGATCAAAAGAATACTGTATTTCCAAATGGGGGTGCACAGCTCAAAAAAGAGTCCAATTAGGCAGTTAAAGATTTGTAAATGACTTCTTTATTCAATTTCAGGTACAAGTCATCTGACATAAAAACTCCAGCCAACGCGTTTCATTCCCATACTAGGAACTTCATCAGGGCTGAAAGAATCACAGTAAAAAACATATATATTACACTCAAATAACATGACACAGGACTAAAAGCAAGACATAAAGTAAATAACCAAAAATAACAAATATAAATATACACATATAAACACACCACTAAAACACAAGAGCACAAGACGATACCATAACTGAAAATCAGCAATCACACAACTAACACTTAGGGGCCGATTCTGATCTCGGCCGGAAGGGCTCCGAATCGGATACGGCATAACTGGATCCGATTCGGAGCCCTATTTCCCGACCGATTCGTACGCGCGTCCGGACGAGCGAGTACGACGCGAAATCGCCGACCGACTCGTTCGGGCGTCCCAACCGCTCCGACCGACTCGTTCCCGGGTCGAACCGCACCGACCGACTCGCTCGGACACGACTCGCACCGCGCAATGGAGACGTTCCCCGGCCGGGTAAGTACGATGCGCGCCGCGAGCAGTCCAACCGACACGCGCCGCTCAGCTCGAAAGAGCAGTCAGAGACGTACTTTGGGGGTCCGTGTCGGACCCCCCTGTACGCGTAGCCGCGCGAGTCGCACACAGGGGGGACCCATGGGTCCCCCCTGTCTGTGCGTGTACGGCGCGAGTCGCTTTGCTGCGTACCCACTGTAGGGGGCGCCCTTGTTCACCTCGCACCCATTGATGCAATGGGAGCCCCCGTACGCGTTGCACGACCGGCTCCCATTGACTTCAATGGGAGTCCGACCGACTCGAGTCGGATAGCATACGAACGCATCGTACTCGTTCGTCGGGCTGCACGGGTCCGATTCGGTCGGAAATCTCTCCGGGTCCGGCTCGGTCAGAGAGATTTCCGGCCCGAATCGGAATCGGCCCCCTAGTCTAAAAACATCATAAAAATTGACATAGTGCAACATAATAGTTAAATTCACACAAAACAAAAAATTCAAACATTACATAATCTATTCTCTGGTTACGATTCATCGAAACATAGAGTCATAAACAACACAATGACCTTAGTGCTGGCAAAGAGGAGAGGGTCCAAACACCTGTCATCTACTTGACTTTAAACAGTTAAGGTGTCTCAATACGGAAAAAGCAAGGCGTCATAGAGTAGTGAAAGAAATCTCTGCTCAGTCGCTCCTAAATAATGCTACAATTATAACAAAAGAGCGAGAACCAAGAGGGAGATGTAATGTCTTACCAAAAAATGATAAACACTTGTATATACCAAAATTCTTAACGAACACGATCAATGTAGAATAATTGGAAAGTTCCAATGAACAAAGAGGATTCCTATTAAGATCTATGGAAAAAGGGGAAAGTTAATTGACACTAGAAAAGAAAAAACATATCATATTTTAAAGAAAGGATCCATAGAATATAAATAAAAGAAATAGAAAGAAAAGGGGAAACATAGACAAAGAAAATAGTCCTATGTTACCCAATTGTATAAACCAACCCACATAAACTCATAAAGGCCAAGTGAGTGTGCAAGGGGAAGCAAGATAATTAACCAAATAATATGACAAACCGCTCAGGTGACAGACAACTTATAGCCATACAAACGATAATTTAGAAAACCCAAACAATTATAACTTGTGCATCAATTGTGAGCATTTTTGATCTACGATTTTGTTTTTTGCTTGTTATCCTTGGCCTCTGATTCTTGTTTCAGATACTCCTGATCCTTTACATTCATACAGTTGAAATTGAGTGTTTTATGGTGAACCTACGCCTGCAGAAATTACTTTATCATAATTGATGCACAAGTTATAATTGTTTGGGTTTTCTAAATTATCGTTTGTATGGCTATAAGTTGTCTGTCACCTGAGCGGTTCCCCTTTTCCGTAGATCTTAATAGGAATCCTCTTTGTTCATTGGAACTTTCCAATTATTCTACATTGATCGTGTTCGTTAAGAATTTTGGTATATACAAGTGTTTATCATTTTTTGGTAAGACATTACATCTCCCTCTTGGTTCTCGCTCTTTTGTTATAATTGTAGCATTATTTAGGAGCGACTGAGCAGAGATTTCTTTCACTACTCTATGACGCCTTGCTTTTTCCGTATTGAGACACCTTAACTGTTTAATGTCAAGTTGATGACAGGTGTTTGGACCCTCTCCTCTTTGCCAGCACTACTGTCATTGTGTTGTTTATGACTCTATGTTTCGATGAATCGTAACCAGAGAATAGATTATGTAATGTTTGAATTTTTTGTTTTGTGTGAATTTAACTATTATGTTGCACTATGTCAATTTTTATGATGTTTTTAGACTAAGTGTTAGTTGTGTGATTGCTGATTTTCAGTTATGGTATCTTCTTGTGCTCTTGTGTTTTAGTGGTGTGTTTATATGTGTATATTTATATTTGTTATTTTTGGTTATTTACTTTATGTCTTGCTTTTAGTCCTGTGTCATGTTATTTGAGTGTAATATATATGTTTTTACCGTGATTCTTTCAGCCCTGATGAAGTTCCTAGTATGGAAATGAAACGCGTTGGCTGGAGTTTTTATGTCAGATGACTTGTACCTGAAATTGAATAAAGAAGTCATTTACAAATCTTTAACTGCCTAATTGGACTCTTTTTGAGCTGTGCACCCCCATTTGGAAATACAACCTTCAGTTTCTAATAAACACAAACAGATTTCCTTTAAAAAAAAAAAAAAAAGGAATGTAAACTCCAAATTTCCATAGAAATCGTTTGGGAACAAAACCTGTAAAACAAACATTAAAAACCCACTGAATAATAGATCACAGTCCCAAATACACAACATTTAATCAACAAAATATAAATAAGATCACATAATTTAATATAAAACATTAATACATTTATATCACATAAAAAAAAAATAGAAAACAACAAAACAGATCAAAGTACTATCAAAAACACATCTAAATATACAAAAACACTAAACAAACACTATACCCAACTTTTTAACATGCATCCTAAATCCCCCTGTTAGAAATAGGGTTTCTAGTTGACTAGCGTATGCACCTAAGCCAGGCAGACCCCACCACTCTAGGCAGGGTAAGGGAGTTACGCACATAAGATAACCCCTGCTCACCCCCTTGGTAGCGTGGCAAAGCAGGCAGGCTTATCCCAGAGGCAATTTGAAAAGCGTTTGCGCAACACACCCACACAACAGTGACACACTAGTCACATCACAAAAAGAGACCCCACACAAGGTTATATAAAAATATCCTTTGCATTATTCATAAAACACATTAGACCACATTCACATAAATCACTGTGCCACTAGACACTTGTCATGACGTCACATAGATTACACAATAACTTTGCCAATTGGGCAATTGTCATAACAACACCAGTAGTGCACTAAAGTAAATACTTATAGATTGCACAAGTTATCCACATGTGATGAAAACATCACCTTATAACATCACTGCACATATTATGCCTAATGTAACTTTACGTCAGTGCATAGCACATAAGAAGCAGTTAGGTACAACCGCCACATCGCCAAACATTACCCCATGTAACAAGCAGGATCACAACTAATCTTCACCTTCGTGTGGTCATTTCCTAGATATAGCGCACTTGCGCTTCCTTTACATGTTAGGTGGTAATGGGCACAACACGGAGGTTGCAGGCCTGCCTGCACCTCTACTACATGAGGTACGGTAATTCCTTCGGCCATGAAGCGGGGGGCCTCCTTCGAGGTCTTCGCCGTGATGCCAGCAAAATCAATGCCCCCCAGCAAGAGGTAAGAGTGCAGCTGCCCATGTAGTCAAGGAAGAAGCTGCAGCTTGTTCCTAAGCTGCCGATGAGTCACGCAGCGGTAGGCCCCATGGCGGCAGGCAGCAGACTGGAACCCGCGAGGCTCCGGTTCCTTTCAGGTGCGGGAGGCAGCTGAGTGGAGTCCACGAGGTTCTTGCTCCTTCCAGGGGCGTCAGGGCCCCGCCTCCCTCTGGCATCGCCATTGCCCCAGCAATGTGGTGGGACTCCCTTTCAGTTGGTGCACTGTGGTGCTCGGCAGCCCGGGGGTCATGCTGCAGAGCCCCGGATGTGGAAAAACAGCACCTGTCGAAATGCAGATACATGGCAGGGAGAAGGAGAGCACTTTGTTTGCCTCAGCTCTCACCTCCTGTTGCTCATGCCACGGAGGTGAGTGCGGACTGCCCAAGCTGCAGTGCAATCAATAGCGCTCCTCCCCGGTTTAGCACAGAGTGATCAACTCCTTGGGCAGCAAAATTTAAAGTGCTCACACAGCGCTTACTGGCAAATAAACAAGGGCATAACAGCACTCCTTGGAAAGCACTGGGGGCACCAGTGCAGAAGGGCAGGAAGTAATCCAGCCCATTAGGAACAGGGTCAAGACTGATCTGCATATAGCTGGGTCTAAACTGGGGTGGCGAAGTGATCTAAAGAACGATGATGGATTCAATCCAGATCTGTGACTGGGGGTGAGTGTCTGAAAAGTTTCAGTGCTCCGTCCATTATCTCCTTGTGTTTGCAAACACTTTACATGCCACGTCACTACGGCAGTAAACTGCAGACACAGGCCCTGCAGTGGCAGAGGCCTGAGACAGGTTTGAAAGGCTACTTCGGTAGGTGGCGCTGGGTATATGGGCTACCACTGTACAAGGGACTTACATGTAAATTAAATATGCCAAACAGGTGTAGATCAATCTTACCAAGTTTACCAGAGAGAGCACATGCACTTTAGTACAGATCAGTGGTGGTAAACTGCCCAGAGTCATAAAACCAACAAAAACAGGTCAGGCAGGCAAAAAGTTCTGGCATGACCGTGCAAAAAGGGCCAAGTCCAACACCCCCCTACCCTGAAAACCCTTAAAAAAATCTAAAAAATGTACTTACCAATTCCGACGAGCAGTAGCACCTCACAGCGACTTGGTTCCTGGAAAATTGACTTAAAATAACTCAAATAGACCAGAAAATGCAAGACAGAGGTAAAAGAAAATGACCCCCAAATGAAACAAAATGTTAAACTTGTCAAACAAAGTTGTAAAAATGTTATAACAATTGTAAAGTATAAATTAAATAATAGCATACATTGTATAAAATTATTTAATATATACTAATAAAAAAAGTTACATTAATGTGAAAAAATAAATGTACAAAAAGTTAATACATAAAAAAGGTAATACAAGTTTCAAAACGTTAAACTTCTCAATGGTGTAAATGGTAAAAACATTGTAAAGTATAAATTAAATAACAGTATAAAATATATACAATTATTTAATATATACTAATAAAATAATGTGAAAAACCATTGGGGCATATTATCAAGGGCTTTATCGCCGATTTAGCGGCACTTTTTGCCGCTAAATCGGCGATATTTTTAACGCCCTATTAGCAAGCTGTCGCTAACAGGCGTTAGCGACAGCTTTCAGGCGTTAGAGGCCGGGAATTACATCGCCTTGCATGTCAGCGATATTTATCGCTAATGACATGCAAGGTAGGCGTTCCTCACTAAAAGCGACTGTAAACAGTCGCTAACACCACTAACCCCTATTATCAAGGCAGGCGAAGCGATAAAATAAATCGCGCTATGCGCGTTTATCGCTAGATTTTAACACCTGCTACTGACTATGACTTACCTGTTTAAGGTATAGGAGGTGGATTCTAATGCTGAATCCACCTTAGCGCTACTGCAAGAATATCGCTGGTTTTCCAGCGATATTCTCGCATTTAGCCGCTATCGTTGGAAATATTATCGCTATGGAGATAAACCTTACTAATAGGGTGTTATCTCAGCGATATTTTCCAGCGATAGGCGGCGTTAACAGGATTCGCGCTAAGCGCGTTTAGCGATAAATATCGCTATTCCTTGCTAATATGCCCCGTAATTTTAAAAATTAATAAATGTATAAAAACTGTTAGCAATGAAAAATGACAATTGCACATGAACATTATAAAAATATATTAAATGATGTACTTCAATTTGTTACAGTACAAAATTAACAAAAAGTTTATTCTCTTCACTTTGTAATTACTTTAATTTTTTACTTTGAAATATATTTTTTACAATTTAAAACTGTACAATAAATTGTAAATTATTTAAAAAAAATTAATATGTGTGACATCTTTTTATTAAATTAAATATAAAAATAAATCTTATACACTGAAGGGGTGACATTTACTATTCCCAGTACAATCTAATTCAACTTGGGGAAAGTGTTGGATACCAAAGGGGTGACATTTACTATTCCCACCCCAATCTAAACCAACTGGGGAAAGTGCTGGATACTAAAGGGGTGACATTTACTATTCCCACTCTAGTCTAAACCAGCTTGGTGAAAGTGTTGCACACTAAAGGGGTGGCATTTACTATTCCCATTACCATCTAAACCAACTTGTACAAAATGTTGGACACTAAAGGGGTGGCATTTACGTTTCCCACTCCAATCTAAACGAACTCAAGGAAAGTGTTAGACACTAAAGGGGTGACATTCACTATTCCGACTCCAATCTAAACCATCTCAAGGAAAATGTTGGTCATTAAAGAGGTGATATTTACTATTCCCACTCTATTCCAAATGAACTCAAGGTTTGTGTTGGACACTAAAGCAGTGACATTTACTATTACCACTCCAATCTAAACCTACTTGTAGAAAATTTTAGACACTAAAGGGGTGACATTTTCTATTCCCACTCTAATCTAAACCAACTCAGGGAAAGTGTTGGACACTAAAGGGATGACATTTACTATACCCACTCTAATCTGTTGGACACTAAACGGGTGACAATTACTATTCCCACTCCAATCTAAATCAATTTCAGAAAGGTGTTGGTTTTGGACCAGAGGTCTCCAACCTTTTTTGTAGTGAGAGCTATTTCTTATCAGTGAAAATCATTGAGAGCTACTGAAAGCTAAGCAACTTGCACATTCTTACCAGACACCCTCATGTCCAGGTCCATTGACTTGAAGCCTAATGTCCATAGTACCAGATACTATGGTTTGAACAAAATACTATGACATGGGGCACTATAACAGTACTGCCATGTGTGTCACTGAGAGTATGGCTTTGGGGATGTATGAACATGTGTGCGTATGAATGGGATAAATGTAGTGCCTCAGGGCACCACCAAGCATATTACGGCCCTCAGGAGGAGGGTGGGCGCACACTGCCTCACATCCCAGCACTCCATTTGCCCCGATGCATCATAGGAAATGCAGTTCATGATAACACTTACTTCGGTGACAGGCTTTAGTTTTTCACCCTTGTTGATGCAGCCAGTGCTGTGTATCTCTTGACACATGTTTCAGGATAATTGTCCTTCTTCAGTAGAGAGCAACACATTCTTTTTGGGGGTGCTGGAAATGCTGCCCAAAGTCAACTTAGCCCTCAGACCACCGCATGACCACGAGGGAACGTGGTTTTCTGGCAGTTGTGAGGGTGCAATGCTGGTTTGACTGCCAAAGTCATAATAGGGCTGTTGGACCGCCGGTGCGTGGTGGCTGTACTGCCACTGACGCGCCCCCGCAGGTACCGCCACACTCGTAAGCAGCCCCTCTGTCATTAGGGTAAATTTTCATTTTTATTTTCTACCATTTAAAATCATTCAGCAGCATCTTTTTGTTCTTTCAATCCAATATTGAGCTGGCAACTGCTTATTTGAGAGTTAAATACCTCAATGGTTCAGTTCTTCACGTCTGTGCTCTAGGTCCAGCACGTCTCATTATCAGGCCCTGCTATCTGCAGCCTGAAGATAATAATGTAAAAAAAGCACAGCCTTACCTTGATTTTAAAAGAAAAATGTGAACTTAAGGCTGTGAGCTACTCTGAAGGTGTCAACGAGCTACTCGTAGCTTGAGATCAACTGGTTAGAGACACATGTGTTGGACACTAAAGGGGTGACATTTACTAGTCCCACTCCAATCTAAACCAACTCAGGGAAAGTGTTGGACATTGAAGGGGTGACATTTACTCTTCTCAGTTAACCCCGGACGGTAAACTCTGCTCCGCTCATGGAGTTTGCGGAATTCGGACACTCCACACTCCGTGGAGAAACGCGGAATTACAGTTATATACAGATAAAAAAAGAATTAAAATTATTATACGATACATTTAGAGCGTTTGATCCATAGTGCTAACAAACAATTAGCCAAGACAAAGACTATTACTCTACGAGTGTCTGTAGAGAGAATTCTCAACACATCAAGGTAGTGGCCAGGGCCAATAAGCCTACACAAAGGAATTATCCACTTACCCCTCAAGGTCTTACAATAGGGGCAAAAGAATAACAGATGGACTAGAGATTCGGGGCTTCCTCTCCAAGCTGGACATTTATCATCAGAGGAATCATTAGAGCACCACTTATTACAAGACAGTTTAGTGGAAAGGGACTTGTATCTAAATTGGAGGAATAATTTGCGTGCGAGAGGTGGAACACTTTCATCAATACTTTCCTCAAACAGCGGAAGAGGTTTAAAGTTCATAAACTCCTGAGTCAAATTGTCCACCGAACTTGTCACATCTTTCTCCAGGGTGGACTCCCAATGGAGGGTTTTTATCCTGCTCTTCGAAATTAAACTCAACTTCTTGGGGTTAAACCAATAAACCTCCATCCCTAATTTCCTCAGCAGATCTCTCAAACTGCTGAACCAAGGGATTGTGGTTACCTTGGACTGTGACAGTAGGTCCCTAGCCACAACTCGATAGGGGGCAAGCTCCTCTATTGTCCATGGACGATGCCAGAACATTAAATGCTTGTAGACCAGCTTGTGGACCAATTTTCCTTAGGCCAAATCCAAGTAAATTGGAGTCAAGGGGGTACTAGTTGGTAAATTAAGGAGCGTTCTTATAAAACGATGTTCTATGATAGTAAGACAATCAGTGTTCCCGCTACCACACACGTCAGATCCATATAATACGGCTCCTAAGGCTTTGATATTGTATATTTCTAATGCTGGGGCCACTTTCCTGGACAGCGTATTTTTATGGATCTTACTTATGTGGGCTGTCTGCTGAATTAGGGACAACTGTGTTTTCTCAATATGGGGTGCCCAGCATAAGTTTGATGTCAAACGGATTCCCAAATAGTCAAAGACTGAGACAAATTCCAATGTACGGTCCCCTACATACATAAGTCTCTTAGAGGGCTTAGAGATGTGAATATCATATATTTTGTTTTTGCCTCATTAAGTTCCAGGCCACGCTCATCACAAAAACGTTTTAAATCATTTAATGGCTGTTGGAGCCCTTGTGGTGACTTTGATATTAATAACGTATTTTCGGCGAAGAGGAGTGCGGGCACTCTTCTCTCCCCAACTTTTGGGGCATCGCACCCGTCGGTTTCAAGAAAGCCTACTACACCTTTGATAAAAAGGGAAAATAGGGTGGGCGCTAGAACGCACCCCTGTTTCACTCCACGATTTATCGTGAAGGGCTCAGTTAATTGGCTTTCCTCCCCCGCCTAATTTGGGCTTTATTTGCTGACTGCAAGTGAATTAGAATATCAAATTCCGAGGGATTCCCATCTCTGCCACCACCCTCCAAAGTTTGGCTCGTGGGACCAAATCAAAGGCGGTACGCAGATCCACAAAGGCTATGTATAGCTTCCCACCTTTGATGGCGACCTCTTTCCAGTAAATGCAGAGGAATCGATATACTTGATCCAGTGTGCTGATATTGGCACAAAAGCCCGCCTGGAAGTCAGACAGAATATTTCACTCTAGGATCCAATCCTGGATGCGAGCCAGTAGTTGCTTGCAGAACATTTTCTGCAAAGAGTCAATTAAACTGATGGGTCTGTAGTTGGCCGGGTTTGCCCTATCGCCTTTCTTATAAATTGGTATAATCTCAGCTATATTCCAAGAAGGCGGGATTTCCATACCTGAGAGGTTGGCATTGGTTAGCATATTAATGTATGGGGTCCAGACTTTTAAATCTTCTCTATATAGATCGTTAGGGATTCAACCGGGTCCAGGGGCTCTACTTGGGATACAGGAGTTAATAGCTACTTGGGTTTCTTCGAGAGATATTACTAGAGCTTCAACGTTGCCAGGTGGAGATTCATCTCTCGTGCCTACACGCTCGTCTTCCTCCATGTTTCCTATAGCATATAGACCCTCAAAATGGGATACCCACTCTTTTGCTGGACTGTGAACTCCAGAGCCAACTAGGGTCCATTCAGACAGTGGGCCGCTTTTCTCCAAAAGGTCTTATTATCTTTGAACAGACATCACCCACAGTACTGCCAGACAGAAGGCCTCTGCACGACGTGACGCGTGACTGACTATGCAACACGGTCATCTCTTCAGCTTGTTGTGAAGCTAAGTGCTACTGCCAACTGACAGCTTCAAGATGGCCCCAAAGAAAGGTGCTGCCAAGAAAGTGGCTAGTGGGGAGCAGAAGAAGCAGATTTCCACCACTGGCAAGTTGTGACCGCCGCACCGGCTTCCAGCGAGCACGCTGAGAGAAGCACTCCTCCATCAACAGCACTACCACCCTAACCTAATCCCAGGACCATGTCTGTCAGTGAGGCAGCCAGTGCAAGCATGTCGGCACCGACAAGTAGCGATGTTGAATTGGATTTGTCCCTTTCACAAAGTAGTAAACATTCTTTTCAGGAAACACAGCAAAGAGGACAGCAGCCCCAGCCAGCAATGGATTTTTCAGATGTTGGAGCAGAACAGGAGGTTGAACTTCCTTCAGAGCAAGAAGTTGAACCTCCTCTTTTAGAATCATTGGCTCCCATATCTCCAGCAAGGAAAAGGAAGGGTACTACAGCAACATCTTTTCCAAGCAGCACTTCTGATGATGGTGATAGGGACATGGAGTGGATCCGGATAGAGACCAGGAGACAACAGGAGAAGCAAGGGAAAAGAAAAGTTATAGAAAGACTATGGGGCCGATTCCGATGTCGGACGGACTCAGGTCCGTCCGACATCGCCCAGGAGCCGTAACCGACCGACCTGCTGTCGTCGGTTACGGCTCCTGCAGTACGATGCGACCGAACCCTGTTTGGTCGCACTCGTATACTTCACAATGGGAGCATGCATTCCTAGCGGAATGCATGCTTGCATAGTGAAAAGCAGGGGTGCAGTTCATCCCTGCACCCTGTGGCCGGCACCCCAAGGTGCCTGCCACCGGGTGCAGGGATCAACAGAGGGGCACCATAGGTGCCCCCAGGCCGCCATTCGGCGGCCGCGCACCCATGGGGGCCCTACTGGGGGCCCCCAAAGACAGTTACCGACTGCCTTTTCGTGCAGAAAAACCGGCACGAAAAGGCAGTGAAATACTGCCATCGTACTCCCTCGGTCGTGAAGAGGCGGCCGGGGGAGTACTGAAGGATTTCCGGACGGCGGTCGGGCTCTCCGAGCCCGTCGTAAGCCATCCGGAAATCCGAGTCGGATTCCTTTCCGACCGAGCCCATCGGCACGTTCCGATTCGGTCAGAAGGGCTCCAACCATCGTTCGGTGCCCTTCCGGCCGAGATCGGAATCGGCCCCTTAGACTTATGGAAGGGTATGAAGAGGAGGATGACAATGACGAGGTAGTCATGGTGGAAGGTGACACAGAGGATTCTAACATTGCTATTCAACCAGCTCTGAGGGATGTGGCACAGGTAGCACCACCACCAGCCTCCATATTTGCAAAGCTACTGGGCCAATGATGCACTGAGTTAATCGACCTACTCACAGGGTTAAACTTCACTCAGCAGGTATCCTCTGCCACACATATCAAGGGACACACACTTGATCATGTCTGGACAGCCAATCTTGTTGTGTCCGCACTGGCGGTCTCTCGCTGCACATTGTCTGACCACTATTTAATAAAGTTCACCATCAATAACATTACTACGGCCAAAACCCCTACTATTGAAGGAGCGATGGCAAGGAGTTGGAATGGTATCGATAAAAATCTTCTCTACAACACACTGGCCAACACAGCCCCTATCAATTAATCATTCATCAACCTCAGTGAGGGAAATCTAGCAGCTTGGCTAATAGCGGCTAGCAATAAACATGCACCCCTCAGGAAAAATAAATCTAACCTGGTGGCATGAAGCCCAGAGATGGTTCTCCACTGACCTAAAAGCTCAAAAACTAGCCCTTCGTCAATCCGAAAGGAAGTGGAGATGTAATTAGTCGCCTGAGGGAAAACAGATTTATTTAGCTACCCTGAAAGAATACAAAAAATCTATTTTAACCTCCAAGGCCGCCTACTTTTCTTCAAAGATTCTGAGTTCCACCAAAAGATCAAAGGACATTTTCTCTATCATTAATGAATTGTCCAACCCTGACAGAGTCACCATAAAACCTATGCCCTCTCAAACACTCTTCAATTGCTTGAAAACTTTTTTCATTGACAAAATTACAACGTTCAAAGCTAGCATTCCTACATGCCCCACCTCTGAGGCACTTCGTTTAATGCCGAAAAACCCTTGTTCTCTCGAAAAATTTCCGGCAATAAGTAACCAAGCATTCCTGGACCTATTGACCAAGGTAAAATCTGGATCACCCAGGGACTGCTGTCCGCCCCATATTTCAAAGGAAGCTTTCACTACACTCCCTGGGCCGGCCCTTTCCCTTCTGAACGAGTCACTATCTCAGGGTTGGGTCCAGAGGGCCTTTAAAGATGCACTTGTCATCCCCCTTCTGAAAAAACCAGGGGCTGATCCCCAGATGCTGACCAACTACCGCCCGATCTCTTTGCTTCCATACTTGGCCAAGGTATTGGAAGCTCACATAGCCAAATGCCTTTGTGCCTTCATCGAACAGTCTGAATATCTTGACCGTCACCAAGCAGGGTTCCGCCAAGCACACTCAACAGAGGCAGTGATACTGACTGTGTTGGATACTCTCCGGAAGGGGGCCAACAAGGGCTCCCTGCAGGACCTTGTACTGCTGGATCTCTCTGCGGCTTTTGACACGGTAGACCATGGCATCTTGGTCGACCGTGTCAGGGATGCAGGCATCCAGGGACCGGCTTTTAGCTGGATTAGTTCATTCCTGGAGGACCGCTCCCAGTTGGTCCGCATTTCCCAGTTCACGGCACCAAAAATGAGGACCACATGTGGAGTCCCGCAGGGTTCCTCACTATCCCCTCATTTGTTTAAACTCTATCTCCTCCCATTGATCCGGTCCTTGAAAGAGAGAAAGGTGTGCACCTTCAACTATGCAGATGACCTTCAACTAATGTTCACCGTTAGTAACACTCCTGAATCGGTCCTCGAATTTCAGACTACTATGCTGTACATCTGCAATTGGATGAACAGCAATCATTTAAAACTTAATCCGGACAAGACTGAACTTATCCTGAAAGGGGGTACCCATAATCCATGGAGCTCACACTTCTTGCCAACTGAACTGGGATCCCCCCCACTCCATCCCTCTCTGCTAAGAGTCTTGGGGTGACTATCAATTGTGACCTCTTGATGGAGATTCAAATTGGATCAGTAGTTTCAACCTGCTTCTTCCAGTTAAGGAAGATAAGAAAGATCAGCAGGCTTCTCAATCAGGAAGCACTGATACAGATTGTTCTAGCCATGGCCATGTCTCATATAGACTTTGCCAATTCCCTATATTTTGGCATCCCACTATATTTAACTAAAAGACTACAACTGGTGCAGAACCAGGCAGCCAGACTGATCTTTCAGCAGCCTAGATGGCAACATGTCACCCCCCATGAGGAAGCTGCATTGGCTTCCCATCCCACAGTGTTGTGCCTTTAAGGTTGGCTGCCTCATCTTCAAGTCCTTGTATGGCAGGAGTCCCAAATTCATTGACAGCCTTATTCAAAGGTATACACCCACTCGCAACCTGCGTTCAGCTCACATGCACCTCCTGACGACACCCTCCTTCAAACTGAAGCGACAGGGCGGCTGTAGGTTCGCAGTACTGGCACCCAGATTCTGGAACTCCCTTCCTTCTGAAATTAGATCATGCACTGACCTCTTGAACTTCAGGAAACTTCTCAAGACTTGGTTGTTCAGACAAGCATACAATGAATTCAACAGGGCACCGGCATTTCTTAGCGCAGCGCCATGAAACCAATCGGTGTACGTGCGCTTTATAAGAATTTTTTAACATAACAAAGCCCCAGCTGAGACCTGCACCAACACTTGCCTCAGGAGAAGCATAGAGGCGATCAACGACATGCCCACCTACCTCCAGTTTGTCTTCAGGCAGTGGCCCGGTAAAAGAGTACTCCTCCCCTGTTTGGGACTTTTTTACAGTTAGCAAAGAGGGTGAGCACATTTGCACCATTTGCCACACAAATGTTCATCAACGTAAGTCAGGTATACATTATGGTACTGGAGGCCAGACGACCCATATGAAAAAACATCACACAATCAAGTGGGAGGAGCACCTTAAAAAAATTGCTGGACGTAGTCATGGTGGGAGGGAGAGTCGGGGAACATCAGCTACAAGTCCAATCATAGTGGAAGGTGATGAGGAGGAAGAAGAGGGTGACATCTTCAGTCAAAGCAGCCCTGTCCCCAGCAGTGTACCAGAAGAATCACCCACCTCAGCGACTTCACAATGACACAAGAAGACTCAGAGTGAGATGATGGAGACACCGCGGCATACAGTGACTGCCCAACCAACACGACGCACATTGAGCCTACTACTAGCATCTAATTCTCAAAAGACGCCTGTGTAAGAAAAGAAGAAAATCCAGGCTACTATTACGGGCATGTTTAGGCAGGAGGGTCACTACGAGTGAAACCACCCAACTGCACATTTGTACAATTGGAAGCTGGCAAAAATGTTAGCGCTGGACCTCCTCCCTTTTTCATTTGTGGAAGGAGTGGGTTTTTTACAATTTGGGGAAGCCACCTGCCCAGATTGGAAGGTACCAAGTAGGACCTATTTTGCCAGAGTGGCTGTTCCAGCACTGCATCACGATGTGCTGCAGTTGATTGGACAAGCTTTGCAGCAAAGTTTTGTTCATACCACCCACCTAACAACAGACATGTGGACCAGTTGTCACGCAACTGATTACATGTGCATCACTGCACACTGGATCTCTTTTGCAGGGGTAAAGCAAAAGATATCTTCAGGTCTTGGCCCTGAAGAAAGTTTTAAGAGCATTCAGCTGCATGCAACAGTGGCCATGTTCCCCATGGGGAAATCATATACAGGTGTAATCATCTGGGAGGAATTTAACAGCAAGGTGTATGATTGGCTACGACTCAAAGGTCTTAGAATTGGATTTATTGCCAAGGACAATGGCAGTAACATAGTCATGTGTTTGGACCATTGCATCAACCTGGTGGTGCAAGTCTTCCTCAAAAAGGAAGACATATTCAGCAACATACTGACCACTGGCAGAAGAATCTGCACCCATTTCAGCCATTCTTTTAAAGCCCGGAAGCAGCTGCAGATTATTCAGCATAATAATAGAGCACCAGTTAAAGCCCTGATACAGGAGGTGCCAGCACATTGGAACTCCATATTTTACATGCTGCAACGTCTGTTTGAGCAGTACAAACCGATCAATGACTATGTCATTCAAAGAGGAGGGGATGCAGTTGGGAAAGCTATGACCTTGGATGCGGACAAATGGGACCTAGTCAAATGTATGACACAGATGTTACTCCCTTTTGAGGTTTTCATGCAGGAAGTTAGCAAGGAGGACAGTACTATGGGTCAAGCTATCCCATTGCTGCATCTCCTACAAGACCAGGTAAAGAAGGCATCTGAATGGTTCGCCCCTGCAGGTGTGAATGAAAAAACAGAAGCACATGCCTTGGTTGAGAGCTTAGTCCTGGGCTTGGCTTCTAATATAAGGCTGCAACATGACATCATCGAGTCCAAAGAGTACATATGTGCCACACTACTTGATCCATGGAACAAAAAAATTCTGCCCACTTTCATCCCTTTTTCTGAAGGGGATGTTTTAAAATACAAGAGGTGGATAGTAGAGCGAGCTGGAGACTTGGAAGAAGAGCGGCTGGAACTTCGAGTCCCACCCCGCAGTTCTGTTGTGCCGCCTTCCACTTCCAAAGAGGGCAGTCTTGTCTCACAGCAGCCAACACCATCAACCAGAACACCAGCAACAACAGCAAAAGAAGGACTGGGCCCAACCTCTGCATTGTATTTGTTTCAATTAGCAGGGCTCAAGTCCAGTACAGAGGCAATGGCAAAACAGGTAGAGCAAGTGGCAGCACCAATGACCATCCACAAGATGTTCCAGGAGTATCTGGATGGTCCGAAAGAGGTCTATGTGGATCAAAATCCATTGATGTATTGGTATGGGAAGAGGCACAAATGGCCAGAGCTCAGCAGGCTGACAATAAAGTATCTGGCTTGTCCTGTGTACCCAGTGTGTCTGCTGAACATGTGTTCAGTGCAGCTGGTGCAGTCGTCACTGCGAGAAGGACCAGTCTCTTGCCTCAGAATATGGAGAGATTGACTATGAACAAAATGAACCAACATTTTATACCACACAATTACACTGTTCCTGAAACAGCAGTACAGGAGAAGGAAGAGGGTGATTGGTTCAAAAATGAATCAAATTTGTTAGCTGACCAACTTCTGGGTGAACTACCTGAGTTTGAGGATGAACTCTACTTCCCTGACTTAGTATGGCAGTGCCCCCATAGAACTTTTAAAATGTTCTCGTTGAACTTAGTTTTTGTTTGCAAAAAATTTTTTTTTTTTAAATTAGCTAAGTGAACATTATTATTTTTGTGTCACACATATATTGCCAGATTGCAGTTGCACTAGTGTACATTGAAGAAGCCTCTACAATTCCTTCATGACATTGGAGACAATGCATGCCCCTTCGCATGCCTATTGCCTAATGCCTATCCCTTTTTGAATCACTTAGTACAAGAACGGCTGCCCCATAAAATCATTTATTATGTACAGGACTTCCTGCCAATACCAAATTCCAATGTGTTGCCTGCATCAAAGATGATTGAATACCCAATACCTGAACTACCCGTGCCTGCCTTGGATTGGATGAGGTAACTTCAACTCTTGCAACGATGAGTGACTGATTGCGTGAGTGATGATTTAAGTTGATTGATGATTCATGTGGTGGCAGACACTCAGCGAGGGTGTGAGTTGAACTGTAATATGGGAAATTTCTTGAGATGATTATTGATTTGCATGGTTTGGAGCTTGAGTGATGGGCGGCTATTTTATTTTCCTTGTAGGCGATGATCAGCTCTTTCACACTTAGCCAGATTTAATTAATTGCAGGTGTGTTCTCCTTTTTTTCTGGTTCTTCAGACACCAGAACAGTCACTTTAGTTATCAAACAAACCAAAACAAAAACCTGTGCAAAATACTGCAATTCTGTTTCATTCTCTACTTGTTCTTCAACAGCTATGTTGCTCGGGTCCTCGTGATTCATGAAGATGATGATGACTGGTCTGGTTCTGGTACGGGGTTACCCGGAGTCACTCAGGACTGGAGGAGTATCATGGAAGAAGTACTCAGGGTGGGACTGGGAGCTGTAGGACTACCTCATCAACACACAGCAAGAAGTAAGAAGTTATCGAGTATCGGCTTCAGAAAACCAAAAGTCTGAGGCCTAGTACTACTCAGCTATTTGGAATAGAGCAAGGTGTGTTTGTGAAATGCTGCTCTCTGTGTGTTGGACTTGTGGCAAAAGTGAAACTCTGAGTGCTCTTGTTTTTTTTTGCTCTGCCCCTGAGTCTTCTTATCTTGATACACTTCTCATGAAGCTTACCTTCCTTTTGTCCTCCTCGACTCTAAAATACAGTTTCTATTTTACAATCCCTGGGCCTTCTTCTAGTCTCCTTCACGAACACAAAAGTGAAAGCTAGATGAGCTCAACAACACTCCTGCTTACCTACTGGACCAGCGCAGAGAGGCCACAAATAGTGGACATTCCCGAGGTGAATGCAGATGCACCACCCAATTTTGCAATACAGTATAATTTTTCTTTTAACAGTCATTTTAATTAAGAGAAGTGGGTGGGTGGGTTCACTCCCTAATCAAGAAGACAGAACATTTGGATATATGGTAAATTGGATTTTGGCCAGTTAGAACATATCTTCCAAATACCACTCTGGGCATTTGATTGGTTGGTTCACAAAGTTAGACAAGCCAGGCATGGAATAATGCTCAATGAAAAACCTATGGGTTGGGTGCAAATGCAATGAGAGTGGGACCTCATACTTTTTTTTCAGCCTTGCTGCACTGTCATTGGAAACTAGTCGTGTACTGTAACAATAAATGAACAGGTCTGCAGCACACTACACTGAGGGGGGGGTTGTGGTCCATGATGACCATGGCCACTGTCTCGTGAACTGAACCGTGTTAGAGCCAGGCATAAGCAGAACAAGGAAAACCTTCAGGACAAACATACATGGTGATTTTTAAAATTTAAAATACTAGCTTACTTGGGCCTGCTATCTGAATCTTCACAAATCACGATAGATAGCACCAACATTCTAATAGACAAAATATACCCCAAGATTCTATGGTCTGTTCTAACCTAAGAAGTCCACAACAATCATAAAAGGACTTACTGGGATCTGCAGAGCCCTCTACAGCGGCGCTGGTGGTCAGCCCCGGCTGACCAGCTTGCCCCGGACCCCCCGAATCGTCCCTCTTCTTCCCCTCGGGTGCTAATGAAATAAATAAAGAAGATAAATAAAAATACATTAGTGATTCAGATAATAATCTCCACAAAATGTTTTATGAAAAGAAAATGCAGTCGCTAAAACAGATCACCCATAGTGCTACTAGTTTCTTTCGACTAGAGTCTATCGACTGTTATTAAATCCATATTCCAAATCTCATTAACAAAAACTACATATTGCAGTTAATGATCTTTGATTTTAATCAATTCCCATTTCTCAACACCCTTGATGAGCCAACTCACTCTCCTTTTTTTGCAATACATAGATGCATACATCACATCATTACTGTGAATTCAATTAAATAAATAACCTGGAACTGTACAAGCTACATAAACAAAGTCACAGAACGCGCTACTCAGTGATTCACTATTGTGACAGAAGAAACAGTCTGCAATGGCTTCTTTATTAATCAGCCAAAGCGAGCGCCTGATGAATGCGATTAGGTAGGGGCACCTGCCTATCAGAACCTAGAAAGTGGATCACACAATAATAATAATATACCAGTGTAACCTTTACTAAACACATAACTTACCGCTGAGTGTGAGCAGGATGCTATTCTGATTTTTTTAGCATTGTAGAACACAAACACAACAAATACTTAATACTCATGAGCCCCGGAATCTCGACGCCTAGCAGGTCGAGCAGGTCCTGTTCCCTGTCAAGAATGTCGGCCCAGCGGTGCCTCATCTGCTGGATGGTGCGCAAACCTCGCTGTGGAGCCGCACGCACATGTGCACCACCCCCCAGCACTGCCGACGCTCCCGCAGGGAGTAGCCACTACCAGCCTGCCAGCATAGAGGAGAGGTGGCGCTGCACAAAAAAACTAGTGCTGCTAAAGATCACCCGGGGCTGCACACACCTGGGCGACGGCACCACTCGCATTGAATCTGCCTCTCTGCCATGGCGCTGGGTGAGGAAATCAAATAAACTAAGATGGGAAAGGAAGGGAAAGTAAAGAAGAAAGAAATTAGGAAAGAAGTAGGGGAAATAAACTAAGTCAAAAAGTCACAAAAACAAAAATGCAAGCAAAAACGTAAAATACACAAACACAATGATGCACACTATTGTAAAAAGTAAATATTAGGGTTAGAAAAGTAATAAAGGAGGAGGATGACAAAGATTAACAAGAGATAAAAAATTAGGCCCAGCACCATAACAGAGAGCAGAAAAACAAGATGGCCACGCCCATTCGGACCGCGTGTTGCTGCTTGTGCATGATTTAGAATGCGAGCACACTTCAGGACTGCGTAGCACCATTCCAGTGACATTTTGGAGCATGCAGACGCATTCCGCGTTCCCAACGTAATGCAAACGGGAGTGCCGGCAAACTCTGCCCGAACGTGGAACTCCACATAGTGCAGCAAAGTTTTTGGCGACTCCGTGGAATTCCGGATAGTGGGACTCTGTGAACTCTGCCCACCCCTATTATCAATTCAAACTAAACCAACCTGGGTAAAGTGTTTGATATTAAAGGAGTAATATTTATTATTCTGCCTCCAATCTATACTAATTTGAGAAAACACGCTGGACACTAAGGGGCATATTTTGACTTTTTTGGCACAGGGCACAGTGGCGGCTCGCAGAGGGAGTGCTGCGGGCGGTGGGGCGGGGTGGGGGATGGGCTGGATGGGGGTAGTGGAGTCGGACATACAATGGGCAGGAGTAAAGTAAGTAAATAAATAAATAAAACTATTTACCTTGCGCTCGCTGCATCGCCGAGTTGGCAATGAAGCGAGCGCAAGGTAAATAGTTTTATTTATTTACTTACTCTACTCCTGCCCGTCGTATGTCCGACTCCACTACCAACCCACCCAGCCCCTCCCCCGCCCCACCGCCCGCAGCGCTCCCTCTGCGAGCCGCCACTGGCAGGGCAGTGCAGCAAGTCACCTTGCTCTGCAGCCCTGCGTCACAAGAAAAGGGCAGGAATGCTCCATATTTATCGAATGTGGTGCATTCCTGTCCTTATCCCTTGTGCTGGCTCCATTTTGGCCGCTTAGTGCATACGTAGGCACCGTTGCACCATGGTACAAGAGTGCCAATGTTGTAGGCAGGATTGTTTTTGTGCCGGAAGGGGTGTCTTCCTGCACAAAAACAACCTTGAGAGGCTTTTTCCACTTTCAATGTGCGCTGCAGAATGCTGCACACATAGAAAGAGGCAAATCCGAGGAGAAATAAACATATTTCTCCTCATTACGCCTCTCCTTGGGAAGCGTATCTTTTTGGCTCATTCCCAAGTTTACCTGTTCTTGTAAATATGCGAATGCATCAAAATCCATGGATGTCGCATGGGAACACCAAAGTAGGACCAATCGGAATACCTCCCTGGCGCAGAGTAATGAAACGCTGCATTACATTCTTCGAGATTTATGAAGCCATGTAGGGCCACACAAGGTGGCCTTGCGTGGCTTCATAAATCTCATTTTACATTTGCATCGCTCTTGAACCACCTTGCGTGGTGCTGGAGTGATGCAAAGGGTATGATAAATATATGACCCTCAAATACTGAAATATTATAAATTCAATTCACATTAAGACTTATTATTAACTTAAAAATAAAATAAAATTAAAAAATACAAAATTACTATTAAACATTCTAAAATTTCAATAAATAACCAAACATATTATTCAAACACACTATTTTAAAATGCTAACCTTTATATAAAAAATGTAACTTAAAATTTTTACTTGCGTATTGTGAATTTCATGCAAAATCTCAATATTCTTTCAATATTTCCTACCATTAATCACTTTTAAAAATCAAACTACATAAATTTCAAATAACAAAATTGTCAATACAAATGTTATTAAAAATGTATTTTATTTTTTACATTTTAGAATTTATAAATATATATATTTTTAAATTATCAGAATATTTTGTAATTTTATTTTTTCTCAATTATTAAAATGAATTTTTTGTAAACATCCCAAAAAAAGCAAATATACTTCTTATTACAAATGTATTTAAAAGATTTGTATATTCCAAAATTTTAAATTAAAAATTCTGTTAATAAATTCCAATCCATATCATTTAATATAAAATTTAAATACTTTAAAAAATATTATTAGAATAAAATACATTTTTAGAGTTTAGAAATGAATTTTTATAGCTTTAAAATTGTTAAATAAAAATTTTAATCTGAAATCCTACCCCACCATTATCCTATAATAGCCCAACATCCTACTACTAAAAAAGTATTTCAATAATAATTTAAAAACATTAATACATTTAAAAATATTTTTTGCTTCTTAAAAATGTAAAAACCACTAGAAAAAAATAATTAACAAAAACAAACAAATAATAAAAATAAGTACAACACATTACATACTAATTAATAATAAAAAACAATATTATATACATCGATATTTCCTACATCGATATTTGTTAGACCAATATTAAAACAACACTAAAAACAATATTTTTACCTTCGATATTCCTGTCCATTATATATTTGAAGCCCCTATATTCCTGACACGATTTTTCGGTATCTCAATATTTTGCATACAATATTTTGTCAAAACAACGGCTTAACCCAGTGTGCATAATCAGGTATGAATGTTCTACCAATGTTTAAAAAAACCTGAAAGCGATTGAAGCTTTTTTAATGTGTTTGGTGTTTGCAAGAGAGCATATTTCTCTAAGAAATGGTACTAGGCTTTTGCCTTCATTTGATAGCTCGTGTCTCAAAAACAGGACATGAAGAAAGGCAATTTTAGATTTCAGAATATGTAATTTATAGCCATGATCAACTAATCCCAGAATAATACTATCCAATCTTGCCAAATGTGCATTTAAATCATCTTCTGTGAGGTAAATGTCATCAACATAGGACAACGCTTCAGAATCAATTTCTTTTAAAATTACTCGGTCAGCAAACTGAAGTGGACTATTCTTATACCCCTCTGGAACCCTACAGAACCTTCTCTGGCCTAAAAGCACTATGAATGTGGTCAAATCGCGGCTTTCAGGTGTTATATGTTGACAGAAAAAGACAATGGAACTGTCCAATGTAGTTTTGTATTTTTACGAACAATGTTGTTTATTAGGCCTGTGCTGTGATTTGCACAGCAAAAGAGTGAGTGTGACTGTTTAATTGTCTATAGTCTAAGACTATACTGGTAAAAAGACAAATGTACTGGATTATGCAGAGGAAACAATGGATTATTCATAGGCGAAACACAAGACTCAATCACAACTTGATATTTTAACTTTGATGGAACTCTCTCACAGTGTCTTTAGCTTCATGTTTAATAGGGTATTGTACTTGTGATAAGGTGAGTTTTTTCCCAACCGGCCTGGTTGCAATATAATGCTGGGGATTGAGCTAGAGCCCATTCTGTAGCATATGCTGCTTTAACATCCTCTGGAACAATAATGGAAAAGAAAGGTATGATTATATCCTCTCCTTATGGGACTTTCCTAACAAGCTCCGGTGGGCAATCAGTCTCAGCCAAGATGATGTTGTAATCATTAGTTCAATTCTACCAGAATATTACTTTAAAAGCATACTGTTTGTAGCCCTCAATTTTTCAGGAAGGAGGAGCTGGAATTTTTACTTGTACGTAGTCATTAGTCGGTCTCACCACCAGAAACTCGTAAAAATTCTAGTGAACCTTTGTGACCTCTACTGTGCAGTCTCACCCACGTCTTGTTCTGCAGCAGAGTTCAGTTTATTTGTAGCATATTTAGCAGAAATTCTGGCAAGTTTGTCTTCCTTTTTTATGGTGACTGGCAAGTTTGTCTTCCTTTTTTATGAGGACATCAGAAGAGCAATTATGAGTCCGTTTTCAGTTTCACATACTCCTCCAGTCTGCAGTTGCCTCGTCCACACTCTCTGACCATCTTTCTATAGAGTCCTGAAATGAAAGAGAAGGAAGTATATCAGAATACTGATACCTATCAGGCTGTTTAAGTGTATAACAGTCAAATAGATTGTAAAATCTTTTGGAAAACTCCGGTTGCGGAGATCTAGTCTGTGTCTGAGCTTTAGTTTTGTTTTTATCCCAGCTCTTTTTTATAAGACTCAGGTGTCTGCTTAGTAATTGCAACATCAGACTTCCCTTTAAGTTGTGCTTTATT
Organism: Calotriton arnoldi; assembly: GCA_963921515.1. Taxonomy (NCBI): domain Eukaryota; kingdom Metazoa; phylum Chordata; class Amphibia; order Caudata; family Salamandridae; genus Calotriton; species Calotriton arnoldi. The sequence continues at coordinate 1,405,731 of CAWUFW010002047.1, forward strand.
AGGCCTGGTTCCAAACTATCACGACTAAGGGCCCAATTACAATCCCGTTCGAAAAGCATTCCTACCGAATCGGTTCTAGAATGCTTTCCGGGCGACTCTGATTGGAGGAGTCCTACCGAGTGATTTGGATGTATCCGGATGCTTCCGGATACGATTCGGTCGGACTCCCATTGACTTCAATGAGAGCCTGTGTTCCAAACGAGAACACAGGCTCCCATTGAAGAAAGGGGTGGCTGGGGAAAACCTTGCACCCTGTGGCAGGCACCTCATGGTGCCTGCCACACTGTGCTTGGTTGGAAAGGGGGGTTCCTTGAGTGATTTGGAGGGCCCTGGGCGAAAGGGGGACTGCTATGGGCCCCAAAGACAGATTCCGGCAGCCGATTCATTCTGGACAAACCGATTTGGAACGGCTGTCTGAATCGGTCATCGTACTCGCTTGCTTGGAAAACGAGTCCATAGAACTGTACGATTTGGCTCTGAAAGACTCAACCTATCCGAATGCCTTTCGTAACTGATTTGGACAGCCCTACCAGTTTACGGGCATCGTAATAGGTTGTTGGGAACTGTGTATGATTTGATTGGCAACAAGGGTTCCGAATCATATTCGGCAAATCCGAATGTGATTCGGGCCCTTCCGAATGGGATCGTAATCGACCCCTTAGATGTATAGGTTTCAGACATTATTTTAGGGGAGCTTGCGTTCCTGGTCTGCTTGGGGAATTGTAGTGAGCTGTTGGTGTATCACCAAGTAAGCTGCCTCCCCTTTAATATCACATAAAATAATTGAGTACACTGTGTCAAAGTTGCCAATGAGTTTCATCCCCAAATGGAGGGCAGGGGCTGATCCATGTTCAGCCTGCATCTGTTTAAGGACTTCAGGTAAAAGCAATTGAGTAGGTACCATGGTGACGGAGTAGATTGTTGCAAATACAGTACCCCACAAATTATACTCCTCAACAGGGGGAACCATACCAAGTGGAAGAAACGTAGGGGCTGATTACCAGTCTGGCAGTCCATGGACCGCCACACTCATGGGGGCATGGCGGTGGCGGACTCCTGATTGCCCTATTATGAGTCAGGCGGTCGGACCGCCAAAGCCTTGCCGCAGCTGCCAGGGAACCACTGTTCCCTGGTGTGTCGCGTGGGGTAGAGGCATCCATATTCTTGGCGGGACCACCACGGTCCTGCCAAGTATATTAGGAGTTTCCTCTCCGCCAGGGTTTTCATGGCGGTTCCTCCTCCCTCTGTGCATGCACACCAGTTTCTTAATGGCATGGACTTTTCAGTCTACCGTGGGAATACCAAAAAAAGCCTGCCAGAAAGGAGGACACTCCTAATCTGGCGGGCGTTCTGGCTGAACCGCCAAAGTCATAATCAGGCGCTTAGTGAGAATTTTTAATTTTTCTTGGGCTCCCATATGGGGAACACTCCCTCAAACTGATTTATTTTTTGTGCAATCCAAAACAAAATGTCATCCTGTTTGGTACGGACTTTGACCATAATAGCTTTTATAGAGGACTAATTGCGGGCTCAGCTAACTGAGCTTGACCAGCTTGAAGAGACCTTGCAGGGACAGTTGTGATTGTACGCAGAACATACTGCATTAGACTTCAATACAGTCTAACTGGAAGGTATAAAAGAGCAAGCATACCACTATGGGGAAATTGCTGTGGATTAGGATAAGGCGTATAGCCTGCTAAGACTGGCCAGGTTGCCCCATAATTATTGAGAGGACCCAGTCTGACATTGAGAATTGTATGTGGGAGGGTGCCATTATGAATGAATGGAATTCATAGAATGGGAAACATTATAGGGGACAATCCCTTTAAACAATAAAGCTTGATTAACGTACGGACATAAATAGGTGGTTCCTATTGCAGTGAAGGAGGATAAACCCTTATCACCACGGTTGTCTCCATATAAAACTAATAAAGGAGCTTTCGGCACATGCAAGTAAACTACTCAGGTACTCAGGTACTTCAGTAAACAGGTACCAAACCTAGACCATTGGTGGCATCATGGTATGTGGTTCCTATGAGTCTAGTAGGACTGTGTATTTAGAAAAACAAAACTTCATAATACAGAGGCTGAGTCTTCTTATATAATCAGTAAATGTTTGTTTGTTTGGCTAGCTGACAGTACCACATCTAAATTCCTAACCTTACAGAGCTATAGATGTTGCTGGTAATTTCGAACATGACCAATCAGATTCCCATGGAAATCGTGGAAACAGATCTAACACTTTCGTTTGTCCCTTTTGCGTGTCCAAAGTGTCACAAAGAAAAGATACGAAAATGCATTTTTAAACATATATTAAAAAGCTTTGATCTTTGGAAATAAAACATGAGCTGCAATTATCAGAAAGATGAGACACATCATTGTTATAAGCATTATTAGTATGGTAAAAAACACAGACAATTCAACCATGTTGATTGTTCAATAATGTTACTAAGGTTACTCCTATCTATTACTAATTTCTCTATGCTAAAGAGAGCATGCCAGGAGTACCCATCTTCCAGGCCTATTGGAATGACCTAACCCCATTCCTTGGTACTGTATGTCAGGAAGCCGATTTCAGTGCATTAACAAATGCACCCTCGTCTCTTTATGTGCAGGCCTGCACACCTCTTCTGCATGGTTATCTTCCCTCTCAGCATGATGGTCGAGGACAGTAGAACTGCATCTCAGTCACAGCTCACAGCAGCATTCCATGAGGACTCCGATGAGAACAAAACCTCTAACCGACTTCATCACGGACGCTGTTTAAATAATAAAACAGCAAGCTTATTACACTGTGCCAGAAGGGCAGTACAACATCTGTAATTAGTCTAAAACAGAAGAGTCGTCTCCAATGAGCAAAAATAAAAGAAATGAAAACAAGGTATTGAGTTCTCATTTGTGTGACCCTGGAACTAAATGTGAAGACTACAGGGTGACAATGTCTATCAGAAGTAAATGAGTACATGGCACATTCTCTCAATAGGGAAAACATATTAAAACCATCATTAGAAAACAATGCTAAGTTAAAACGAAAAGCAAAAATGGAGACTAAGGCCCTAATTATGACCATGGTAGTTGGACCGCCAGGCCGCAGGGTCAGCAGACAGGAGAAAGCCCCCAAGTCGGCAGCATCTTGACAGCTGCTCTTTGAGTTTACCACCGGTCCGGCGGTGTGCTGGCGGCGGTCTTGCAGAGTGAGCCTGAAGGCAATGCCACTGCACTACAGTGCCTTCACTGTCGTGTGTGCACTATTGAACGTACCATGTCATGCATGGCACACATTGCGCACACAACAATGTAGGCATAGAGGGGCACAACATGTGCCCCCAGCTAAAATGCCCTGAGGCCCTGTTTGGGGCCCCTTCCCTGCCTTTCTGCTGACATTTTCATGGCAGGGTCTCCGCCATGAAACAGTAGGCAGAAAGGCAGGTCGGAATAGGGACGGCGGAGCTGCATCGGCACCGCCTCCATTCCCCACCACTTTCCCCACCCCCGTCGAATGGGATACAGGAACCTGGCAGTGGCGGTGACCTTCTTTCAGTCGGACTGCCTTTGTCATAATCAGGCGGTCGAACCGGTGAGGAGGCAGTGGTCAGACCACCACCATGGGTATGGTGGCCTTGGGACCACAGTACTCGTAATCAGGGCCTAAATTTAAGGTACATAACAGTGGCAATAGCAACCCCAAAAAGATGAATTGCTAGAACACATAGAACAGCCATGGAAACAGAAGTAGCACCCAAAAAACTATAGAGATAGAGACATACCCAAATAGTTACTAGTCACAAACAAAATACACCTTTTTACTATATGACAACTACAAAAAAAATGAAATAAAATCTTTAATGCTATCAATAACAATTTGCTATCATTAACTCAATATATCACATGGATCATGAAGGGCACTATTAAGTTGTGCTCTTCACCATTCACTCAAAATGTACAAAATATGGCTAATATCAAAATAAAATCATTCCATTAGTGTATGCACTGTTACTCAAGAAGATGCAATGTACAATGGAATGCTTACACATAGAAAACACTAAAGTAAGAACTATTATCCACAAAAGATCATTGCAGGGTTGGAACTGGTAATGATTTCTAGCATACTTAAAATATACCCACACACTGCATTTCAGGTGTGCTATTTTCAATTTAACCAGAGAACATGTAGGCACCACCAAAAGTTTATTCTTAGCATAGAATATTCAACCAACCTAGAATTTGCACACAAAATATAAAAGTTAATAGTTTTAGCATAAGTTGATGTAGCAGAAATCAGTATACATGATGAATAACAATGAACCACTAATGGATTACTTTGAGGATAGTGGGGTTAGTCACCTGCACCAGTCAGGCCACAGACCCCAACTTAAGTACCACATGGTGGAATGCATATGAATGTTAATGACAGCGTCATGTCCAAAGAAGCAAACACAAATACTATGATGGAAGGGTAGCACAATCCCGTAAAAAACCATCCTACACCCTACCAATTCCTAGAATTACTTAAAAAAGAAGAATGCTATAAGGAGGTAAGAATGGAAAAATGCATAACCCAACTCTCACCAAAACTCTCTCAACAACTTGACAAATGCATTCAAGTAAAGCGCATTGCCAACAACACTGTCTGCATATCTAGACTCAATAGCAATATCCTTGCATTAGAAAAAGCATACTAAACAACAAAACAATTTACCCTCCCTTAAACTGTATTAATATTTATTTATAAATATTATTTCTGCAAGTATAAAATACCAATCTGAATAAATAAACTATTCAAAAGACAAAGCTTCAGATTGAGAATCAAAATTTTAGTATAATAAATATTCTAGAATTTCTAAATATGCAATACAAAATAACCAACATTATTTTAACTAAAACACTGTTCTACCTCCTCTAAACATATGCTAACACCACAAAAAAGCATATATAAAAATCATATATAGAGAATAAATAAGCAAACATACGATCAGAAAAGTCAACACTGCCCACTTAGTAACATAAATAAATAAAATGGCATAACTTTTACGATTTTGATGCAGAAGGACTGGTCAGTGTAATGATGATCAACAATATTCAATGGCAAATGTATTTCAATAAAGAACCCTGAACAAATACAAAAATAATTTGAAGTACGTATAAAAAATAAAAAGAGACTACTTTATCTGAAAGAAAAAATTAAAAACAGGGGAAAAGAGCAATCCACTAGAACATAGAAAAGCAACTGAACATCAGATTTTCACATAGCTAATAGCATACTTATATTCCATACATAACTCATATCACAACTTTGTAAATAGGGTGTAAAACATAAACCTGAATAAAAGTAATACACACAAGAAATCTCTAATATCAAGAAAGGGAAACCCAAATTTGCTCCATATGATTTATGCCCTTTTTACCCCTGAGCAGGAGAATAGCATCCTCTCTGATCTGCCCCAGTTATGCCCACCACTGATAGAGTGTAGGAGGTGCAGTCGCCTTCCATTTCCTTGCACTGCTCAAGCACAATTTAACGATTGCAAAAGAAACAGATGCCGAAATACGTTGAGCTACATCTGCTTTCCTACCCAACTTGAGGCATATTTACAAGGGGCTAGCACCACCAGAACATCACTTTTAGAAACGTTTTGGTGGCGCTATGTCCATTCCATATTTACAAAGCAGTGTTAAGCCACTTTTTGTGGCTTAACACCGCCTTGTAAATACGGCCTCTTTACATGCATAACTTTGCGCGAAAGGGGCATACAATGGGTGTTGCTGTGGGTGTTCCACCGCAACACCCATTGCATTTAACGTCGCCCCAAATTTACATGAATGTGTAAATCTGAGGCAGTGTCAAAAGCTAATGCAATGCAATAGCAGGTGTTAGGATCCTGAAACAAGGATAAATACTTTTATTTTTCCTTGCTTTTGCTTTATTTAATTGTGCTGCATTTTGCAGCACACATAGAAAGAGCAAATCACCATTAATGAATGTTTATGTGCAGGAAGGGACATCTTCCTGCACATAAACAATCATTCCCTGCATGCAAGCACCCTTTCACTATGGTGCACGGGTGCCTGTGTTGGTGGTAGGCAGCTAATGTTTGCACCAGAACCAAGGAAAACACAGGGGTACGACGTATTCTTGTAAATATAGTGCATCCCTGCTCTGACATTTCCTTGTAAATATGCCCCATAGTATATCTAAGACCTGTAAATCAACCTGAAAGAGCTCAGAAAGATGTTGAGCTATATTGCTCCAATATTGGGCCCGATTCTGATGCGGGTTGGAAAAGCTTACCGACCGAATCGGTTGGGAAATGGTTTCCGACCCACTCGGATCGGGAAAGTCCGACCGGCGGAGTAGGATGCATCCGGATGCTTCCAGATACGATTGGGTTGAACTCCCATTGACTTCAATGGGAACATTTGTTCCTAACCGCATCAGAATTGGGCCCTCGGTCGGGAAGACACGTTCCCGATCCGATTTGGAAAGAGCAAATGCCGTTAGGAGGCCTTCCTAACCGCATCAGAATCAGGCCCTCGGTCGGGAAGCTTTTCCAACCCGCATCAGAATCGGGCCCAATGTGTTAATAGCGGACAACTGACACACATATGGACTATATCTGCAGCACATAATCCACACCTTGTTTAGACCTCACTTATCCACCTTTTCTGGAGTATAGTACAACATTCTAAATTGCTGCAACTTCAAATTAAAAGGAAAAAACTGAAGAATAAATAGCTTCAAAGGAACCATTGGTGTCCAATGCCTGAACAGGCAGTCTGATCTTAAAGCTCCACTTTTGGGCGAGGATACCATGGTCATACTCCTTACAAATAGTCATTAAGTGATACAGCATCCGAATAGAAAGTTTACTGTCACCCAAGTATATATATGATAGAAGCTCCAGATCATTGCTAGCAATCTTACTGATATCTTTAAATAAGAAATAATCCTGAACCTGCATATATTTGAAGGAATCATTGTGAGGAAGACCATATTCACTCTGAAGGGCAGCAAAGGTAGAAAAACCCTGCTGGTCGCATAGCTGCCCTGCAGCTTTAATCCCACAGGAGCACCAAGATCTGGCAATAGCGTCCTGAAAAATAAACGGTAAGAATAGATTACCCCAGTGAGGTGTAAAACAGTGTGGAGGAGAAATTTGAAAAGCAGAACAAATGTCACCCCATATCTTGTAGGCATCAATGATCACCTCTAATTGAACCTGTTTAAAATAGTAAGAGTCTGAATATCGGCACAGTAAGAACTTCCAGTCAGGCCCAACCCCAATTTGATATACAAATGAATTATGATCTGGTTGACAATAAGTAAGAAGACATCTAGTACGGAAGACGAAGGTCGCCCAAAAATAAATCTTAATATCTGGAAGAGACCACCCCCTCAGTTGCGTGGCAGTTTCAGGACACGGATACACTGGCTAGCTCTTTTATACACCCATATCAAACTGCTTATTGCTCCCTCAAGCTTCCTTAAAAAATAATTTGGTACACGGAGCAGGATTGTACAATAGAAGTATAAAAACTTAGTAAAAATATTCATTTTAACAATATTGCATCGGCCTATAATGCTGATAGCTTGTCGATGCCATAAAAGCATTTTAATTATAGACTGACAAAGCAACTGTTCATAATTTAATTTAATTATCCTATTGACAGAGGTATTCTAATGTAACACTTAAATATGTGGCAATGGGTACTACACTAGAGGCCAGATGTACGACCTGCAAAATAGTGCCTCGCAAATTGCGAATCGTTTGAGACTCGCAATTTGCGAATCGCTATTTGGCATGTACAACAGTGTGTTTAACACTGTTTGCGATTCCCAATGGGGTCACAAATTGCGAGGCTCATGAATATTAATGAGCCTCTCGCAATTTGCGAGCTTATTGGGACTGACAGGCTCTCCCAGGGATGGTGGCCTGCTGGGCTCAGCAGACCACCATGTCTGAGACTGCTTTTAAATAAAGCAGTTTTTTTAAATGCAGCCCATTTTCCTTAAAGAAAAAAGGGAAGCATTTTTTTTTTAAATTAAACGTTCGCTTCATTTTTAAGGGCAGGTAGTGGTCCCTGGGACCACTGCCTGCCCTTAAAAATATTTTTAGAGACAGTCACAAAGTGGAAGGGGTCCACTGGGGACCCCTTCCAAATTGCGACTGCATTACCACCCTCTTGAAGAGGGTGGTAATTTGCCAGTGTTTTGTGACCGCAACTGGGGCCACAAAACATTCATACATTGCTTTGCGGACGCAATTAGGAAGGGAACGCCCCTTCCTAATAGCGACTCGCAATTCCTAAATAGCGAGTCGCAAATAAATTGTGACTCGCTATTTAGGAATTGTACATGGCCCTGGGCCATTTTTCATGCGCAAACGGGTCGCAAACCTGTCTGCGCATGCAATTTAGGGTCGTACATTTGGCCCTAGGCTCCTTCAATGCAGGTGCAGAATTAAGAATAATTTGGGTATTTTGAAGATTCAGACAATACTGCCCCATACCTCTCAGCCTCCTCAGCCATAAATTGGATACCCAGGGCTGGTTCAGAGGAATACACAGCTACATCATCCGCATAACCAGTAATCTTGATCCCAATTCCATTCAAAGCTACAGGAGCCATTCATGGACTACAAATGAGATGCTGTAATAGAGGGCAAATACATCCCTGCCATGTGCCACAAAAAAATTTAAATGGAGAAGAGGCAATATCCTGCCAAAACCACACAGCATTTGGATATCAATATAAACACTGGACACAATTGATGTATATATCCCCAAAGCCCAGGATTCGGATGGTTGCCCATGAAAAAGACCACAAGACTCTATTGAATGCCTTATCAGCATCTAATACCATCACCCCAAAGTGCCTGCTCAGAGTATTAGTAGCATTGAACAGTGCATATGATTAGTAGTTTCCCTACCTGGGATGAAGCTGTGTTGTTGTGAATAGACCAAATTTTGAATACAGGTAGCCAGTCTTTTAGCCAATAATTTTGCATATATTTTGGCATCTGCATAATTAGTAAGATAGTGTGATATGACCCTTTCACTTATGTTGGCTTATCCATTTTGAGAAAAATAACAATATTTGTATAGTTCCAAGAATCTGGAATGTTACCTCCTTGATCAATATAAAGTATGACCATGAGTAACAGAGGGACCAGTATATTTGTAAACATCTTATAAAATTCCAATGGAAGAGCGTCTTCCCCCGCTGCCTTGCCTGGGAAGAGTCATTCAATAGCATCTCTGGAAGAGTAAACCCATTGTCAAGTGACTCTACCTATAAGGGCTTAACCTAGGGATATTAACAATTAGTAGACAATCCTCCACCTCACCTTGATTGGAAGCATGGTATGAAGATCATGATAGAAGCTCCTAAATTGTTTGAGAATGACCTGCGGTTTGTAGTGCTTTTGCTCATCTTTGTCCATTATACATTTAAGCATATTTTGATTCTCTTTTTCCGCTATTTTATATGCCAATATCCTGCCAACGTTTGCTCCATATTCAAATATGGACACCCACCACACCAGATGTTGCCGGGATTCTGTTTTGGAAACTGAACTATGCCTTTGATCACAGAACGTCAGTATGTAGGGACTGAGTCACCATACCCCATCAGTACCTAAGGGCCCAAATCCTGAGCAGCTCATAGTGCCTTACCTGCCCTCCTACCCTTCCTAGAGTAACAGGTAAGTTGGCACCCCAGAACACAACACTCTATTCCCCTCAGGAAACCGCACTAACAGGCCATCCCCTTTCGTTGTCTCATTCATACATGTCCATAATAAGCTGAAAGACACGAGGTACGTTTTCAATATTTATTGAAACTATCATGCTCTATCATGAAGCAACTGTGCTACAATTAGGAAACATATGCAACTAAGTAGCATGATTAGCATTATCAGTAGACTATACACAATGAAAAACCCTACCGTGGTGAATGATATGTTTGCCTAAGCTTAACCTCACTACCTGAGCACAAATTATATATCACAGATCTCTGGGATTAGAGCTGGGCCCCATACCTGGCATTTGCCATTAGCTGGTCTGCATCTCAGCGTGCACAAGGCTGGCAAGCTTGTCTAAGGGTCCTTCATCTGCAAGAATTTTACCTCTCTATTTCAAAAATGGCAAGTCTCGGCTTATATGATCAGAAATGTCGTTCTGGAAAACAACAGCTGTGCTATTGACCAACCACAGAGAAAAAACAGGGTATAGTGTTGTTCAACCTTGTACCTAATGTTCAGACTGAATCCCAGGAGAGGATAAATAACAAAAAACATGTGCAGCCTATTTCTAAAATACTAATGTGGCACAAAAACAAACGTGTAACTTCGTAAAGTGTGCTAAGCAAAAGCGGCCTACAACCGACAATTAGGCTAACATAGGGGAGAACTACAGTGGGCCCTATAGGGAACTCCTGACACAGATAACTTGCCACAGCTCCCTTTTCCTTATGTTCACACTCAACACTACACTGACACTTAATCATGTCAAGTTGTATCTTTGATTCCTTGAGATCTTTCTCTAAAATAGCTTGAGCATGTATCTGCTCCCACTGAAGTAATTCAAGGTACAGCATGTGTGCTTGGTCCTTATGGAGTCTGTTATGCTCAGATACAAACTGCACAGTGGCCATCCCTGGACAAATGCTTCCACTGTATCCCAAACAATGCTAGGAGAGGAGGAGACCACATTACCCAATATAAATTCTGCCAACTGGATACTCATCCTATTAATACAATGTTGATAATAGTGATCTTGGAAAAGTTCACTTGACGAGTTCTTTTGAAGAATCAGGAATCTGAAGCATAAGCAGTGAGGGTTATGATCTGAGGTGATATTAGGATACAATTCAATATTGGAATTCCCTATTAGGCCTAGATGAGCTAGTATAATATCAATTCTAGAATAATGCAGGTAAGGTGTAAAATAATATGTGTAGCTGAGACCGATACTGGGTCCTCCAAAGATCGACGAGACCATGAACTCGTATAAGCTCCTTAATAGACTGCTGAGGTTTAGTCATAACCAGAGTAGAAGATCTATTAGTTGTATCCAACTCACAACTCATAATACAATTAAAATCCCCAAGAATAAGAGTATTGCCAGGCCATTGTGCTAACTCAAGATTAAGTATGTCAACCATCTCCAGATCATCTTTATTGGGGTCATAGACAGCACAGATAGTATACACTTGACTAGCTAACCCAATCTGAAAATTAACCCATCTACCCTTTGAATCTGTTGAGGTACGTAGTACCTTCCACTGAAAAGGTAGAGGCCCAAATGGCGACACAGTGGATTGAGATCTGCTGTTTTGTACAAATAATAATGTTATAAGCTAATTGATGAAATAGCTTCCTATATTTGAATGCAAGATGAGTCTCAGTAAGACATTAGATTTGCGGTCTATAAACAAATATCTCTTCCTTGACTAACCGTTGTTTCAGGGGGTGGTTTAAGCTAGCAATATTTCAGCTCATAGTTTTAAACTGTAACATGAATAATAGGAGAAAAGTACAGTTTACCCTTGCTACTTTTTCTGTTCTACTTCTTACCATTAAAGCGAACCATCCCACGAATCATAGCTAATCTAGTTTCAAAACATTTACCCAACACACTAAATAGCCACACTAATTCCCTTTTTATCTTGTAATTACCACCCCATGCACATATTAAAGTTTATTATCCACAACAAACAAAAAACCCACCCCATACCCCACGACTGACCTAGTCCCCACCCATGTACCACCTGGGAAAAAATCATCCCATACCTTGGCTGTCCAAAGTAAAGATAGCCCCCTATGCACACCCACCAGCTATCCCCCACCACTTGTCTACACATGGAAGCCAACAATACAAAACTCAACTCAAACGACATAATCAATTTGAACAGGAATCCAAATAAATCATTAACAAGCAGTTAGACAGCGGGAATCATAAAGGAAGCAAGATCCAATCACACCCCTCCCTGCTGTTTTTGCCTCGGATGGAGGACATTAGTGGCATCTGTATCAGTGAGACAAAACCTAGTATGACCCCACAGACTATTTTAAGATGCACAGGCTCCTGTAAATAGACCTGGGCATCAGTTGCTTTTAAAGGTTTTATAAATTTCCTCAACCTCCATCTGCAGTCCATTGTCGATTTGCAAAAATCAGGTCGCACACTGAAAGATACAGAATCAACCAAAATTGGGGAAGTTGGGCGACCCATTAAATAAATTGCCTGTAAAAGGAGAAAGTTTCCCACTAAGATCAGAATAGGACGAGGTCTATTGCCAAAGCCAAAACCGGAGGGTTTGGATATTGGAAGCCTATGCACACATTGTATCTGGCAATCCCAATCGAAGGCCTGTTGAAATAGAATAACTATATATGAGAAGGCATTGTTACCCTCTTTGCCTTCCAGTATCGCTAGGATCCCTGTATTATTTTGGCGGTGATGATTTTGAAGATCTTCTAATTTTGCTTGAGCACACAAGATCCAAGTATCATGTTCTGTAACTGTTCGAGCTACAGTTGCTGAAGCCTCTTCTGCCTTGGTGACTCCCTGCTGAAGATCCTGTACATGGAAGGTGAGAGCAGTCAATTTGCCATCCATCTCTATCATAGACTGCTGAAGTCAAGAGTTATCCTCTCTAACCTAAGTATGGTATTTAATAGCCCCAGAGCGATGGATTTGAATTAACTGAAATATAGATGAGAGAGACAGCTCGGAAAGGTCTATTGCAGGGTCTGCCAAACCAGTGCTGATCCCTCTGAGAGTGATCCTGTACCAGCTGATCTGAAATCGGCAAGGCATGTATGACCTGAGCTGCCATCTCAATCACTGGCTCCCTAAACTGGAGCTGAGCAGCCAAAGAGATGATTTCTATATCAATCACCCTAGTTCTAGAAGGGGCCAAAGTGTTTATACCACCTTTGTGCTATTAGCACCATTAATCATAGCACCCTTTGTCTTAGCAGTAGTCTGATCTCTAAGGGGCATGCCTTCTCTCTCTCCCCAATAGTACCCGCTTCTTCTTTTTCGGGGTTTGAATCAGCTACAGTTTACACATTTCCTCCTTCCCCCAAGACTTTACCTGAACACAACTTCCAAGTAGCGATGGGGTCGGGTGCCTTAGTGCTAGAGCTCCATCAGATTGCCCAGCTAGTACAGCTTACCCCAATTGCTTCTCCTCTTTTACACTAACAGAACTCCCACTTATAGCCTCGGAGCCAACTTACCTCACTGGCTCCTGCTTTATAGCACCAGCATAGCTCCCACTTGAAACCTCAACTTCAGGGCTGATTACCCTCATTTCATTCATAAGGGAGTCAGTCAGCTCCTGAGGTTCCCCTCAATAGCTGCTGCCATACCAGTTTGAGTGTTATCCGTATAGTTTCAGGATGGTGATGACCAAGCCTGTCCAAAGCTCACATGCGCTGCCTCTGCCTCAGGCTTAGCTGAAACAAATGTCTCATGTAGAGTCCTTCCCAGTGCTGCAACATAGTTACAAGGGTTGCACTATTTGCATAGCGTCTCCAGCCGATAATTCTCCATGATCCATAGGGGTAGATCTAAGCCAAGTGAAGCACTGAAGAAGCTGCCGACCCCCAATGGTGTTAGTCACTTGTGTAGCAACTGGTGAAATTGCAGCAGGCACCTCAATCATAAGGGCATTCTCTGATTGCAAAATTACATCACTAGGTAGCACTGGAGTCCCTGCCTATGTGGTTGCTTGACCAGCTTCTTCACAGGGCAGCTGATCTGAGAAGCTGAGCTGTTGCCGCAGTGCAACCAGGTGATAATGTTGCCAAAACCTCATCTGGGAGTTGACAGTGTGCGCACTCCTTGGCCACTGCATCCCAGTGTGGCCCGAGAGAGACCCATCAGAGCCATCCGCATAGCTCAGGTGTATGAAGTCCTAAGAGACAGAAATTTGGCAGTGTACAGCATCTTAGAGGTTAACGACAGCATACGTCTTAGAGCATTGGCGAAATATTCAAGAATAAGCTTTTATAGCCCCAATGTATATGAAGGGAATTGGTGCACTCACAGTAGAATCAGCTGACACTTATTTAGAACTAGAACATCCAATGGTATTCCAAAATGCAAGGAATTCAAGTAAAACACGAAATGCTCCAGGAAAACTGAAAAATAAAGGAAAAAGGGAAAAATAATTTTGACAAAAAAATAGCCAACTATTTTTCCTTTAAAACATTTGTAGAATGCATCCAGGTGAAAAATAAACTCTGACATCCAAAAATAATAACCCACGCAAACAGACATTTACAACACTGTTACAAACCAAAACACATTAAAAAAAGTCCTAAAATGACTGTTAAACACATAGAACATAGACAAGAAAGCAATTAAACTTGAAATTTCCCAATAAGGCTTTTAGCAATAATATAAACTGACAGATACTTCACAAAAGTTTAAAGTAGACTTACTTGAACTGAAGAGCACAATGAGAATCCACAACCGCAAACTCCATAAACAGCCCAAAATGAGGAGGAAAGACTACAAAATCAAAGAAACTTAAAAAAAGGCAGAAAAATAAAAATAAAAAACACTTCAATCTCATAGAAATCAATTTTACAAAAATATATATTATACTTATTGATGTTTATACCATATTAAACATGATGCAAATATTTTTTAAAGTATGTGTTTTAAAAAATGATAAAAATATTTTAAGCATAGTATACAGGTATAAATCTAAGTTAAAAACATGGATAAAAATTCATAGGGCCAGAGATAGATCTTGGCGGACTGGTTACTACTTCACAACGGTGACGGATAGCCCATTCGCCGAAATATAAATCCTAATATAAATCCCATAGGATATAATGGGATATATATTTCGGTGGACAGGATAACCGTCACCGTTGTGACGGAGTAACCCATCCTCCAAGATCTAAATCAGGCCCATAAACAATTTTGTTCAGTACTTTTTAAAATATTAAAATCTTTGAAAAATGTAAGTAATCTTAAGAATTACATGTTTCTTACAAAATACTGCAAATAAAAATATATGTACACTAAAACTATATTATTCATCTAAAACCAATTATTATGCCCAAAAATATTGTTAATAAAAACTATTTCCAAAAACTTGACATAATTATTGAAGAATAATGCACAGTAAAAAAGGTTATATATGAAAAGAGATTTTTTTAAATGTATACAAGCATAAAATGTAATTGTCAAAACTACAATAAAATGCTAAAAATGTATACTACAAATGGGTATAACTTTTAATGTACAAATTAAACAATAGAGACCAATGCTAACAATGTATTGCTATCACATTTACTATTCCCAATAAAAACCTAGCTACATTGGAGAAAATGTTAAAATTTGGGGAATGTCTAATTTACTACTTCCATTATGTACTTGACCACATTCGGGAAAGTGTTGGACTTTGAAAGGTTAAGATTTACTATCATCTAGCAAACTTAACCACATGGGAAAAGTGCTGTACTTTGGTGAGAAAGTTCAGATGTATTATTCCCCTTCAAATGTAATCACATTGGGGAATGTGTTGATTTTTTTAGAGGGGAATTTACTATTCTCGTTCCATATTTAATCACCAGGGGGGAAGTGTTGGACTATGGGTGGGTAAGAATTTCTATTCCAACTACAAACTTAAGCCCATTGGGGAAAGTGTTGGGCTTTGGTGGGTTGTTCAGTGTTACTATTCCTTCTCCTAAATTAAACACATTGGAGAAAGTGTTGGACTTTAATGTGTTCAGACTTACTATTCCAAGTCCAAATTTAACTACACTGTGAAAAGAGTTGGGCTTTTTTGGGGGGGAGGGGAGGACAAATTTACTATTCCCACTCAAAACGTAACCACATTAGGGAAAGCGTTGGATTCTGAGGGGTTCAGGTTTACTATTCCAACTTCTCCACATTGGGAAAAGTGTTGGACTATGAGGGTTCAAACTTACTATTCTCACTTCAGACGTAACCATGTTGGGGAAGGTGTTGGACACTGAGAGGTTCAGATTTACTATTTCCACTTTTAACTTGACCACTCTGGGGAAAATGTTGGACTTTTGAGGGGTTATTATTACTATTTCAACAACAAAAGCAATCTCACTGGGGAAAGTGTTGGACTTTGGAAGGAGGTCAAATTTACTATTCCCACTCAATCTTAAACACACTGGGGAAAGCATTGGACTGGGAGGGGGAAGCAGATTTACTATTCCAAATCCAAACCTAACCACATTAGTGAAAGTGTTGGACTTTGTGGGAGGTCCGATTTACTATTCCAACTTCAAACCTAACCGCATTGGGGAGTATATTGGACATTTGAGGGAAGAGGCCAGATTTAACCCTCCCTCTCGAAACTTAAACACATTGGTGAATGTGTTGGACATTGTGGGTGGGGGAGGCTCAAATTTACTGATTGAGCTTCAAACTTCACCACCTTAGGAAAAGTGCTGGACTTTGGCTGGGTCAGATGTATTATTGCAACTCCAAGCTTCAACACATTAGGGAAAATGTTGGCAATTGGTGGTTTCAGACTTACTATTCCCACACCAAATGTAACCATATTGTAGACATTGCTAGACTTTGCTTAAACTTAACCACTTTAGGAAAAGGGTTCATTTTTGGGGTTCAGATTTACTATTCTTACTTTGAACTTAACTACACTTAGGAAAGTGTTGAACTTTGGGGGGTTTAGAGTTACTATTCACACTCCAAGCTTACCCTTGTTAGGGAAATTGTTTAGCATTTGAGGGGTTCATGTTTATTATTCCCACTTCAACCTTAGTCACATTATGGAAAGTGTTGGACTTTGGACGGCTCCGATTTACTACTCTCACTATAAACTTAACTACATTGGGAAAAGTTTTGGACTTTGGGGAGCTTCAAATTTACTAGCCTCACTCCAAGCCTAAGCACACTGGGGAAAGTGACAGCTGTTTTTCCAGTAGGCCACTTAGAAAGAGCCAGGCCAGCAAAACACAAAGTGAAGGCAAAACCAAATGGGCTCACACTCTTTCACTGAGAAGTACCTCAAAGCATTTGCATGAACAAGCTCTTTTTACGCTACACTCAGCTTCTCTTCTAGGACAGTACAGCTGGTATTTTGTGATGGCACAAAACTACGCTTTCCTTTCACTTCATCACTCCCTTTGCTGCACAACAGTACAACATAAATTCCCTTACCAGACTACTGCTCACCCTCATCACACTGTTCAGATGCTCCATGTAATCCCTGGCAGACATGGGTTAGGCCGTCACAATAAAAAATTGATAAAGCTGCTGTAACAAACACCTCCTCAGCTCGCCTGTGTCAGGATTCCGCAGCCCTGCCCAGGCTGCTCTGTCTCTTGTACTAACAGTACTCTTAATCAAAAAAGTAAAGGAGGGCCCCTGAAATACTTTAGGCTGGGGTCCATGGGAAGATACAGTGAAACAATCAACTAAAGGAAATCACCCTGCTGCTGATAGCTTAAAGCAGATTACCTCACTCTTTATCTGGGGCAAATGTTCCCACAGTAAGACCAAACCACAACAAGAAGGATAATAATGTGTATAAATAAATACATCAAAATACAATCCTTAATACACAATTCTGTCGGTACATGCAGATTCATTGTATATATATATATATATATATATATATATATATCAGTAGCAGCTCCTCGAGGAGTGCTGCGGGGTGGCGGCGCAGGGGAGGGGCCGGGGGGGGGGTAGTAAACTCCGGCATACGGCCAAACGGAGTTGAGTAACTAAATAAAACTAATTACATTGCGCGCTGCATCGCTGATTGGGTGTTGCAGCGCGCGCAATGTAAATCGTTTTATTTATTTATTTAGTTACTCAACTCCGTTCGGCCGTATTCTGGAGTTTACTAGACCCCACCCTGCCCCTCCCCCGCCCCACCACCCCGCAGCACTCCCTCGAGGAGCCGCTACTGATATATATATAAATATATAAATATATATATATATATTATCTACTGGCGGTCGCCAGTAGATAGTTATAGTTACAACCTATTATCCATAGGAAATCCGCGACATTCTATTTGAAATAACTCTCTTGCCGGTTGACGTATCTTCGCAAAATTTTCAAACTTTGTGGGCGCTCCGGTCCGCTCCTACCCTGAAAGTCTCGGGGGATTCGTCAAGCGGGGGCCGAGAAAAAGGGGGTCCCAAAACGCGTTTTCCCCATGCAATTTTCCATAGGAAACTTTAGACACGGCTACAGCTCGAACTGCTGAACGGAATTACACCAAATTTGGCAAAGAGGTAGTTCTTGGTTCAGAAAGAACCCTTTTGTTAAATGGTGTAAATCTGTTCAGTAGTTGCTGAGAAAATCAAAAGTAAAAAGATAGTGATATCTATGGCCGAGTAGGGTCCGCGTACCCTCAGCGCACCCTGCGCGCACCGTCCCGATCACGAGCTGCATGTTAATTGGCTGTCAGCTGGCTGTCAACATTCCGATTCAGGAAATGTTGGCAGCCATTTTGTCCCTCGGTAGAACCGAGGGACAGAAACAAGTGCGCAAAGCGCACAAAGGGGGCAGGGTAGAAACACCCTGACCCCTAGGTTTGCTCAGGGGTCCCACAAGGACCCCTGGGCAAAAAGATTTTTTTTTTTTTAAATCGGCAGGATGCGCTCAGGGTGCGCGAATCCTGCCGGAAAAAAAATCGAAGCGCGGTCTCCCGCGCTTTGATGTTAATTGGCCCCGGGTGGGCCAAGTCCCGGGGCATGCTGGGGGGTTAATTTTATGTGTGGGGGCCTCTAGGGCCTCCCAAGCCCCGGGGACCACCACCCCCGGGGCTTTATGTGTAATGGTGCGGTAGGGCTCTGAGCCCTCCCGCAGCCCCGGGACCGCCACCTCCCGGGGCTTCTTTTTATTTTTTATTAACCTGTGTGGGGGCTCCAGCCCCCACACGCCCCGGGACCACCACCTCCCGGGGCACTAAGAAAATTACAATGGGGGTCCGTTTTGGACCCCCAAGCCCCGAGGACCACCACCTCCCGGGGCTTTCAAAATGTAAGGAGGGGGTCGCGCGGCCTCCCTCCTGGAGCCTGTGGTGGCCCTGGGGACCGCCACCCCCAGGGCCGGCTCCTGCAGTGTCCCGGGGTGCCTACCCCGGGACACTGCTGTTTGTAATGACAGGACGGGAGCCTCGTGGCTCCCGTCCTGTCATTGCAAACTGCTTTGGATATTGGAAGAGAGAGCAGGAAACCTGCTCTCTCTTCCAATATCCAAAGCTGATTGCTTTTCCACATGGGGAGCAGCATGTTAGCTGCTCCCCATGTGTAAAAGCAATGCCGGCTCCCGTAGGACACGGGGAGCTGGCGGGACTGTGGGGTGTTTGGGGACCCCCCCACAGTCGCCAACGAGAGGCCAGGCCCCGGGGATGGGGTCCCCGGGGCCATAAGTGGCCACGGAGGGGGCCACGCAGCCCCCTCCCCAAAGGAAAAAAAAGTTAAAAAAAAGTAAAAAAAAAAAAAGTGCTAGGCCGGCCCCGGGGATGGGGTCCCGGGGCCTTAAATGGCCTGAGGAGGGGGCCACGCAGCCCCCTCCAAATAAAAAAAAAGAGGCCATGCCCGGGGATGGGGTCCCCGGGGCCAATACAGGCCCAGGGAAGGGGGCCACGCGGCCCTTCCCGTTTTTTTTTTAATTTTAATTTAAAAAAGGGGTAAGGCCCTGAGGATGGGGCCCCAGGGCCTAAAAATAGGAAAAAGGAAGGGGGCTACACAGCCCCCTTCAGGGGGCAAAAAAACAAAACAAAAACGATCGGGCCCGCAGGCCCCGCCCTTCCTTCACCACTCTGCAAACGCGCCCCTGGCGTGTTTGCAGAGAGGGAACGAATTCCCCTTGAATACTGGGGGTCCCTGAGGCCAACTAGCCCACCAGGAACATCCAGTATGCGCCAGGGGCTGCCTTGCAGAGAGGTGTACAGAGGCCACGCCCCTTTACACCTCTCTGCAACGCAGCTCTGTGGCGCTTTTGGAGGTATATGGTGGGCTAGTTGCACCCCAGGGACCCTCAGGATTCAAGGGAGTTAATCCCCCGACTTAAAACGCGCCACGGGCGCGTTTGCACAGTGGTGAAGGGAGGGGCGGGGCTTCAGGTGACATGTGTGCAAACAGGCCCCGTGGCGCGTTTTAAGATGGGAATTAAATCCCCTTCAATCCTGAGGGTCCCTGGGGCCAACTAGCCCAACAGGTACGTCCAGAAAGCGCCACAGAGCTGCGTTGCAGAGAGGTGTAAAAGGGGTGTGGCCTCTGTACATGTCTCTGCAACGCAGCCCCTGGCGCATACTGGAGGTTCCTGGTGGGCTAGTTGGCCCGTAGGGACCCTCATGATTCAAGGGGACTTAATCCCCTACTTAAAACGCGCCACGGGGCGCGTTTGCACAGATGTCACCTCAGGCCCCACCCCTCCCTTCACCATTGTGCAAATATTCCTCTAAAATCAGCCGAAATACGAATTCTGATTTACTCACCTGTTATCAGGAGAGACCTCAGTGCTGCATCTTTCAGCCCACTACTAATCCTGAAAAGTAATTTTAACCGTACTTACCAGTAACTTGAATTTCCTTCCATAGGCTAAATTGACTGGTTTCACTTGGAAATTCTTCTAAGTGTGGAGTTTTGGAACTTTAAAATATTCCTCTAAAATCAGCCGAAATACGAATTCCGATTTACTCACCTGTTATCAGGAGAGACCTCAGTGCTGTATCTTTCAGCCCAGTACTGGTCCTGAAAAGTAATTTTAACCGTACTTACCAGTAACTTGAATTTCCTTCCATAGGCTAACATTGACTGGTTTCACTTGGAAATTCTTCTAAGTGTGGAGTTTTGGAACTTTAAAATATTCCTCTAAAATCAGCCGAAATACGAATTCCGATTTACTCACCTGTTATCAGGAGAGACCTCAGTGCTGCATCTTTCAGCCCAGTACTGATCCTCAAAAGTAATTTTAACCGTACTTACCAGTAACTTGAATTTCCTTCCATAGGATATAATTCCCTGCTTTTTGCTGAAAAGTTTCTAAGTGTTGATTTTTGAAACATACAAATATTCCTCTAAAATCAGCCGAAATACGAATTCCGATTTACTCACCTGTTATAAGGAGAGACCTCAGTGCTGTATCTTTCAGCCCAGTACTGGTCCTGAAAAGTAATTTTAACCGTACTTACCAGTAACTTGAATTTCCTTCCATAGGCTAACATTGACTGGTTTCACTTGGAAATTCTTCTAAGTGTGGAGTTTTGGAACTTTAAAATATTCCTCTAAAATCAGCCGAAATACGAATTCCGATTTACTCACCTGTTATCAGGAGAGACCTCAGTGCTGTATCTTTCAGCCCAGTACTGGTCCTGAAAAGTAATTTTAACCGTACTTACCAGTAACTTGAATTTCCTTCCATAGGCTAACATTGACTGGTTTCACTTGGAAATTCTTCTAAGTGTGGAGTTTTGGAACTTTAAAATATTCCTCTAAAATCAGCCGAAATACGAATTCCGATTTACTCACCTGTTATCAGGAGAGACCTCAGTGCTGCATCTTTCAGCCCAGTACTGATCCTCAAAAGTAATTTTAACCGTACTTACCAGTAACTTGAATTTCCTTCCATAGGATATAATTGCCTGCTTTTTGCTGAAAAAGTTTCTAAGTGTTGATTTTGAAACATACAAATATTCCTCTAAAATCAGCCGAAATACGAATTCCGATTTACTCACCTGTTATAAGGAGAGACCTCAGTGCTGTATCTTTCAGCCCAGTACTGGTCCTGAAAAGTAATTTTAACCGTACTTACCAGTAACTTGAATTTCCTTCCATAGGCTAACATTGACTGGTTTCACTTGGAAATTCTTCTAAGTGTGGAGTTTTGGAACTTTAAAATATTCCTCTAAAATCAGCCGAAATACGAATTCCGATTTACTCACCTGTTATCAGGAGAGACCTCAGTGCTGTATCTTTCAGCCCAGTACTGGTCCTGAAAAGTAATTTTAACCGTACTTACCAGTAACTTGAATTTCCTTCCATAGGCTAACATTGACTGGTTTCACTTGGAAATTCTTCTAAGTGTGGAGTTTTGGAACTTTAAAATATTCCTCTAAAATCAGCCGAAATACGAATTCCGATTTACTCACCTGTTATCAGGAGAGACCTCAGTGCTGTATCTTTCAGCCCAGTACTGGTCCTGAAAAGTAATTTTAACCGTACTTACCAGTAACTTGAATTTCCTTCCATAGGCTAACATTGACTGGTTTCACTTGGAAATTCTTCTAAGTGTGGAGTTTTGGAACTTTAAAATATTCCTCTAAAATCAGCCGAAATACGAATTCCGATTTACTCACCTGTTATCAGGAGAGACCTCAGTGCTGCATCTTTCAGCCCAGTACTGATCCTCAAAAGTAATTTTAACCGTACTTACCAGTAACTTGAATTTCCTTCCATAGGATATAATTGCCTGCTTTTTGCTGAAAAAAGTTTCTAAGTGTTGATTTTTGAAACATACAAATATTCCTCTAAAATCAGCCGAAATACGAATTCCGATTTACTCACCTGTTATAAGGAGAGACCTCAGTGCTGTATCTTTCAGCCCAGTACTGGTCCTGAAAAGTAATTTTAACCGTACTTACCAGTAACTTGAATTTCCTTCCATAGGCTAACATTGACTGGTTTCACTTGGAAATTCTTCTAAGTGTGGAGTTTTGGAACTTTAAAATATTCCTCTAAAATCAGCCGAAATACGAATTCCGATTTACTCACCTGTTATCAGGAGAGACCTCAGTGCTGTATCTTTCAGCCCAGTACTGGTCCTGAAAAGTAATTTTAACCGTACTTACCAGTAACTTGAATTTCCTTCCATAGGCTAACATTGACTGGTTTCACTTGGAAATTCTTCTAAGTGTGGAGTTTTGGAACTTTAAAATATTCCTCTAAAATCAGCCGAAATACAAATTCCGATTTACTCACCTGTTATCAGGAGAGACCTCAGTGCTGCATCTTTCAGCCCAGTACTGATCCTCAAAAGTAATTTTAACCGTACTTACCAGTAACTTGAATTTCCTTCCATAGGATATCATTGCCTGCTTTTTGCTGAAAAAGTTTCTAAGTGTTGATTTTTGAAACATACAAATATTCCTCTAAAATCAGCCGAAATACGAATTCCGATTTACTCACCTGTTATCAGGAGAGAACCCAGTGCTGCATCTTTTAGCCCAGCACTGACCCTGAAAAGTAATTTTAACCGTACTTACCAGTAACTTATCTTTTCTTCCATAGGAATCCATTGTCTGGTTTTCAGCAGAAAAGTTTCAAAGTGTCGATTTTCACAAACTACAAATATTCCTTAAAATCGCCTGTATGACTTAAACGCATTTTTTCAACTGTTTACAGGAGATGCACCAGTGCTGGATCCAGGATCCAACACTGAGTAAGAAAAAGTAACGATAACAGTTTTTACCTGCTAAGTGAATTTCCTTCCATAGGATAACATTGGTGATTCTATGAGGAAAAGTTTCTAAGTGTCAACTTTTAAAATACAATAATATTCCTTAAAAATCACGACTGTAACCAAAACGCTTTTACTCAACTGTTTACAGGAGATGTCCCAGGACTGAATCTAGGATCCAGTCCTGTGGTTAGAAAAGTAATCCATAAAGTAACTAATTGCATTTAACTAGAAATTCACATTGAGCTGAATGTTGCATTGTGTTTGAAAATGTGTTGCCCATTGCAACAACTGTAACTACTGTACTTAAAAGTCTATTGCCTATGTGCTAAGTATTTAAACTAAAGTAATTCATTCTGAGAAAGTATTTTTGTAATGTAATGTATAATGTAATTACAATGTAATTTAAAAAATAAAATATGTAAAAGAAATTGTTTCTAAAAATGTAGTAAATCAGTATGAAAAAAATAATACATTTAAAAAACCTTTGAAATTCACTGAAAAACCGTAGGTTTCAGGCACGTTATAGTTACAAATTAGCATTTAAAAAACCTTTGAAATTCACTGAAAAAACCATAGGTTTCAGACACGTTATAGTTAGAAATTAGCATTTAAAAAACCTTTGAAATTCACTGAAAAAACCATAGGTTTTAGGGACAGTTATAGTTACAAATTAGCATTTAAAAACCTTTGAAATTCACTGAAAAAACCATAGGTTTCAGATATGTTATAGTTACAAATTAGCATTTAAAAAACCTTTGAAATTCACTGAAAAAACCATAGGTTTTAGGGACAGTTATAGTTAGTTGGACATTTCACTCGTACAAAACCCGTGAAATTCCCCGTTATAGTTAGATCAGCTAACTATAACTCACGCCCCGCAATGCACTGCTGATGACGTCACATATTACATCACTCATGACATGGTCAGTGACATCACTGATGACATCTCAAATGACATCACTGATGACATCATCCACGTGATAATCTGATGCAGCTTCTCACACCCTAATATAACCTTTGATACACCCAATCTAAATTACAGACTGCCATTCGCAAAACTATAGACACTCCAACACCAATAACTACATACCCACTCACTGATTCTTAGGTCTACACACACACATCCACTCACTCACCCGTACAGTCACTCATACTTATGGTCACTCAGTACAGGACTATCATATGCACTCTTACTCCTATATAGACACTCAAACACCGCCACTCATCCAAAGAGGTACTCACACACCTAGTCAGTCATGCAAATAATTAAACACACTGCCATTTACTCACCTATACAGTTATACACACACCAGCTCACTTAATCATACAAATACTAGCACATTGTTACGCTCTTATACAATCACTGATACAAGCACACACTCATCCATACAGCCACTATCACAATCACTCACTCTCGCTTATAGCTATTTATATACTCCAACACACATATATACTGGCTTTCACATATGTAGTTACTCACACATGTACCACTGGGACATACATTCACTCACTAACACACTCTTACACACACTTACCCACCCATACAGTCTATCACAGATGCACTCTTGAAACCATCCACCCAGTGAATCACCCACTCACACATCTATGCACAGTCGCACACACCCCATCCACACAAACACTCAGGCACCCATACATATACTCAGACAACAAATCAATAACTCTTATAGACACTCATGTAGCTATTCACAAACCCATGCAGCCACTTACACAGCAACAGACAGATACAGACATTCACCCAGTTTAGTCACTAACCCATGCATTCAGTAAGATACGTTTAATCACTCACTTATAGAATTAGTCACGCACCTACTAAATCATCCACACAGACACTTATACACCCACTCATTCTTCAATACGCCTTTCCCTATATATATTAAAAATATTTAAACTTTACAGAAACACACAGTCACTGGATGATGTCATCAGTGATGTCATTTGAGATGTCATCAGTGATGTCATCAGTGATGTCACTGACCATGTCATGAGTGATGTAATATGTGACGTCATCAGCAGTGCATTGCGGGCGCGAGTTATAGTTAGCTGAACTAACTATAACGGGGAATTTCACGGGTTTTGTACGAGTGAAATGTCCAACTAACTATAACTGTCCCTAAAACCTATGGTTTTTTCAGTGAATATATATATATATATATATATATATATGTGTGTGTGTATATATATATATATTCACTGAAAAACCATAGGTTTCAGACACGTTATAGTTAGAAATTAACATTTAAAAAACCTTTGAAATTCACTGAAAAAACCATAGGTTTTAGGGACAGTTATAGTTAGCACTCATACACATGAAATTATCACATGGATGATGTCATCAGTGATGTCATTTGAGATGTCATCAGTGATGTCATCAGTGATGTCACTGACCATGTCTATAACTTGCGGGGGCGCGAGTTATAGTTAGCTGAACTAACTATAACGGGGGAATTTCTATGGTTTTGTACGAGTGAAATGTCCAACTAACTATAACTGTCCCTAAAACCTATGGTTTTTTCAGTGAATTTCAAAGGTTTTTAAATGCTAATTTCTAACTATAACGTGTCTGAAACCTATGGTTTTTCAGTGAATATATATATATATATATATATATATATATATATATATATATATATATATATATATATATATATATATATATACCAAACCAACGCCGTTTACGATAAAAAACAGCTACTGTGGACACAGTTTCCTTTTGAAAGCAGCTTTAATACAAATCAATCACCAGCTCGACGCGTTTCGGGAAACACTCCCTTGCTCACGAGTTGGTTTGGATGTTAATGAGGCTCGCCCCCTTGCTGTGGACCGCCGCTGAGGAGAGGAAGGGGTAAGGCGATTATGGTGCGCGAGCACCGTTTGGCGGTTGTTTATATATATATATATATATATATATCTATATATTATCTACTGGCGGTCGCCAGTAGATAGTTATAGTTAGGACCTATTTTCCATAGGAAATCCGCAACATTCTATTTGAAATAACGTTTGCGCCGGTTGACGAATCTTTGCGAAAGTTTCCAACTTGTTGGGGCGCTCCGGTCCGCTCCTATCCTGAAAGTCTCGGGGTGATTGGTCAAGCAGGGGCCGAGAAAAAAGGGGGGTCCCAAAATGCGTTTTCCCCATTCATTTTTCCATAGGAACCTTTAGTCGCAGCTACAGCCCGAACTGCTGAACGGAATTACACCAAATTTGGCAAAGAGGTAGCCCTTGGTTCAGTGTCATGCCTTTTGCTTAAATGGTGTAAATCCGTTCAGTAGTTTCTGAGAAAATCACAAATAAAATCACATATATATCCATGGCCGAGTAGGGTCCGCGTACCCTCCCGATCACGAGCTGCATGCTAATTGGCTGTCAACACTCCAAATCAGGAAGTGTTGGCAGCCATTTTGTCCCTCGGTAGAACCGAGGGACAGAAACAAGTGCGCAAAGTGCAAAAAGGGGGCAGGGTAGAAACACCCTGACCCCCTAGGTCTGCTCAGGGGGTCCCACAAGGCCCCCTGGGCAGAAAAAAGCATTTTTTTTTTAAAATCGGCGGGATGCGTTTAGGGTGCGCGGATCCCACCGAGAAAAAATAAATAAACAAGTGCGCAAAACGCACAAAGGGGGCAGGGTAGAAACACCCTGACTCCCTAGGTCTGCTCAGGGGGTCCCACAAGAACACCCTGGGCAGAAAAAAGCATTTTTTAAGAAAAAAAAATCGGCGGGATGCACTTAGGGTACGCGAATCCCGCCAAAAAAAGAAAAATCGAAGCGCGGTCTCCCGAGCTTCGATGCTATTTTGCCCACCTTTTTGGAGGTACATGGTGGGCTACTTGGACTCCAGGGACCCTCAGGATTCAAGGGGACTTAATCCCCCAACTTAAAACACGCCACGGGGCGCGTTTGCACAGTGGTGAAGGGAGGGGGCGGGGCTTCAGGTGACATGTGTGCAAACAGGCCCGGTGGCGTGTTTTAAGATGGGGAATTAAATCCTCTTCAATCCTGAGGGTCCCTGCGGGCCAACTAGCCCACCAGGTACCTCCAGTAAGCGCCACAGAGCTGCGTTGCAGAGTGTTGTAAAAAGGGGCGTGGCCTCTGAACACCTCTCTGCAATGCAGCTCTCTGGCGCATACTGTAGGTACCTGGTGGGCTAGTTGGCCCCTAGGGACCCTCGGGATTGAGGAGGAATTAATTCTCCAACTTAAAACGCGCAACAGGGCGTGTTTGCAGACATGTATCCTCAGGCCCCACCCCCTTTATTCACCATTGTGAAAATATTCCTCTAAAATCAGCCGAACTACGAATTCCGATTTACTCACCTGTTATCAGGAGAGACCTCAGTGCTGCATCTTTGAACCCAGTACTGATCCTGAAAAGTAATTTTAACCGTACTTACCAGTAACTTGAATTTCCTTCCATAGGATATCATTGCCTGCTTTTTGCTGAAAAGTGTCGATTTTTGAAATTTACAAATATTCCTCTAAAATCAGCAGAACTACGAATTCCGATTTACTCACCTGTTATCAGGAGAGACCTCAGTGCTGCATCTTTGCGCCCAGTACAGATCCTGAAAAGTAATTCTAACCGTACTTACCAGTAACTTGAATTTCCTTCCATAGGCTAACATTGACTGGTTTCACTTGGAAATTCTTCTAAGTGTGGAGTTTTGGAACTTTATAATATTCCTCTAAAATCAGCCGAACTACGAATTCCGATTTACTCACCTGTTATCAGGAGAGAACCCAGTGCGGCATCTTTAAGCCCAGCACTGACCCTGAAAAGTAATTCTAACCGTACTTACCAGTAACTTGTATTTCCTTCCATAGGCTAACATTGACTGGTTTCACTTGGAAATTCTTCTAAGTGTGGAGTTTTGGAACTTTATAATATTTCTCTAAAATCAGCCGAACTATGAATTCCGATTTACTCACCTGTTATCAGGAGAGAACCCAGTGCTGCATCTTTAGCCCAGCACTGACCCTGAAAAGTAATTCTAACCGTACTTACCAGTAACTTGAATTTCCTTCCATAGGAATCCATTGTCTGGTTTTCAGCAGAAAAGATTGTGTCGATTTTCACAAACTACAAATATTCCTTAAAAATCGCCTGTGTGACTTAAACGCATTCTTTCAACTGTTTACAGGAGATGCACCAGTGCTGGATCCAGGATCCACCACTGAGTAAGAAAAAGTAACGATAACACTACTTACCTGCTAAGTGAATTTCCTCCCATAGGATAACATTGGTGATTCTATGTGAAAAAGTTTCTGTGTCAACTTTTAAAATACAATAATATTCCTTAAAAATCACTACTGTAACCAAAACGCTTTTACTCAACTGTTTACAGGAGATGTCCCAGTACTGAATCTAGGATCCAGTCCTGTGGTTAGAAAAGTAATCCATAAAGTAACTAATTGCATTTAACTAGAAATTCACATTGAGCTCAATGTTGCATTGTTTTTGAAATTGTGTTGCCCATTGCAACAACTGTAACTACTGTACTTAAAAGTCTATTGCCTATTTGCAAAGTATTTAAACTAAAGTAATTCATTCTGAGAAAGTATATTTTGTAATGTAATGTATAATGTAATTACAATGTAATTTTAAAAATAAAATATCTAAAAATAAATAGTTTAAAAAAATGTTGTAAATCAGTATCAAAAAATAAATATAACAATTAATACATTTAAAAATTGTCATTTACAAAACCTTTGAAATTCACTGAAAAAACCATAGGTTTCAGACACGTTATAGTTAGGAATTAGCATTTAAAAAACCTTTGAAATTCACTGAAAAAACCATGGGTTTCAGACACGTTATAGTTAGGAATTAGCATTTAAAAACCTTTTGAAATTCACTGAAAAAACCATAGGTTTCAGGCACGTTATAGTTAGAAATTAGCATTTAAAAAACCTTAGAAATTCACTGAAAAAACCATAGGTTTTAGAGACATTTATAGTTAGTTGGACATTGCACTCGAACAAAACCCGTGAAATTCCCCCGTTATAGTTAGTTCAGGTAACTATAACTCGCGCCCCCGCAATGCACTGCTGATGACGTCACATATTACATCACTCATGACATGGTCAGTGACATCACTGATGACATCACTGATGACATCTCAAATGACATCACTGATGACATCACTGATGACATCATCCATAAGATAATTTGATGCATCTTCTCACACCCTAATATAAC
The DNA here is from genome assembly GCA_963921515.1 of Calotriton arnoldi. Taxonomy (NCBI): domain Eukaryota; kingdom Metazoa; phylum Chordata; class Amphibia; order Caudata; family Salamandridae; genus Calotriton; species Calotriton arnoldi. The sequence goes on from CAWUFW010002047.1 coordinate 1,435,392, forward strand.
TTTTGATACACCCACTGTAAATTACAGACTGCCATTGTCAAAACCATAGACACTCCAACACCAATTACTATATACACACTCACTGATTCTTAGGTCTACACACACACATCTACTCACTCACCCGTACAATCACTCATACTTATAGTCACTCAGTACAGGACTATTATATGCACTCATACACCTATATAAACACTCACACACCGCCACTCATCCATAGAGGTACTCACACACCTAGTCAGTCATGCAAAAAATTAAGCACACACCCATTTACTCACCTATACAGTTATACACACACCAGCTCACTTACTCATACAAATACTAGCACATTCTTACGCTCTTATACAATCTCTGATACAAGCACACACTCATCCATACAGTCACTCTCACAATCACACACTCTCGCTTATAGCTATTTATATACTCCAACACACATATATACTGCCTTTCACATATGTAGTTACTCACACATGTACCACTGGGACAACATTCACTCACTAACACACTCTTACACACACTTACCCACCCATACAGTCTATCACAGATGCACTCTTGAAACCATCCACCCAGTGAATCACCCACTCACACATCTATGCACAGATTCGCACACACCCCACCCACACAAACACTCAGGCACACATACAGATACTCAGACAACCAATCAATAACTCATATAGACACTCATGTAGCTATTCACAAACCCATGCAGCCACTTACACAGCAACAGACAGACAGATATAGACATTCACCCAGTTTAGTCACTAACCCATGCATTCAGTAAGATACGTTTAATCACTCACTTATAGAGTTAGTCACGCACCTACTAAATCATCCTTTCAGACACTTATACACCCACTCATTCTTCAATACGCCTTTCCCTATATATATTAAACATATTTAAACTTTACAGAAACACACAGTCACTGGATGATGTCATCAGTGATGTCATTTGAGATGTCATCAGTGATGTCATCAGTGATGTCACTGACCATGTCATGAGTGATGTAATATGTGACGTCATCAGCAGTGCATTGCGGGGCGCGAGTTATAGTTACCTGAACTAACTATAACGGGGGAATTTCACGGGTTTTGTACGAGTGCAATGTCCAACTAACTATAACTGTCCCTAAAACCTATGGTTTTTTCAGTGAATATATATATATATATATATTTAATAAATACCGTAGTACAAAGTTAATGTTTAATTAATAATGTAGAAGAAAACCACTTTTTCGTCCCCCACTCAAACAGCATTCAGACCGCCTCATCCATACCTACTCGCATGTCATAGCACTTAAACCATACACCAGCAACTCTCACCTATCTCACACTGTGCTATGTTCTATTGGATATTCTCCTTCTATATACACAGAAAAAGTTGCAAAACAGCCAGAGCACAAGAAGATACCTCCATATATTAACAATCAGCTTGATATCTCATTAAATATTCAGTGTGTACTAAGTGCATTTGTATGTATTCAAATACATCAGCTTATGATAATGCCAGTTTCTTAATGAGTCGCTGCTCCATCCACAATTATAGTAATTGGTATGGGCTTCTTAGTACAGCCTTGGCATACTGATGCTGCTGTTGTAGTCTGTGCTGACGTGCGTTTCGGTGACTACCACGTAAGGGGTTACACCTTCATCATTGCGCTCATATAAGATGTTCCAACGGATAAAAATGGAATGGAGTGTGGGGGACAAAACAGAAGCAAACCTAAAAATAAATGAGTGGTTTGGTCAAAATTAAAAAAGAACACAGGCTAATAAACAGGCGTTGATGGAGATCATGCTAATCCATGTCCCACAGTGTATAGATTAATTTCTTAGGGTTTTATAAGAACACTATTATGTGAAGATTCTCCTGAGCTGGTGATCAATAAAGAGACCCAATGTGCACTAGATGCTATGTCACTGACTGTGACCTGGTGGAACAAGAAAGAAAGAACCTAAATGAAAAAACACCAAAAGAAAAGACAGAAAGAGCAATTGTTCAGTCTCGTATAATAGCATCCAAGGCCTACTGCTAATTAATAGGTCCCATAACAATATAGGTGGAAAGAGTGGAAGACTGAGAAAATACTCACGTATCTATTTACTTGGACAAAAAAACTGGAAAATAGTCAATAAGCTAGAGGCACACAACAGCAATCTGTGTTCGTTCGGATAAGAGCAATCAATTTCTGAGGCGAAAACAAAGACACCAGGGGGAAGAAATTTGAATTAAACTGAAAAGGATGGGCTAGAGATGGGTCCACGATTTAAAAAAAAATATTGTGAAAAGATTTTCCAACCTCAGGATAGAGAGTGGTCTTCCTGGTCCGGTGGAGCAGAAGTTGCTCTCACAAGACACAATGGGGCATATTCTCAAGGACTTATCGCCAAGTTAGCGGCACTTTATCGCAGCCAAAGTGGCGATAGATTTATCGCCCTATTCACAAGCTGGTGCTAACAGCCGATATCGCCAGTTTTCCTGCGATAGCAGCCGCAAAAAACATCGCCACGGATGACACCGGCAACTAACGCTAATGAGATGCAGAGTAGGCATTCCCGTGCAAAAAGCCGCAACAACACCACTTCGCAACATTCTCAACGACCAGCCAGATCGGCGATAAGATCACAAAACATGCGATAAGGCGCGTTATCAGCAGGGAATTAACACCTGCTCTTTCCTGGTATTAATTCGGACGATAACCTGCACCAGAAATGGGAGCCCAGCCCACAGCCACACCAGAAGAACAACAGATGCCATGGAGCTACTGATCATGCAGCTCGGACACCCAAGAGGGCCACAACACCCACCGCCACCACCCCCAGGCACCCCCCCCCCGACAAAGATATTTTACACCAACTTTACGAAATCATGAACAAAACAATTTGCCTGATGTCGCACAATTACAACAATTAATATTCATGTGTGGTCCGAAAAAGGAGAATCATTCATTCATCTCTGAATTTCCAAACAAATCATTGTATTGTCATGGCGGGTCTTCCCTGGACAATCTGTAAGTCACAGCCTGCAAGACAAAATTCAAGATAAGAAGGTGTGTCATGCGCTCATCAAAGGACAGAGAGAGAGAGAAAGAGAGAGAGAGAGAGAGAGAGGGACATCTGCACCTCCGACCTTGGTCTTGCATGCGGCAGGCACCCCCTGAGAGAGATACCATAGCAGATGATGACGACTCCCACACTACACACAGCGCTAATGAAAGACCAACGTATCCACACCCCACACACAGAAGTCCTTGCTCGAGGTACTCTTGCATGGAATGCCCTTGACACTTATGTACAGAACAACCCATACGTCCATACGTTGCACACACATACGACTCATTGCTCCGAGCTGTGGCATATCATCCACATAACTGCCGCAGGTCAGAAGAGTGCCGGTTCTACGAGAGCCACCAACGCAATGGCAGAACATCCCGGGCACATGCACAACCCCTGTCACGTGGAATTGTACCGTGCACGTATGCTGCATTTGTTGGGGGCACTGCCACTGGCAGTGTTGCGCATCAGTTACTGTCTGAGCTTCCGTCTTGCGTATGTCACCTGCGTCCAGCCCTGGCTCCACTGTTGATCATGCATATTCGAGTGGCCCATGGATGTCTGCCTATCCAACACAACGGTAACTGAACTGGATTATGACTTGTGTGTGCGCCCCCTGTTGGCCCACGACCAGGATTGTAACCGTGATACCCGTTCATGGGATGCCTTGATATTTGGCGTATGTGCTGGCAGTTGGGCATGGGAGATTGCACAAGTCCTCGTGTGCAGTGACCACATCTAAGCGCTCCCCTATTGGGCTGTGTTGCGGATTGGTGAAACGGCGTGGACGGAGCACATCTGTCCGGACCAGTTAATGGATTGGCTCGCCCTCGTGTTCGCTGAAGTCGACAACGACGTACTCTTGGAACTGATTGCCCAGGAAGCTGTGCTCGCATTCATGGATGAGTAACTACGTTCCTGCAGCCACAACTGCTTGTAACCCAGAGCACAGGTCCCAACACCTTGTTGCATCTTGGAAAAATGGTCACATATCCCACCACAACAGTGGACATGGCTGCATTCGCCTGGACTCAGAATGCATGTGCGTGCACCTACGCATGTTGACACACACCTTTGCAAGGTGAGGCAGTCCCATGGGCGGAGCTGCACAGCGTCACTTGGCAAGGTTCCTAAATCTGACATACTGCTGGAGGGAGAGTACACACATGGCAATGTAGTACTACTTGTGACCTTGTTGGACCCTTTCACCTGCTCACTGTCAGCAGAGCAGACAGTCTGCGCAGTCCGGTGGTACAGCACTATGCAGATCCCATGGGCTGTGAGTCGTGTCCCCTGACACGGGGCAATGAGCATACGCCAAACATCACATGACTCGTCCAGCAAGGCAAGGTGGGCTGAGACCGTTGCCATCCGTAATGATTGGTGTTCATTTTTGCCTCCCCATTTCTTGCACCTCTACATGTTCCCATGCTGCCTGTTAGTGTCTGAAGCATTGGTCTGCATGTTGTGGCCCTTGTCTTGCCCGTACTGACACGCACATGCTAATAAAGTCTACGCCACTTCACTAGTGTTCAACTGTGATGAGTGTTGATTAGAATGACAAATCGTGTGCCTCAATGAGCATTGTCCGTACACAGGGAGGGACTGACTGACGCATTTCACTTAGGGGTGAGTCCCTATTGCCAGCTCCACCTCTGTGAGCCAGACATTGTGGTTGGGATAGTTGCTGGTAGACCTGTGCTCTTATGTGTCTTCAGCAATGTGAGTATGGTGTCCAACTTCTTGCCATGTGGATCAATGTGATCCATCAAAACAGGCTGTGTCCACACAGTTGAGTGTGAGTAGGTATGCGAAGAGATGTCCTGTTGTCACATGTGATGGGGGACACTGCTTTAGGCCTACTACCAAATTCGACATTTTTACAACACAGCCCCACTAAATACATGGACGTGGGGCTACGTTGGGGGGTTGCGAGATTGTTGTTCATGAGCAATGAGGACACAGCTAGTTCACACCTTCACAGTCATCTAATTGGCCATGTGGGTCAGGGTCTAACATGCGCATTGATGTCATTTCCCAGGGTGTACCTTTTTGTGCAATCAATGTCCCTACATTCATCCATACTTTTATACTTGATTGAACATAGACATGACACATCTGTGTGATTTGGAATGTTTTATTCACATTCTGTGGAGTGTCGGAGCTGGAGCAGTACATGGCCATGCAAACCCCACATTACATGGTTGCCCAGTGGAGGGCCAACCAGAGTCCTTTGGGGAATGACAATTTAATCGGAAGAGGAAGAGTCCAGTCCGCAGCCTGTTTGCTGTGTCATTGGTAACCAGAGCAGATATGGCAGTCCATGTCGGGGTCCAGGTGAATGTCGCAGAGTGTTTCGGGGGACAGTGGAAGGTGTTGTTCCTGGGCATGATGCAGAGGGCTGAACCAAGCAGGAACAGGCCATATGGCGGGGATGAATGCTACAACCTCCTTTCTCACACAGAGTCATTGCTATCCACATCTTAGTCCTCGGATATGTCTTCTGTGTCAGGTGTGTGTGGTGGTGTTATGGCTGCATCACTGTGTGCCACTGACACATCAGGGGGTGGAGGTGGTATGGCTGCATCACTGTGTGCCACTGACTCATCAGGTGGCAGAGGTGATATGGCTGCATCAATGTCTGCCACTGACACATCAGGGGGACGGAGATGTGTGTGTCGAAGTTCCTGCAGCAGTCATCTGGGACAGGCTCTGTGGCAGCAATGGCAAGATGAGGTTCTGCAGGGCATGGAAGATCCCAGCTACATCTCGCTGGTATACAGCCGTGGCAGCCATCCTTCCATCCTGCATCCGCTCCATGTCCTCCATTGTCCTCCGCATCTGTGCCATCTCTGTGCTGTCATCGCTGGAGCCTGTCTGACTAGACAGTTCTTGTATCCGAGTAATGGCTCCAGCGAGGTCAGCCAAGGATTGTTGTAGAGCATGGAACGGACTGTGGGTGTCCATTAGGGACTGTAAGTGGTCCCTGATGGGACTCATACACCCACGTATGGCATCAAGTTTGGCTGCCATGAGGTCGAAACCCACCCGCACCTGTTCAGCCAGCCCCCTCTGGCAGTCTAACACACAGCGTTGGAATGCCATGTGTCTTTCCATGAGGTGCTGGGAGCCAGCCGTGGTGGTGGGTGCTTCCTGCTGTGTGGGCTGTGCAGGGGGTGGGGTCACCTCGATGCAGCTGGGCTGCCCTGCTCCTGGAGGTGGGGTGCGGAGGTTGTCCATGAGCCATTGGAGGGTGTCGGAGCAGATGGCCAGGGGGTCCTCCTCATCATCACTGAAGAGATGTCTGGTCTGCTCTGCAGGTGGTGTTGATTGTCCCTCTGTAATGTAAAGGGGAGATGCAGGTTAACAGTTTGTTCCATGTATGTTGACGCATTGTACATGTTTACATACAGACTGCATGACAATGTACATTGTGACTGTTTTGGATGAGCTGGCTATTTGATGGGAGACAGTGGACATTTCGACTACATGACGGATGTGAGGTTGTACTCGTACATTATCATCTCACAGTTTCCTGCTATGCCAGGTGTGATTGGCCTGTTTCTACGCACAAGCGGCAACAGTTGTGTCCTCTGTTCTGTAGTGAAAGTGTTGCACTTTGTACCACATTGTCGTCAATGTTGATGTGCTGTGATTGCTATGTGTGTGTGCTGCATTGTGGGAGAGTCGCCCCTGCTGCTCTGATTTAGCGGCCCCTTATCCCTTTGAGGCGATGTGCCTTTGACTTGTGTGCTTTTAAGGTGCTGAGATGTTGGCGACTTGCGTCATTTGTGCTCTTGGACGGTTTTTGTACTCTTGTGCATTGTTTGTCTGCAGATGTGTTGTTGACATCAGGGGTTGTATGTGCATGTGGATGTGTCAGAGTGTGACCTGCTCCTTTGAGGATGTGATCCACACTGGGCCACCTCAGTGTCGTGTCATGCACCATGTCATGTATTTTGACTGCAGCCATGCTATTGGTCATGCAGTGTCACTTGCGTTGTCAGTGTGGCTCACAGAGCCGCTGCTTTGCTGGATTCAGCACATGTGCATGGGTAGGTTGTGAGATTGGTGATAGGGAGGGGGGCCCCTTTGTGCACATAGTGGACGGGGGCCTACTTGGTGTTTCTAGGTGTGCTGCAGTGTGCCAAGGGTATCATGGACATGTTCCACAATCATTGTGGGTGTGCAGTGTGCTACACATAATTGTGCATCTGTGCCATTGTGCCCATCGCCCCCCATCCCCCCAGTCCCTGGTCGTTACTCACCCTGTTGCTGTTGGGTCAGGTGATATCGAGCTGTGTCTGGACCCCCAACTCCTTGCACCGTCTCCACACTGATGACTGTGGCCACCATTTCCTCCAGCTCATCCAGCTCCTCCTGTGGCGCAGGACTCCCACCTCCAGTCGCCGTTGCTGCCTTCCGGTTGGCAGCGAGTTTCTGCTTGGTTTGGCTATTCACATCATGCCAGCGCCTCTTGATCTCCTCCATTGACCTCCTCAACACTCCGACTGCATTCACGTTGTTCACGATCAACTGCCATATTTCCGTTTGTGTTGCCAATGACACAGTGGAGGTGACGAACAGTTGTTGATAGTGTTATATCACCTCCGTGACGATGATCCGGTTTTCCTGCGGACTGAACCCTGTCTTCCTCTTCCTCTTCTCCTTGCCCTTCCCCGACCCCGAGGTTCCTTGCTGGTCGTCTGTGGGGTTTGTGGGGTTCGCGTTGTCCTCTGCACTCGGTCCGGGTGCATCCATGGTGCTACGCAGTTTGAATTATTTTGTTTCTGTTTTTCAGTGCTTTTATAGTGCATTTTCCCGCATGACGCGTGGGAATTGCAGGCCTGTCGCTGGTTATCGCTGATTTTTTATCGCAATTTGGGCATCACAACTTTTTTCGCGTTCGTGTTTCGCATTTTTTCAGCGCCACGTTCATTTTAACGCGGTCATTTGGCACGTTATCGCGAGACTATCGCATGGTACCGCGTGTTGAGAATACAACGTTAACACAGCGTTATTTTCCCGTGATAGACTGCGATGTGCAAAATTGCGTTAAGCTAATTTTGCGATAATTATCACACGTTCTTGAGAATATTCCCCAATGTCTCTTGGTGGTAGAATATATCTGATAAAAAAAGTCCAGGATTGAAAGGATCATGACAGGGAAAGCCTCATACCCGTCACTGAAAAAGACCCACAACAAAGATTAGACAATAAGGCATAGTTCACCCGTCTGTTATACCAGCGATCAAATTCTCCTAGTCACTGAGATGGAAAATCATAGACAAAAATCTCTAAATGGGGCGCTACTGACTGAGCTAACCTCAGAGCTAGGTCCTAACCCTATGAGGGTCATTCATAAGAATGAATGTACTACCACACAGAAGTTGATTTTTATAGATAGCGCCACTCGGAGGCCCAGATAAAGAGTGAAATAATCTGCTTTAAGCTATCAGCGGCAGGGTGATTTTCTTTTGTTGATTGTTTCTTGTACTAACAGTGCCTCAGTTAAACTGAATTCCTGCAGCACTCAGCCAATAATCAAGACTTTGGTGTACCTTCCTTAATCAGGAGTTCTACTTAGCCTTCACTCCTGCTGCTCATCATACAGCTGCAGAGCCGGCTTTAGGCTGGAGGCGCCTGGTGCGACAATCAAGTTTGGCCCCACACCCATGACCACCTCCTCGGATTCTCTCACTACCACCAGGCAAAAGTGCCCCTCATCTCACCAGTCGTATATTATTGCCTAACACAGCTCCCCCCTCCCTACCTCCTGGAGGTCAGCACCCAGTGCGGCTGCACCGGTCGCACTGCCCTAAAGAACAGCCCTGTAGAGCTGAAATGATCTGCTTTGAGTCACTGGAGAGGCTCCTTCTTCAGCTTGACAGTTACATAGATTTTCCCTTCGATTTCCGTGAAACAACTTTAGTTTGCTCTCACTGCCACTGTTGCATTTTGAAGATACACGCTGGTAAGAAGACCCCGAAGCCCAGTAGGTACAGAAACAGGTACTTTCATAGGGAACAACCCTACCAGCAGCAATAATGTATCAGCCTCAGCCCCAACTGTAAAGTGAAACTCCAACTGACAGGGATAGAACACTTACTCTAATAACATAACAACTGTATTTGTAAAGCACACATTCACCCGTGGGTATCTTGGCGCTGAATAACAGATGTTTATTGTTACCCAACTCAATGGCACTCATTTCATCGACCTCAGAAGGATGAAAGCATGAGTGGACCCGCATGGAATTTGAACCTGTGACCATGAGCTCAAACATAGGCCTCTACAGTGGACTCATTAGACACTGAGCCTTCAGACCCGGCATAATGACATCACCCATGCCTTATTACTCGCAACATTCCACGGCAGGCTAGGACAAAAGACACACCAGGCTAAAGTAGAAGACAGGATACCACATCCTGGTTTTGTGTTACCACATCATGACAGGTGACTTAAGGTCAACAATGATAACAAAAAATGATAATAATGAGAGCAATAGGCACATCATTTTCAAGCAAACACACAAATCACACCTTTATGGCGTACAGAGCAACATGGCAGGCGCCTCATCAATGCAGCCTCAGTATACAAGCACGCCTAGGGTGAAAAATGCATTCCCTGCGAACTCCTTGACTGACACTGACCTTTACTTTCAATCACACGCAGAGGCATTCCTGCTAATAGGTAATGGGCAGTTGCTGGGAGAGCATGCAGAGTTTAAAACACTCAAATATAAACAGACATCTATTGCCTTTCTAATGACTTGGAAATATGATTTCTCCTGAAGGGCTCGTGCGTCGTCTGGTACAACAATATACATCTCTTGGAGGTAAAACAACGTTTTCACCATTTTCTTTCCATCTAGAGAAATAGAAGGGGTGAAACACTACACAGAAGCATTTGCTCACACAACGGGAACAGCTCCTCATGGTGCAACTCTAGAGGCAAAAACAGTTCTATTCCCAGGGAAGATTATGCAGACAAAGAGAACGGAGGTACTTTATTTTAAAACAAATTTCAGTTATACCTGTTGAATTCTTTGAGTGCAAATTTAATTTGCTTTCTTGCAAAATGTAGACAGCCAAAGGGGCTGGATAGATACGCTCTTTGAGGAAGTGTTAAAATTGGAGTGTGTACAATCATCATTGGCTTCAGCATTTCAATCAAAGATGTTTGAAAACTCATATTCCCTCTGGCCAGGCCCTGCGTAAAGTACACTCAGCCACCTCCACCTGCTGGTCATGAGATCATTTCAGATATCATCAGTATTGTCATCAAAGATGTCATTTAACATCTCTTCAGTGACGTAATACGCAAGGTCATAAGCAATGCATGGCAGAGAAACAGTTGACTCAGTAAACTATGGCTGGTTAGTTTAATTGATTTATTTGTTTTTTAAATGCGTGACTTTAACTTTTGGTTTATAGTTATATATATATATTTATATATAAATTCACTGACAAAAAACCAAAGGTTACAGGGACGTTAACGTTATGAAATAGAATTAAAAAAACCTTAGCAATTCACTGAAAAAAACAAAGGTGACAGGGACGTTATAGTTAGATTCAGATTCTGCATGCACAAAACCATAGAAATTCAGCAGTTATAGTTACCTGAGCTAACTATAACTTATGCCAACAAAAAACACACCCAGACAACCACTCACATACCCATTCACAGACCCCTACAACCAGTCACTCACACACCCACTCACTCCTCCATACAGCCACTCACACAGCCGCTCACTAAACCATACACCTACTCACACATTTATTCACTCACCCATACAGCCAATCACATACCCATTTACTCACCCACACAACCACTTACATACTCATTCACACATCCATACAATCACTCACACGCCCACTCACTTACCCATACAGCCACTCACACAGACACTGACTGTGTAATACAGCCACTCACAAACCCACTCACTTACCCATACACCAACTCAAACATCCACTCACTGACCCATATAACCCACTTACATACCCAGCCACTCACCCATAGAGCCACACATACAGCCACTCAGTCACCCATATATCCACTAACACACCCACTCACCCACCCATACAGCCACTCACTCAGCCACTCACCAAGCCACTCACTCACCAATACAGCCACTCACTCACCCATACAGCTACTCACAAACCCTCTCACACACCCACACAGGTAGTCACACACCCACTCTCACTCTCACACACCCACTCCCACACCTCAGCCTTCATAGACCCCAGGGATCCCATCCCCTGGGGCTGAATTCTATGAGGAGGGTGCATGCAGCAGCCTTTTCCAAGCCTACTCAGGCCCCAGGGACCCCCTCCACTAGGGCCAAATGCACTTAAAAAGGGGAGGGGTCCCACGGACCCTCTCCAAGCCACATTAGGCCCTGGGTGCCCAGGGCTGTTTGTAATTTGAAAGTGAAAGGGGGCTTCCCTGGGCTTTCTTAGACCCTGGGGACCACATACCCTGGGGCCAGAGGTGGGTGACCCAGTGCCCACCCATGGCACCCACATACTACATGTTGGGGGCCATGGGGGAGCTCTAGGAAAGAGCCTTAGGTCCCCCGTGGCTCTAGCTGGCTCCCCACATAGTACAGGAGCTGGCATTTCTTGCTCCATCAGGGTGGGAGCAATATCCGCTCTGTTTCCCTGCCCGCACTCCAAGTCAGCTCCCAGCCAGTGGGGCCATTTTTAAATCTCCTGCCAGCTGGGAGCAGACTTACATGTTTGCTCCCATTTGGCAGGAGATTTTGAATGGGTCCCGCCAGACAGGAGCAAACATATGTTTCCCTACCCGAGGTAGTGCAAGAAGGGAAAAAACTGTGTCCCCTCGATAGGCTCCCCCGGGACTCAATCACTGAGCCAGCTTCGGGGAATAGGATCCCTGGGGCCTTTAAAGGCTTGAGAAGGGTGGGATGTGCGGCTCCTCTCTCTTTTAAACAGTGTTAAAGCCCCAGGGTATGGGGTCCTGATCCCTTTTTGAACCTCGGGGAGGAAGGCGGTGCGCCCCCCTCCCCTTTTATTTACAGTTTGGCCCTGGCCCAGGACCTAATTAGGCACAGGGAGAGGGCTGCATTCTCCCCTCCCTTTACTTAATTACTGGACCCCAGGGAATAGGGTTCCTTGGGCCTTTTTATGCTTCAGGAGGGGGCCGTGCGGCCCTCATCCTCTATTATTATTCACTTTGTCTGTGCTTTTTAAAAATGTTGTTGTGGATTCCATGGATCCCGGAAAGTCCAGTGGGATTTGTTTTTTTAAATTTTGGCTCCGGGGTCCCCCATAAGGTCCAGGAAGTCAGGTTACCCCATCCCCTTTACTTTTTAAAAAGATTTCTGGACATGGGGACCAAGTCACAAGTCCTTTAATGTTGGATGTAACATTTCTCTTTATGTTGGGCCCGGCCAATCAGGGTGTGAGCTGCTGCAGGACTTGGGGGAGTGAAGCGGCCGACAGGAAAAAAAGACCCTTGGCCAATCAGATTGCTCTATTATTTGAAGTTGCATTCCCGCAGACTCCTGCGGAACTACAACCATCCAAATATCTATAAATTTAGACCCTTCAGCTGTGTGCCATGGGTAATTGGATGTCCGTGTGGGGTTGGAGCAGGGCCTGCGGCCAACCGCATCGCTGCACACAGATGAAGGCCTCACAAAGTGGTGTTGGCTGCCTGCAGGGGGTTGCGTGCAAAACCCATGCCACAACAACACCAAGCCATGCACGACTCTTGTCAATTACTGGTTATAACCTCACATATTAGTCACTCATGACATGTTCTATGATATTATAGATAACATGACTGATGACATCTGAAATAACATTATTCATGACATCACTGTCATGGCTGGAGACAAATTATAGTTCCTTGAAATAACTATAACTGGTGAATTGCAGTATTTTTTTAATTTACAATGTTATGTTTAAATTGACATTTTCACCTAACTACAATTTCACTTAAACCTTTGTACAGCTCATGACATCACAAATGGCATCACTGGTGACATCTCAAATGACATTAAAGGTGACATAACTGATGGTATTACTGTTGTGGACACTTGTGATAGCTCAAAATGGTTCCACAAAGTGATCAATGTGAGATCTTTACTCATTCATACTACCATATGTGCATAGTATGGTTTTAGTATAGACATATTGTGATCTACATTGATGACCTGTAATGTTCAACTCCCACACACGCTTCATTTAACTCTACAATGAAACACTGCCATGACTTAATAGGTGAACGATTTAAGATATATTTGTCTGAGTGGACCCTTTCCATTACCTTTAACTATAGGAAAGCAATTACACTGTGTTGCTACTAGTCATATGATATAGGTGAACAGATGGGAAGAGTAAAAAACAGCTCTCTAAGAAATCTATGTCATGCACATTTCTAGGCCAAAACAATGGAGGCAGGGTAAGCCTCCTTTCGCTACATTGTTTCTTCTTTATCCCAGATTATATCATTCCCCACTGTTAATGAAAGTGAAAACTGTCTGGTAGAAATTTTATTAGGTCAGGAGGGTGCTTACTCAGGTAAAATAAAATGAAAAGCATCTTTGTGTTCTAAAAGAAAGAATCCGACTTGCATGAAGGTTGCGTAGTTTCGGCTGAATTTGCACCTTTTGATTGCTTTTCCATTTTTACCTTTCTCATGAGGTGTATGTGTATAGCAGTAAACTCTGCACCAGTCTTTAAAAATCTGTATGGTTCCTGGACAACTCACAAACTTTCATTCCTGATATTTCATCATTTGGCATCATTATACTAATTCAGCAGTATCCTTGCCTTGTGTATTTTGCCATATTGCTTTCTGGTCCTCTGTGATTATACCCCTTCAGTCTAAAGGCACAGAGTACATGCTGCCATTTCTGGAGTTTGGTGCTTTGTCATTGCTTATTTATGCTAGTTCTCTATTCTCCACCCCCAAAAGAATACCTACACTGTTTTTTTTTCTCCGGCCCACCAATGGTTGTCATTTTCTCTGTTTCTAGATAGGGCCAGCAAGGTGATATACCTTGGTTGTTTACCAGGCCCAGACGTGGGTCCCGTGCTCACTACGCCACTGGATTCAAGCAAGCCTGGCTGATGACGGCTGAAATGCCAGAAACCGGTCCTAGGATGCTTGTTTCCGGTCCAGGGAAGACATGGCTTGGCAGTTCGGGCTGGACTGTTCCCATGAGGCACAGGGTCAGACTGATTTGCATATGGCCATGTCTGAACTGGGGTGGTGGAGTGAGCTAAAGAATGATTATGGATTAAACCCAGATCAGTTGACTGGGGGTGAGTGTTTGATTGGCTCAAACGTTCCGTCCATCATCCCCTTTTGTATTGTTTACCAGGCCCTCCATGTGTTGAGTCTGTGAGACTTCTCGATGTACGGTGTGCTAGCATTACATTGCAGTGGTTACATTGAACATAGGTAAGTTATATTGCAGGCATTACATTGGAGGTAAGTACTTTGAGGATGAGTTTTCACATCCTTTACATCGTGGTACTGTACTTTGTGGTAAGTAAGTATATTTTTGCATTTATTAGTTTGTGTGCGTCTGTGTGTGCATGTAAATATATGTGTATATATATATATTCACTGAAAAAACCATAGGTTTCAGGGGCGTTATAGTTAGTTGGACATTTCACTCGTACAAAACCATAGAAATTCCCCCGTTATAGTTAGTTCAGCTAACTATAACTCGCGCGCCCGCAATGCACTGCGGATGACGTCACATATTACATCACTCATGATATGGTCAGTGACATCACGCATGACATCACTGATGACATCTCAAATGACATCACTGATGACATCATCCTTGTGATAGAGTGGCAGACCTCCTCTCACCCTAATATAACCTTTGATACACACACTCAAAAATACAAACTAACATTTTCAAAGCAATGGACATACCAATACCAGTTACAACACACCTATTAAGTAATTCCAAGATCTACACACACATCCACTCATTCACCAACAGTCCCTATACAGCCACTCATACATGTACTCACTCATCATATGTACTCATACACCTATACATCCTGTTACACACCACCACTCATCCATAGAGTTACTCACACACATAGTCACACATGCAAACAAAGTATCAAACATCCATTTACTTGCATATACAGTTATACACACACTACCACACTTACTTCTACAGAAACTTACACATACTTACTCTCTTAAACAATCACTTATAGAAACACCTACTTATTTGTACAGGAACTCTTCCAATCTCTCACTCTCACATATACTCACTTATATACACCAATACTCACATATACTAGTTTAAAACATATGTAGTTACTCATAAAGACACTATTGAGACAGTCATTCACTCACTAACACACCCATACACATACTCATCCACCTATATAGTCCTGCACACATGCTGTCTTCAACACATACAAACAGTGAGTCACTCATTCATGCATCTATGCACTAAGTAATACCCCCACCGAACCATACAGACACTCAGACACTCATACTGATACTCAAAAAACCAACTAATAACCCATATAGACACTCATGTAGCTACTCACCAACCCATGCAGCCACTTATACACAAAGTGAGAGACTGATACAGATATTTTCATATTTAAACATTACTCACTAACCCATGTATTCACTAAGATACACTTAGTCAGTTATACAATCAATTTTACAAAAAAAATCATCCATTTAGACACTTATATACCCATTTATTCTTCCATCGACCTTGAGATACACATATATAAAACATATTTAATTTTCAGAAAAACACACATTCACTGGATGATGTCATCAGTGTTGTCATCAGTGATGTCATTTGAGATGTCATCAGTGATGTCATGAGTGATGTCACTGACCATGTCATGAGTGACGTAATATGTGACGTCATCAGCAGTGCATTGCGGGCACACGAGTTATAGTTAGCTGAACTAACTATAACGGGGGAATTTCTATGGTTTTGTACGAGTGAAATGTCCAACTAACTATAACGCCCCTGAAACCTATGGTTTTTTCAGTGAATTTCTAAGGTTTTTTAAATGCTCATTTCTAACTATAACGTGCCTGAAACCGATGGTCTTTTCAGTGAATATATATATATTTATTATACTATGTATACATGTGAAAATGTCTCAGTCCCCTGTTTGCCTCGCTGGCACGGAAAAAATGGGTGGAACTGACGTCAGCACGCCGACGAGGTCCTCTTATGGCTCCGATGATGTCATACGGTGTCGCGAGCGGAGCCGTGCTCGTTGACGTGGGAGAGCTAGGAAAGAATTTCCGTGGAATGCTGGTGCAGGGGATATTCACCTAAGTGTTCAGGCTAGTCCTTTGGGAGCAACTGTTTATGTTGCCACTCCAGAAACCGAAACCAGTGATCCGAGGGCAGAGGCCCTGCAGATGGCACACGAGGTGGGGTGCCCAGTCGTGTGCACCGGCGGGGCAGCGAAGTGACAAGCACCACAACCCACAAAAAAGGTAATGAGGGCACTGAATAACACAGGATCTTCTCTTTGTATCTGGCAGGAACAACGAAGTTAAAATGCCCTTGTACCAAAATGTAGAATTAGTGCTACAACGGTCTTCAAGAGGACCTGCGATGCCGCTTCTGCCTCCCGTGCCTCCCGTGACCTCTCATGGCACTGCTCCACACTTCAGGGAGGAAGCTTTCCATTAGCTATGTTTTCTGATGACATGTCGCGCCGGCCCGTCCAACAACAGAACTCCTTTAGATCCAAACAGACTCTTCCACTGTCTCACTGGAAGTGAAACCAGGCCACGCGGACACTTTCAGAATACAACAGCCGGGAATGCACTTTTCGGTAAAAAAACCACATTCCTGACTCCTAATTAATTAAATAAACGTCTCACTGAAGAACAGGGGCCAGCTTCGATCGGTAAACAGCCGTTACAACGACTTTTTTACTTTGCGATACCATTACAACGCATGCATTACCACGCATGCGTTGTACATCACGAAGTCATTACTACGCATTTTTTTTAGAACGCATGGTCATTTACCACGCATGCCTTTACAACGAATTTTGTCGTTGTGAGGAAACAGAGGCTGTTCCGTTTCCTCACAACGACGTGCACCGCCCGTCAGAGATAACGTGAAGCAGGAACCACGAGGAGAGAGGAACCATGAGGAGTGAGAGGTAAGGGGGATTGGGTATGGGGTGGGGGATTCTTTTCTAGGGTTTAGGGTAGTGCAGTGGTGTTTGGGTGGTGTAGGGGGTCGTGCTGGGGGTAGTGTTTTAGGGTTTAGGGTAGTGCAGTGGTGTTTGGGTAGTGTAGGGGGTCATGCTGGGGGTAGTGTTTTAGGGTTTAGGGTAGTGCAGTAGTGTAGGGGGTCATGCTGGGGGTAGTGTTTTAGGGTTTAGGGTAGTGCAGTGGTGTATGGGTAGTGTAGGGGGTCGTGCTGGGGTAGTGTTTTAGGGTTTAGGGTAGTGCAGTGGTATTTGAGTAGTGTAGGGGTCAAGCTGGTGGTAGTGTTTTAGGGTTTAGGGTAGTGCAGTGGTGTTTGTGTAGTGTAGGGGGTCATGCTGGGGGTAGTGTTTTATGGTTTAGGGTAGTGCAGTGGTGTTTGGGTAGTGTAGGGGGTCGTGCTGGGGGTAGATTTAGGGTTTAGGGTAGTGCAGTGGTGTTTGGGTAGTGTAGGGAGTCGTGCTGGGGGTAGTGTTTTAGGGTTTAGGGCAGTGCAGTGGTGTTTGTGTAGTGTAGGGGGTTGTGCTGGGGGTAGTGTTTTAGGGTTTATGTTAGTGCAGTGGTGTTTGGGTAGTGTAGGGGGTAGTGCTGGGGTAGTGTTTTAGGGTTTAGGGCAGTGCAGTGGTGTTTGTGTAGTGAAGGGGGTCATGCTGTGGGTAGTGGGTAGTGTTTTAGGGTTTAGGGTAGTGCAGTTATGTTTGTGAAGTGTAGGGGGTCGTGTTTTAGGGTATAGGGTAGTGCAGTGGTGTTTGGGTAGTGTAGGGGGTCATGCTGGGGTTAGTGTTTTAGGGTTTAGGGTAGTGCAGTGGTGTTTGGGTAGTGTAGGGTGTCGTGCTGGGGGTAGTGTTTTAGGGTTTAGGGTAGTGCAGTGGTGTTTGTGTAGTGTGGGAGGTCATGCTGGGGGTATATTTAGGGTTTAGTGTAGTGCAGTGGTGTTTGGGTAGTGTAGGGAGTCGTGCTGGGAGTAGTCTTTTAGGGTTTAGGGTAGTGCAGTGGTGTTTGGGTAGTGTAGGGAGTCGTGCTGGTGGTAGTGTTTTAGGGTTTAGGGTAGTGCAGTTATGTTTGGGTAGCGTAGGGTGTCGTGCTGGGGGTAGTGTTTTAGGGTTTAGGGTAGTGTAGTGGTGTTTGGGTAGTGGAGGGGGTAGTGTTTTAGGGTTTAGGGTAGTGCGCCCAAACAGCCACAATATCCGTGGACAAAGGGGATCCTGACTCTTTGGAACGCTCCGTCAATTGAATAATTTGGGTCAAGGGCCCTACCACGTCCAAGACCTATCAATTCCTTTCTTGGGATCCCTCATATACTTGGAGAAAAAGGTACATAGTTTCTCATCAATTTCAGGCGTGTGTGCCACCTTCCACTTCAGTGAGGGCCTGGGGCATTCTCCCCTCATCCTATTCCTGACCTCCCTTTCAAGGGGTTGATGGATTTTCCCCACCACATACTCTGCCACTTTGGCGTCAGGTGTCCACTCTGCCGACCTAGGATGGTAAATTTGGGTAGGCTCGAACATGTCCGAGTGGATCCCGTCCCCAACCGGGGACTGAGAGGAGTGGGACTCTGGACGCCAGGGACGCCCCGAGTCCTTATCCTCATCGGAGGAGAAATCGTCCTCCGATACACCCTCTCCCTCTAAGGGAAACCCGCCATCGGGGTCTACAATAGTGGTGACAGTGTCGCAATTTTCTCCGGGCCCCTCCTCCTCCTGGCAGGGTGCATGTTTTAGCGTTCGCGCACTCTTGAGGAAGGTCTCCGTAAGTTTATCAAATCCTTCCAAATGCCCCGCGTTATGCTTAACGGCCCTTTTATTCCCCATCTGGGAGCTACTTGGACCCGCCACCACCAGATCTGGGTCACTGAACACCCCAGGGATGCTTTTCGCCAGCTTATCAACCTGATCCCTAAGAGGAGCCAGCGCCCTAGAAATAGCCAGAGAGAGGGCTTGGTCCACTGCTGGAGGGTGAAGTTGGGGGGCCATTCCTCCTCCACATTCCTCCTCCACTTCCTGGTAGGAGGAGTAAAAATGGTCTTCTGGAGAAGACATGACAGCAGAGGGTGTGAGCACAGAACAAATGCCCTTAAAATCCTTAAGACAGCCCCCTCGCCGGTGCTCCAACAGCTGGGCTTTCCCCGAAGCTGTTATAAGAATAGACTGAGGCGCAATACCAATTATCACTAACATGGCCGTGTGGGGAAATCACCGCGTAGCGGTGTCAAAATTAGGCGAAGGTTGGTCGGGAATCAAGCGGACACTAAAGGAGTGACCGGATTCCCAAACGCACGTAAGGACCAGCAGGAGCGCTCGACGGAGCTGCCTCGCTCGGACCAGACGCGCCTGACAGGATCTCACCGCGCGCAGAGCACACAGCGGGAGAAACTGCGAGCGGGAGAACGCGCTTGGGCAAGAGCCTGCTGCGCAGGGAATATGAAACGATACCAAGGCAATAATGCTAATAACGTGCACAAGAAACCGCTATACAAACAGCAACAACGTCAGATTAAGCCAAGAATGTAAGGAATTCACTTGACTGACGAGCAGTGAAGAAAGAGGAAGCGGAAGGGACGTCACGATATTATATACGATGGACTGTGATATGATTGGACTACAGTTGCCTTGGAGACTACCCCCCTAATGGTTCATGGGTTGTGTAGTCTTTTGTTTAATGATTGTTGTGTTACGTTTTCTTTGAACTGCTATGCAAATAAAGTGAGGAAAGATATGCATAATCCTCGCCTCCGTCCTGCCATAGAATTCATTAAACTTTATTTGATCTGATTTAGAAACATAGATCATAAAAGTGTACATAAAAACAGTAAATCCTCTTTCCTAATACAATACAGTGAGAATTAATTAAAACCAGTAGGTAAAAACGGGTGTTACAAAGCCCGGTTCAGAGCAACTTCAGGTTAACAGAATCGTCAAGTTCAATGTTTCGCAAGATCAATCTCATGTACTTCGTGCAAAATACGCAATAAGGGGTCCAAGTAAGATGTAACGCTCCAATACCTGACCAGTTTGCACTATATAAAACTGCAGAAAAACTAAAAATAAAAGTGTTTTGCACACTTCTGTCATTGGGCTATATGTGGGCTACATCTGGGTGATATTTGTGCTACATTTGGGCTCTTTTTACTCTGGTGGCCATCTTGGGAGACTTATTTGTTATGAAGTTTCCTAATTTCGTCATTTACTGCAGTCTCCTCTGTAGGAAATGCTTTCAGTTTTTACTTTGATTCCATCAAGAAGGCATTCAGATGTGTCACACATTTGCCATAAATTCTGAATGTTAGCACTCTAGATGTTCATTAGATCACTGTAGTAAAGCTACTGCTCACCAGGGAGTTAACTGGAAGTCTACTGCTGGTATTGAAAGTGATTATTTCAGTCTGCATGTCAGAATTTTCTAATGAAATAGAAGAGGATTTGAGATCTCACTTAAAACATGCCCTAAATTTTCTTTCTTCAGCACTAACCATAATTTCTATGGCAAAATGAACCCCCTCATTTTGTTCCTTTTTAAATTAAATGTTTTAAGTGTTACCAGTTTATTTCAATCAAGATGGCTTCAGGTGTGCCATAGTTTTGTCATAAGTAAGACTGTAAGCGCTCTAGTTGTTCTTTAGAACACTCTGGTAAGCTGCAGTAGAACACAAAGGCATCAACTGACAGGCTGCTCCTGTTGAAATATAACAGGAAGATATTTGAGATCTCACTTACAACATGTCCTAATTTTTCTTTCTACAGCACTAACCATAATTTCTATGACAAAATGAACCCCTCATTTTGTTCCTTTTTAAATTAAATGTTTTAAGAGTTACCAGTTTATTCCAATCAAGATGGCTTCAGGTGTGCCATAATTTTGTCATAAGTAAGACTGTTAGCGCTCTAGTTGTTCTTTAGAACACTCTGGGAAGCTGCAGTAGAACACAAAGGCATCAACTGACAGGCTGCTCCTGTTGAAATATAACAGGAAGATATTTGAGATCACACTTGAAACGTCCTAATTTTTCTTTCTACAGCACTAACCATAATTTCTATTACAAAATGAACCCCATTATTTTGTTCCTTTTTAAATTAAATGTTTTAAGTGTTACCAGTTTATTCCAATCAAGATGGCTTCAGGTGTGCCATACTTTTGTCATAAGTAAGGCTGTTAGCACTCTAGTTGTTCTTTAGAACACTCTGGGAAGCTGCAGTAGAACACAAAGGCATCAACTGACAGGCTGCTCCTGTTGAAATATAACAGGAAGATATTTGAGATCTCACTTAAAACATGTCCTAATTTTTCTTTCTACAGCACTAACCATAATTTCTATGGCAAAATGAACCCCCTCATTTTGTTCCTTCTTAAATTAAATGTTTTAAGTGTTACCAGTTTATTCCAATCAAGATGGCTTCAGGTGTGCCATACTTTTGTCATAAGTAAGACTGTTAGCTCTCTAGTTGTTCTTTAGAACACTCTGGGAAGCTGCAGTAGAACACAAAGGCATCAACTGACAGGCTGCTCCTGTTGAAATATAACAGGAAGATATTTGAGATCTCACTTAAAACATGTCCTAATTTTTCTTTCTACAGCACTAACCATAATTTCTATGACAAAATGAACCCCTCATTTTGTTCCTTTTTAAATTAAATGTTTTAAGAGTTACCAGTTTATTCCAATCAAGATGGCTTCAGGTGTGCCATAATTTTGTCATAAGTAAGACTGTTAGCGCTCTTGTTGTTCTTTAGAACACTCTGGGAAGCTGCAGTAGAACACAAAGGCATCAACTGACAGGCTGCTCCTGTTGAAATATAACAGGAAGATATTTGAGATCACACTTGAAACATGTCCTAATTTTTCTTTCTACAGCACTAACCATAATTTCTATGACAAAATGAACCCCCTCATTTTGTTCCTTTTTAAATTAAATGTTTTAAGTGTTACCAGTTTATTCCAATCAAGATGGCTTCAGGTGTGCCATACTTTTGTCATAAGTAAGACTGTTAGCGCTCTAGTTGTTCTTTAGAACACTCTGGGAAGCTGCAGTAGAACACAAAGGCATCAACTGACAGGCTGCTCCTGTTGAAATATAACAGGAAGATATTTGAGATCACACTTGAAACGTCCTAATTTTTCTTTCTACAGCACTAACCATAATTTCTATTACAAAATGAACCCCATTATTTTGTTCCTTTTTAAATTAAATGTTTTAAGTGTTACCAGTTTATTCCAATCAAGATGGCTTCAGGTGTGCCATACTTTTGTCATAAGTAAGGCTGTTAGCACTCTAGTTGTTCTTTAGAACACTCTGGGAAGCTGCAGTAGAACACAAAGGCATCAACTGACAGGCTGCTCCTGTTGAAATATAACAGGAAGATATTTGAGATCTCACTTAAAACATGTCCTAATTTTTCTTTCTACAGCACTAACCATAATTTCTATGGCAAAATGAACCCCCTCATTTTGTTCCTTCTTAAATTAAATGTTTTAAGTGTTACCAGTTTATTCCAATCAAGATGGCTTCAGGTGTGCCATACTTTTGTCATAAGTAAGACTGTTAGCTCTCTAGTTGTTCTTTAGAACACTCTGGGAAGGTGCAGTAGAACACAAAGGCATCAACTGACAGGCTGCATCTGTTGAAATATAACAGGAAGATATTTGAGATCTCACTTAAAACATGTCCTAATTTTTCTTTCTACAGCACTAACTATAATTTCTATGACAAAATGAACCCCCTCATTTTGTTCCTTTTTAAATTAAATGTTTTAAGAGTTACCAGTTTATTCCAATCAAGATGGCTTCAGGTGTGCCATAATTTTGTCATAAGTAAGACTGTTAGCGCTCTTGTTGTTCTTTAGAACACTCTGGGAAGCTGCAGTAGAACACAAAGGCATCAACTGACAGGTTGCTCCTGTTGAAATATAACAGGAAGATATTTGAGATCACACTTGAAACATGTCCTAATTTTTCTTTCTACAGCACTAACCATAATTTCTATGACAAAATGAACCCCCTCATTTTGTTCCTTTTTAAATTAAATGTTTTAAGTGTTACCAGTTTATTCCAATCAAGATGGCTTCAGGTGTGCCATACTTTTGTCATAAGTAAGACTGTTAGCGCTCTAGTTGTTCTTTAGAACACTCTGGGAAGCTGCAGTAGAACACAAAGGCATCAACTGACAGGCTGCTCCTGTTGAAATATAACAGGAAGATATTTGAGATCTCACTTAAAACATGTCCTAATTCTTCTTTCTACAGCACTAACCATAATTTCTATGACAAAATGAACCCCCTCATTTTGTTCCTTTTTAAATTAAATGTTTTAAGAGTTACCAGTTTATTCCAATCAAGATGGCTTCAGGTGTGCCATCATTTTGTCATAAGTAAGACTGTTAGCGCTCTAGTTGTTCTTTAGAACACTCTGGGAAGCTGCAGTAGAACACAAAGGCATCAACTGACAGGCTGCTCCTGTTGAAATATAACAGGAAGATATTTGAGATCTCACTTTTAAAACAATTCCTAATTTTTCTTTCTACAGCACGAACCATCATTTCTATGGCAAAATGAACCCCTCATTTTGTTCCTTTTTAAATTAAATGTTTTAAGTGTTACCAGTTTATTCCAATCAAGATGGCTTCAGGTGTGCCATACTTTTGTCATAAGTAAGACTGTTAGCTCTCTAGTTGTTCTTTAGAACACTCTGGGAAGCTGCAGTAGAACACAAAGGCATCAACTGACAGGCTGCTCCTGTTGAAATATAACAGGAAGATATTTGAGATCTCACTTAAAACATGTCCTAATTTTTCTTTCTACAGCACGAACCATAATTTCTATGGCAAAATGAACCCCCTCATTTTGTTCCTTTTTAAATTAAATGTTTTAAGTGTTACCAGTTTATTCCAATCAAGATGGCTTCAGGTGTGCCATACTTTTGTCATAAGTAAGACTGTTAGCTCTCTAGTTGTTCTTTAGAACACTCTGGGAAGCTGCAGTAGAACACAAAGGCATCAACTGACAGGCTGCTCCTGTTGAAATATAACAGGAAGATATTTGAGATCTCACTTAAAACATGTCCTAATTTTTCTTTCTACAGCTCTAACCATAATTTCTATGACAAAATGAACCCCCTCATTTTGTTCCTTTTTTTTTTTTTTTATTTCTTTATTAAAAAAAATTTTCCACATTTTCTTGCAAGGGTATCAGCACAAATACATATCAATCAAAAAGAAAATCAAAAGAAGATGCAAGGTTTGAAGGAAGGAAATAAATCACATAAACGGACAAATAATTAAAATAACATAATGAAAAAGAAAAAAATCATCAATTCGATTACAAAGACTCTAATCTAACCCATTAACAGAAATATATTTCATAGAGAGATTTACTTTGAGCAATTTATACCAACATCACATTAAATTTGCCCCTAGTTGGCTTTAATTATTCTTTTCCTTCCATTTTATTAGAGGAGCCCAGATGCGCTGTCCCAGCAGCTTCGACTTTTTTCCCTTTCTTTCGTAAATTGCTCTCTCCATTGTATATAGAGAAAGTAAACGAGCAAGCCATTGCTGGAAAGTAGGGGGGAAAGGATCTAACCAAGCCGAGGCAATTTTAATCCTCAATACCGCCATAGCAACAAAAATAAATCGATAAGCGAACTCATTTTTGGTCATACTACTTATTCCTAGCAAGATTAGTTCAGGGGTTAATTTAATTTTAACCCCGAGTGAGCAATCTAAGTATTCCATAATTGAGTCCAACAGCCCCTGTAGACAAGGGCAGGATGCAAACATATGCACCAAACCAGCATCCATCCCCGCACTCCTAGGACATATAATCCCTGATAACCCGCCCCACTGTGCTATTCTAGCCGGTGTATAGTATAGAGAGAAAATAGTTCTAAAATGTTGTGCCTGGAGCCCAGCTGAACATAAAACCAGCTGACCCAACTCTAATGATCTCGAAAGTGCTCCGGGAGCAGCCCCCACACGCTCAGCCCATTTAATCTCGTGTTTAGTTAAATCATCTTGTTTTAAACTTATCAATTCTGCATATATCAACTTGATAGCCCCCTTATTCCTGCCTTGCATAATATCAATAATTGCATTACTATCAAACTCACTATCCCCCAGTTTTTTACTAAAAAAGCTGCGCAATTGAAAATACTTGAAGAAATTACCTTTCTCCAACCCAAACTCCATCTGTATATCGTTGAATTGGCGAAACCCTTCTATCCCAATTAGGTCCCCAGCCTTCCGAACACCCTTAGCATCCCATCCTGCCATAGTCTCATCGGAGAAAATTCCAGGGAATGTGGGGTTTTTGTATAACACTGTATAGTGGTTGAGTCTCCCCAAACCAATCTTCTTTTTTAACGCACTCCAGATCTTAAAAACAGCCATCAACGTCTTAAATTTGGTTCTTTTGTAATAACTGGGCTCTGAGAATTTAAAAAACATCTCTCAGCGTTTCCGCCCAGTAGCAATTTATAGACATCCGGGAGCTCATTTTCCCCTTCAGTGTCCACAGGACATACCCCTACCAATATCCCCGTATATTGCAAGACAGCAGCCCAGTAGTAACTTCTAAAATCAGGGACCGAAAACCCCCTTTTCCCGTGATAAAGACATAAACCGGAGTGCCCGCCTAGTTTTGCCGTGTGCCCAAATAAATCGATTAACTAAACCTTCTAAAATAATAAACCAAGATTTTTGAAATTCCAGTGGGATTGCCCTAAATAGATATAACATTTTTGGTAAAAAAATCATCTTAATGATGTTACAGCGTCCCACGAGAGAGAGATGGAGATTATTCAATCTATCTAAATCCAACCTCGCCTTCCTAATTACTGGTTCCATATTTTTAGCCACTAGCGTTCCTAGGTCTGACGTAACCCGTATACCAAGGTATAGCGCCGAATCTGTGGCACGGGGATCTACAAAATTAACCAACCGATTCTTTATTACTTGGGTCTTAGATCTATTATGTGCATATCCAGTAAATATACCAAACTCTAATGCTAGTGACTCAACCGCTTTCAATGCCGAGTGTGGCTCTGCAGTAACTATGTCCACATCATAGGCATAGGCGAGGACTTTAGTTTCGATCCCCTGACTAACAACTGGACAGATTCCTTTATTAACCATCAATAATCGTATTAGGGGGTCCATATAAATAGCAAATAACAGAGGGGATGATGGACAGCCCTGCCGCGTCCCCCTCTGTATGTTAAAAGAAGAAGTATAATTGCCATTAACCTTTATTCGAGCCGAGGGGGCCCTATATAACACTTGAACAGATTTAATAAACCCCTCCCCCAGCCCAAACCATCTCATAGCCTCCCAGAGAAAAACCCAGGAGACCCTATCAAATGCCTTTTCAGCATCTAATAACAATACAGCCATAGGGTCTCCTGAGATCTCCATTGCGTCAAAAGCGTAATCACCCGCCGTATGTGTTGCGTTGTTCCACGACCCATAATAAACCCGTGCTGACAGGGGTGAATAGTTTTTTTAAAATGCCATTTAATCGCGTGGCCAAAATTTTGGAAAATATTTTAACATCACTATTCAGTAATGTGATTGGCCGATATGAACCCGGCTCCCTGGCTGGTTTGTCTTTTTCAAAAACACAACAACATCTGCCCCTGCCCATGATTCAGGAGCCGGCCCCCCTTCTGTGCAAGTAACATGACCTCTATTAAATCCGATCCAATAACATCTTTAAAAATTTTATAAAACTCCAGCGGAATCTGATCAGGGCCGACGGCTTTTCCAGAAGGCAAATCTTGCAGGGCACCCATTATTTCATCTTGAGAGAATCCGCTCTCCAGTTCCTCCCTGTCTATGGGATCTACCTTCTGAATAGGAACTTTATCTAAGTATTCAGAAATATCCTCAGATGCCACCGGTAAACCACAAGAGTATAGCTGGTGATAAAAAAGCCTGAAAGTCTCCCGAATCCCCGCTGCATCAGTAACAATCCTCCTCCCGGTATCATAAATTTCAGAAATCTGACCAGCAGACACTTTTTGCCTAGTTCTTACGGCCAAGGTGTGTCCCACCCGCTCATTAAATTCATAACAGTGCTCTTTTTAGACATGTAGATCTCAGCTGCTCTTTTAGCAAAGTGGTCCCCTGCCGCAGCCTTTTTATAGCCAACTGTAATAATATTCCATCTAGCACTTCCCCCTATTTATAGCCGTTACTAAGGCTTCCTCAAGCTTACTTAGATCCTGCCTTACTTCCAATTCCCTTAATCGCTCCTTTTTTTGTCGACGCAAGCTATAGCTTATTGTCTCCCCTCTCACCCCCGCCTTAAAAGCATCCCAGACAATTCCAACCCTAGTGCTCCCCGGTTAAAATCCCAAAATTCCTTAATCCAGCCCTTCATATATGTAATATAATCAGGGTCATATAATAACCTCCGTTCGAAGGTCCATCCAACATTCTTTTTTTCCATCATCGAAAAGTTGACAGTCAAAACTAATGGGTTGTGATCTGAAATAATACGAGGGTACCTCTCAATCCCAAAATTAGTGATCAATTGCCTGGGCACAAAAAAATAATCCAGACGGGAAACAGCCTTATGTGGGGAAGAAAAAAAGGTACTACCTGCTTCAAAAGGTTTTAGGTACGCCCATGCATCTACTAAACCATTGTTATAAACTAAATTAGATAGGGCAACACCCACCTTCCTTTTTCTCCCTAGGTACTTACTACCTGGGTCGCCCCATCGTACCCCCAGGCCATTAATGTTAAAATCCCCACTAATAATTATAGGAGCAGGCCAGATTGCCAAGCCAGAATCTAAATTTTCTAGCAGCTCTGGATCATCACATGTTGAGCCGTATACCGAACAAAGTGTGAATTTAAAATTATTCAACAGACATTCAATCAGCACCCACCGACCCCATTGATCAGCTGATTTTCTGAGTACCTTCACATCATTCCTCCGGGTGAGGATTGCCACCCCCGGGTTCGCGAGCCCTGTGTAGTATATACCAATAATTTAAAGCCAAGTTGTTCCAATATACGCGCTCTGCAGCCCTCTATATGTGTCTCTTGAACACACAAGAAATCCGCACATACGGATTTCAGCCAAATTGCTGCCTTATTTCTTTTGGCCTGGTCATTAAGCCCACAAATATTTACTGTCACAATCCGCAAACTCATGTTTTAAGATTCCTGAATTCCCTACAGTTAACCCTACCTAAAATAAATTTCTCATATTTCATATTTTCATGCAAACTTGTCAATCGATTCATGTTAGATAACCAGCTTGAGCCAACTTGAATCCAACTATACTTTTCCTCCCCAAACCTTGCACCTTGAAGTATCTCCTGCTGTGCTGAACGCTTGCCTAACCACACCCCGAGCACCCCCCACAGCCACCCGCCACCCCCACCCCCCTACCTCCCATACAGGCAATTAGGTCAGGCATGACCTAGGTATGACCGCTGAGACTCCCTCTCCGACAGCACCCACCCCCTCCCCCAAAGAAACCCCAAAAAAACCATACCGTGCCTAACCCCAGATAAACAGATCCTTATGTTATTCCAAATATAGTCCCAAGCCCTTTCTACCCAAGTTAAAAAAGGAAGAGAAAAAGGAAAGAAAAAAAAAGGGAAAAAAAACCCCAAAGATATGCCACCACAATGACCATATCAATATCCATAGCCTCCTGTTGCAACAATAACAAATGGGACTTCAATGAACTGGCCTTATCCCGGTTTACCAGTTTACAGTAAGTATCAGTCCTTCCCTATGGCACCCCTTTCTGTTGCCTTATCCGCCAGCTTCCCCCTTGTGCTTCAGTCACTTCCGTAAGAAAGTTTTGAGCCTTTATCTCCGAAAAAACATCCTAACCCGCCCTCTGTGGATAACTTTAAGCCGTGCAGGGAAAAGCAAAAGGCTTCACAGCCCGCAACCTGGAAAGGGGTGATCATCTGGCGTAGCCTCCATCTCCGCTCGACCGTCGTGTGGCAAAAATCCGGGCGAGCGAAGAAGGAATGTCCCTCAAAGGTTCTTTTTGAATCGGGTCTGGCTCGATCTATAATTGCCTGCCTTAACAGGAAATTACCAACAAAAATCAGGATAGCCCTAGGTCGCTCCCCTTGATTTTTTAGCTGCATTCTTTTAAACATTGGAAAGCGATGAGCTCGTTGAACTTCTAGCTCCCAGTTCCATTGAGCTAGATCTGGAAAAGCTCCTTTCAGAAGCTTCACTGTAAAAGCCAGGATGTCCTCACCCTCCACTTTTTCCTCCAAGCCAAGGAGGCGGACGTTATTGCGACGCTGGCGGTTCTCGAAGTCTTCAAGTTTCCAGTCTATGTCTCGTGATTGTTTCTCCTGTGCAGCTTTAAAAACCTGCAATTTCTCAACCTCTTCCTCAACCGCAGCTGTTCGGTCTTCTACATGGGTTATTCGATCAGCCATATCAGAGCATAGTTTATTTGTTTTTCTAATCGCCCCCTGAAGCTTCATGGTGGCAAGTTGTGACCTCTTACTCTCTTGCCTAGCCTCCCCCTGCATTTGTTTCAGCGTCGAATAAAGTAACTCCATTGTTGGTATAGGAGGAATACTATCTAGATTATTAGCTCCGCCTGTACCCACTGCTTCGGGGTATTACTCGAGCAGGCAGTCAATGTAGAAGCAGAGTAATCCCATTCCAGACGCCTACTGGCTGAGTCCGCAGATCTATCTTTTGTCCTAGCTCGTCGTCTAGAAATCGCAGAATGGTTATGATGCCTCTTCTGTGTGGCTGGGGATTCTTCTCCTGAAGCACTATCTTGCGATGTTTCCTGCTCACTAATCTGAGATGTATCCGAATCATCATTTAATGAAAAAAACTTATCTCCTTCAGGGGAGAGCACAGGAGCACTTGCCCAAGTCGAAATAGTTCCTTGATCCCCCTGCTCACAAGGGATACTACTCAGGTTACCGGCATAACTCTCAGCAGTTCCCATATCCAGATGAGCTTGTGTGGTTATTATCATATGGCCTGGTAGTAACTGAGGATCCATTGCTGTTACACCGTTGTTTGCATTCACCAACACTGTTTCTGGGCTGTCACCCAAGTCACCAGGATCGACAGTTCCATCCTCACCCTCAACCAAACTGCTGATGTGACTGGGTGCAATGCCAGACACCGACACATAGCTCCCCCATCCATCTCCAAAACATCAAGTTGGCCATTAGGTTCTTTTCCCTCCGATTGCCTTATACTACTCATATCCAGATCCACCACAGTATTTTCCCCGTTCTGAGGCAGAAATTCGGAGCGGAAACTACATGTCCCAGAATGCATCGGGTCGGCAGTAGAGAAACCCGTCTCCTGAATGCGGGTGTTTACATCCATCGTCTGAAGGGAAACTTCATTTCCAGGACACAGTGTTAGAGCTGAAAGGTCAGCAGATATGCCCGTGGTATTCGCTGAGGATCCCACTGAGGTAGCGCTTACCCCCCCGAATGCTTCTAATACCAAAGGTTGACGCATTGAGCTTTCCCCAGGAGTAGCCAAGCGCAGTCTCGTCCCACCAGCCAGTTTCGAGCACTCTGGACGCCTCACCTTTCTTTTTCGAACCTCCACGCCGTATCTGGCCGAGATTGCCCCCAGAGTCGGACGCCCCTGGTTGCTCTCTCCTCTCTCCCCTTTCCTTGGCGGCGTCTTTCAATTTCACTTTGGTATCCTTAATGCCTCTGGCTTCACTCGCGGCATCTTTACTAATGTCCTTCACGAAATTCTGCCCTTTAAGCACTTTAGTTGTCTTCGGAGCCATATTTCGACACCACCACTGCTTGAAAGGAACAGTGAGCTTGCATAGAATCAGCGAAAACCAAGAAAGCCGCACACCGCTGAAAAAGCCACCCAAAAGACAATGAGGGCTATCCTGATGTTTCAAACAGTATCCAAGTGCAGGTTGGGAGACCGAACCACCCGAGTTTCCCTCGGAGCCAGCAAACGATATCAGCGAGGTCTGGGCAGGGCTAGCAAAAAACCCGGTCAGGCATATCGTTTCCATTCAGCCATTCCCACGGGGTCTCGGAGAGGGAGATGAAGGTCAGTGCTGCCTTCCGTGAACTCAGTCAGCGGCCATCTTGCCTCCCACTACACATTAGTATTTTGTTCCTTTTTAAATTAAATGTTTAAAGAGTTACCAGTTTATTCCAATCAAGATGGCTTCAGGTGTGCCATAATTTTGTCATAAGTAAGACTGTTAGCGCTCTAGTTGTTCTTTAGAACACTCTGGGAAGCTGCAGTAGAACACAAAGGCATCAACTGACAGGCTGCTCCTGTTGAAATATAACAGGAAGATATTTGAGAACACACATGAAACATGTCCTAATTTTTCTTTCTACAGCACTAACCATAATTTCTATGACAAAATGAACCCCATCATTTTGTTCCTTTTTAAATTAAATGTTTTAAGTGTTACCAGTTTATTCCAATCAAGATGGCTTCAGGTGTGCCATACTTTTGTCATAAGTAAGGCTGTTAGCACTCTAGTTGTTCTTTAGAACACTCTGGGAAGCTGCAGTAGAACACAAAGGAATCAACTGACAGTCTCTGCCCTTGTTGGATGTACATGTTTTACTGAGAATGTCAGACTTCATTCTCACATGACTGAGAAAGATAATGTGAATTTACAGAAAATATGCTCTCATTTTAGCTTCTGGAGCACCTTCCAAAACTGTATGGGACAAGCATGTGAAAATAGTTTTCTCTCAAACATGATTCATGATATCCCAGCAGAAGGTTTTTCACAGGGTAAAATCACCTTAGAACACACCACAATTCCTGAAATTAGTATGGTACCATTAACAAATGAATTCTAATGTAACTAAAGTCTGTTATCACCCTTTATAGTTCTCCTTTTGGTAACCCTCAAAATCTTCGATTCACTACAATGCATTTCAATGGGGTACTATCATTTATATTGGTCCCAAGATGGCTGCCAGCAATTCCAGGATGAAGTGCTGACAGCCAATCAGATCTCACGATGACATGTGTGGTTAGGCTCCGCCCAGATATATATGTGTTTTCTTTTTCAAATTTCTCAGGAACTACTGAACGGATTTACACCATTTAACCAAAAGGCACGACTCTGAACCAAGGGCTACCTTTTTGCCAAATTTGGTGTAATTCCGTTCAGCAGTTCGGGCTGTAGCTGCGATGAAAGGTTCCTATGGAAAATTGCATGGGGAAAACACGTTTTGGGACCCCCCTTTTTTCTCGGCCCCCACTTGACGAATCACCCCGAGACTTTCAGGATAGGAGCGGACCGGAGCACCCCACGAGTTTTGAACATTTTGCGAAGATTCGTCAACCGGCGCCAAAGTTATTTGAAATAGAATGTTGCAGATTTCCTATGGAAAATAGATCTTAACTATAACTATCTACTGGCGACCGCCAGTAGATAATATACACACACACACACACATACACCAATTAAAACCACAAAACCATATATATATTTATATATATATAAAATATATGATGTCATATATATATGTGAAGTCATAGGCAGTGCACACGGGCCCCCCTCCTGGGCCCCTGGGACCACCACCTCGTTGGGGCTATTTCTTGTACTCAGGGGCCTCACGGACCTTCCCGGGACCACCACCTCCCCAGGGCTATTTTATTTGTAATGAGGGGCCTCACGGACCCCCTGGCTCCCAGGGACCACCACCTCCTTGGGGCCAAATTGTATTTTTAAAATGGGAGAGGGGGCCGTGCAGCCCCTCTCCCGCCCTTTCCTGGCCCCAGGAACTGCCACCTGCCTGGGGAAGGCCCTACTATATCAAATGAGGGGGTGCGTGCAGTCCCCCTCTTGGAGCCAATAATGGCCCTGTGGACCACCACCCCTCAGGGCCGGCTCCTGCTATATCCTGGGCTGCCAACCGCCAGGACACAGCTGTTTGCTATGGTTTGACAGGAGCTTTGACAGTTCCAGCCAATTCACAGCAAATACTCCGCTTCCAGCTAGCGAGAGCGGAGAAATGATGGCGCTTGCTGGAAGCAGAGCATTTGTCTGTTTCCCTGGCCGCTGTCAAGCGAGCAAGGAAACAGATGAAAGGATTGTTTTCACATACAGAGGGCTGCATGTTTAGCAGCTTCCTGTGTGTGAAAGCAATGCTGGCTACCGCAGCAAAAAAAAAAATTATTACATTAAAAGGCTGGGCCCCATGGGATGGGGATTTCCGGAGCCGAAATTGGCTGGGTGAGGGGGGCTGCATGGCCCCCCTCCCCATAGTATAATATGGGCGCCTGGGATGGTGTCCCCAGGTCTCAAATCATGTGAACAACCGTGTTCGTCAAAAATACAAAACTACACTGGAAATATCCAATGGTTTCTACAGTCACAATCTGGCTCCTGAGAGCCGTGACTTGATAGGTAGCCACCCTAGATATATAGGTCTAGTTATGTATTTAGAAATGTTAAACGTGAATCTGTGAAGGAAATAATGTTTTATGACATTGAAGCTTGACCTCCAGCGCAACAGGGATTTATGAGTTGGGTGAATGTGTATGGGCCATTTGTATGAAATATTGAAGAGTATCAATCCCTGATAAAGTGTAGCGCTGGATCAGGTTTTCTGGTAGCAGAGGACGGTTTAATTATTGATTAGTTTGGTAATAATTATTGATTATTGATTATATGTTTTTAACAAGAAAAAGTTAGTGTCCTGTTCTATGTTGTCTAGAAGTATAGGTACGGAGGTACCTGAGAGATCCCGGGATGGAAATTTAGCCTGAAGTAGGCAGAAGAAGAGTGTGGATAAGATATCACACTGCAGAAGTACTTTGTCTGTTGTTATAATACTGTACGGCGGAAGGCTGGAGGTGTTATTTTAGGGATAATTTTGTATATGAGTAGAGTGTCTGGAAGGGTCCACTTCCGAAACTCTGGCCTTATCCCCAGAGGAATACCAAGACCTCTTTTTACACCAAAAAGTCCTCTTGCGAAACTTTGGCCTTATCCCTAGAGGAGTACCAAGTCCACCTGTAGTTACTTTGGGTGTAAAATAATGCTGGTCGTTGTTTTACTGGAAGTGAAAGAATTTCTCGTTTTGAAGTGAAGAACTATCTCTTTATTTAGAGGAACAGACAAGGTAGCATTGTTTTGTGTTGTTACTCACAAGAATTTTGATTAAGAAAACTTAGAAATACATCGCCGTATTATTTTGTAAAGGGAGGGTCAGTAGAAGGAGTAATACTGACGTCACAAAAAGGCGTCACTGACGTCAGGCAGCGAACGTGAAGTAAGCTCTGATTGGCCGGTTGGTGTGAGCCGCGCTGGTATTGGTTGAGATAGCAGATACGTAGAGAGCCATGATTGGACAGTTGGAGTGAGTCGCGCTGGTATTGGACGAGAACTGACAAATAAAATAAGTAGAATTACGGAAAGGTTTCCTTGTTTGTTTTGCTGATATACATTAGCGTAAAAAGTCAGAAAATTAAGTTGCTTAAGAAAATAAAGAATTTCTTTAAAAAGGACAAATCAATAGTGACTAGAGAGGGAATTCCTATTTCACTACCGAGAACGCCGGCTTCCTATATGATGTTAGAGCGAGGATACCATACGTGTACTTGGTTAGAGAATTGGGTGGAATACACAAAGGATGATGGTGTTATAGCTTTCCCACAGCATGGTTCGTTTAATGTAAGGATTTTGCAGAATTTGAGAAATCGAATGAATTTGTGAGAGCCAAATCCCAGACCTACCCAATCTGAAGCGCTAGTGGAATGGGAAGTAGAAGCATTTGAAAGGGAGAAATATCGAGGTGGTAGGAGATATAGAAATTTAATGACTAGATATCCTTTTGAGAGAAGAGAAGATACAATGAAAAGATGGAGGAGAGCTGTGGTAACTGAGAGTTTGTACCCAGCTTTAGTCGCTGAAGATGAAACAGGAGGCAAGTGTAAAGAGAAAAAGAAAAATATAGAAATTTCAAGTTTAAGATATGACCCGAACAAATCTGATGATGAGTTGTTAGAGGACATTATGACCAAAGGACCTCCGCCATATCAAGAAAATTCAGGTGAGGTGACACCGAGTGCACCACTAATGGGAACTCCATTAGCTCCACAGATAACGGAAATAGCTAGAGTAGTACGAGAAAAAGAATTGGACGTAATAAATAATGCAAGAGTAGAGCAGATCCAGAAAATAAATCAGTTAAGTCTAAATGCAGAAACATTGACGGTACCGGTAACAATTGGTCCCGTAGTTCCATTGTATGGAGAAAAACAGAATATATCAAAAGTACATACGTTGGCAGTTCCAAGGAGTAGCTTCAGGAGTGGAATGGTGACGGTAGTAGATGAGGATGGACAGGCTGACACGAATACTACATTGTTAGATCTTCCGGTTTGTGAGATGATAACAGAAACCCCTAGAAGAGGTATACAAATAGATCCAAGGAGAATAGGGACAAGCGTCCGTCATTCCAACGACAGGGAGTTCAGCAGGTCCTTCACCAAAGTAATTGAATGATTGGATAAAGGGAATGGAAAAGCAAAATCCTCAACCACAGAGTATAAATATGAGCCAATTGAAAGTAGATTTGGAAGAGATGATTATTGGTACAATAAGTCCAGATAGACTAGGGACTTACCGAGATGAAGAGCTGTTGTTTTTGTTTAAAAGTATCACTTGGAGAGCGAGGAATCTTCATGAGAAAATAACAGAGGCTGCTAGTGAATATGGAATAGATATAGAGAAGTCAAAGGTGCTGCAGAAATCATACAGATTGGCCTTTACCGAAAAGGATTTGGAGAGTTTGAATGCGTCTGGAAAAAGATTACAGATAAAAGAGTTGATGAATATTCTGAAAAAATGGAGAGATGTAGAACGGTGGAAAGGTAGATGGATGAAAAAGAAAGACGAGGCAGCTGGCAAAGGAACTTCGATGTTTCCGTTAAGAGAGACGGAAGAAGTTGAAAGGGCGTGTCCAATGAGAGGAGTTCCAGGTGGTGGATATGTTCACATTCCTTGGACGAGACAGGATATATTATCTTTTACAAATGACTTTCCCAGGTTAAGGGAAAAACCTGTCGAGTGGTATAAACAGGTAGAGAGGTTTGGTAAAGTTTCGAAGGTTCTGTTAAAAGATTTAGATGGTTTGTTTGAGATTGTCGTACCAGCTGATTTGTGGACAGAATGTAAAATTACTATCGATTGGCCAAAAGAAGAATATCCTAGAGATCCTAAAACAGGTGCACCATCAGATGAGGTGATGAGAAAGTATAATCAGGTAATCACCTTTTTGAAAGGAAAAATTTCTCCAAAGGAAACAGATTGGGTTAAGATAGATAGGATGACCCAAGAACCAAAAGAGTCAGTACATGCCTATTATGAAAGGTTGTTGCAGGTATTTAAACAGTACAGCGGATTTGAACATTGGAGACAAAGATATGGGACATTTTGTGTATCATTTTGTGTTTGGTTTGAAACCGGAGATTAGTAATATGATTCAGCAGCACTTGATTTGTTGGCAGAGCAAAACAATTGACGAAATTTTGAGGTATGCGAAGTATTGTAGTGATGACATTGAATCAAGACATAAAAATTTAAAGGAGAAAATTATGTGGGGACAAGTGAAGGTAGCAGAGCAGCAAGAAGTAAACAATGGTTCTCAAACAGGTAATCAAATGAATGGTCAGAATAAAATTGGTCAGGTATCCAGTGGAGGTAGAGGTAGAGGTAAATTGAGCAAAGAAGAGGCTAAGAAGAAATTTCCTTGTCATGCGTGCGGAAAGTATGGACATTGGAAGAACGAGTGTAGATCTGTTAAAAATAATAATGGGGTAAATCAAAATTTAAATCCACAGATGCAGAATTAGGTGGGTGTGAATCAACAGCAGCAGCAGCAGGTAGTTGCTCCACAGTTACAGGTGCCACAAGCTCCTATGCCCAATAGGTAAATAGACATAATATCGAAAAAAAAATATAGAATGGACAGAATATCGAGTACAAAATATAGAATGGACATAATATCGAATGGACATAATATAGTGGTTAATAATATCGAAATGCAGGTAAGTAATATCGATTGCCAAAATTTAGAAGTACATAATATAGGCATTAAAAAATATCGAATTTTTAATAATATCAAACTTTTTGTAAGTGTTTTGTATGTTAGTATATGAGTTAAAAATGTATAATATTTTTGTAATGTATGTTTAATTTTTTTTAAAGTTACGAAATTTATGTTAAATTATTTTTGCGTATATTACTTCCGTAGCGGGTTGTGGGTTTATAGGGGAATAGGGTGGGAAGTAATTTAATTATAATATATATTTTTATAAAATAATTAAAATTAATTAATTATATGTTAATTAATTTTTGTGTAATTTAAATCTGTAGCGGGTTGTGGGTTTATAGGGGAATAGGTTGGGAAGTAATTTAATTTAAATTAATTAATTAAATATTTTATTAATTATTAATTTAATAATTTATATTGTTAATTACGTTAATTAATTTATTATTAATTAATTATAATTTGACTAATAACAATAAATAATGAATTGGTAATTATGTTAATTATGTAAAAAAATGAATTAATTAGTAATTAAAAGATATTAATTATTAAAAATTATTTTGTTAATATGTAAATTGTGTACATTTTTAGGAGCGGGTTGAGGGTTGATAGGGAGTAGGGTGGAAAGTAATTTAATTTTAAGGAAATTTTATAATAATTTAAAAATAATATTTATTAAAAGTTATTTTATAATGTTAATTGTGTTAATTTAGATTTGATAATTATTAATTTGATTGTTAATTGCTGTTAGTTAATTAATTAATTGTTAATTAATTATGTTAAATAATTAATAATGTAGTAATTTGGAGGTGACGTTTATAGGGGAAAATGGTGGGAGGTAAATTAATTTACAAAAATTAATTAATTGTTAATTAATGTTGATTAAATTGCTGGAGTGGGAATATTAAATTATTCCTATCCGCTATCCAACGCTTTCCTTACTGTTCCACTCGCTGGAGTGGGAATAGTAAATTTTACCCTCCCGCTATCCAACGCTTTCCCTACTGTTCCACTCGCTGGAGTCGGAATAGTACATTTTACCCTCCCGCTATCCAACGCTTTCCCTACTCTTCCACTCGCTGGAGTGGAAATAGTAAATTTTACCCTCCCGCTATCCAACGCTTTCTCTACTGTTCCACTCGCTGGAGTGGGAATAGTAAATTTTACCCTCCCGCTATCCAACGCTTTTCCTACTGTTCCACTCGCTGGAGTGGGAATAGTAAATTTTATAAATATCAAAGGGAACTAGCTACTAAATAGGAGCTCCTGGTATGTGTATGTATGGCGACACATATGTGTTTTTAGAAGGCCCTCACTCACCAACCTAGTTGGTGACATGCTTCATCATCGGGTCCCACCCAAGGTACCGAATGTACCTTGGGTGTGCTGCGACAGCCTGGATACAGCGGAGCTGGTTCTGTGCAGTGAGTGTGCAGTGAGTGAGATGAGTGTGGTTTAAAAGCTGTCCGTAGGGTCCCGTTCAGGTAACAAAAGGACTATTTTAATGTATGGGCCCTCGGCAGTGGTTAAAAAGAGAGGTGGATATCTCTGGAGTTAATTAGGTTCCGATATCCTGGTCAACATGTTTCAGCCAGCCTCTCTATACTGGGCTGGCTTTCTTCAGGACCTTATGTGTGTGAGGTTAAAATGGTGGTCTGGAACAAAGTGTGTAAGAGACCATCTATGTGGTGCACTCGCTAATGATGATTTCCTCTAGCGACGCATACCTGTTATAGAAATCATCCTCTATCACATAATGCACCTTAGCGAGTGCACCACATAGATGGTCTCTTACACACTTTGTTCCAGACCACCATTTTAACCTCACACACACATAAGGTCCTGAAGAAAGCCAGCCCAGTATAGAGAGACTGGCTGAAACATGTTGACCAGGATATCGGAACCTAATTAACTCCAGAGATATCCACCTCTCTTTTAACCACTGCCGAGGGCCCATACATTAAAATAGTCCTTTGTTACCTGAACGGGACCCTACGGACAGCTTTTTAAACCACACTCATCTCACTCTCACTGCACACTCACTGCACAGAACCAGCTCCGCTGTATCCAGGCGTCGCAGCACACCCAAGGTACATTCGGTACCTTGGGTGGGACCCGATGATGAAGCATGTCACCAACTAGGTTGGTGAGTGAGGGCCTTCTAAAAACACATATGTGTCGCCATACATACACATACCAGGAGCTCCTATTTAGTAGCTAGTTCCCTTTGATATTTATACTATACCCAGGGGAAGTGAACTGGCCCCTATCTCCTCGCTCTTCTTTTGATTATTACCAATAGTAAATTTTACCCTCCCGCTATCCAACGCTTTCCCTACTGTTCCACTCGCCGGAGTGGGAATAGTAAATTTTACCCTCCCAATATCCAACGCTTTCCCTACTGTTCCACTCGCAGGAGTGGGAATAGTAAATTTTACCCTCCCGCTATCCAACATTGATGTAAAAAAAAATTAACAGATTATATATATATTTTATATTCATTTTATCATTTTTAAATTAATTTTAAGTATGTTTTAATTAATTATATTGATTATTTAATTAAGTTAATATTACTTTTAACATATTTAAAAAATTCGATATTTTTACAAACTATATTTAAAACAACGATATTTTGTCTTCGATATTTTTGTACTTACCTGTTTGTAGATAGGGAGACGATATTTTGTCCATCGATATTTTGGCGACGATATTCTGTCCAGACGATATTTTGGTCGTCGATATTATGTCAGTGATCCGCCCAATAATGTGAATGCTCAAGTGCAGAAGTGCAGTGCAAACACTGGATTTCACGGAGGTGATCAAGTTAGTAAGAATCAAAGGGGCCGATTCCGATCTCGGCCGGTAGTGCTCCGAATCGGATTCAGATTTACCGGATCCGATTCGGAGCCCTGTTTCCCGACCGAATCGTACGCGGGTCCGGCCGAGCGAGTACGATGCAAGCTCCCGCGAAATCGCCGACCGACTCGTACGCGGCTTCAACACGCTCCACCGACTCGCATGGACACGACTCGCACCGCGCTATGGAGATGTTTCCCGGCCGGGTAAGTACGATGCGCGCCGCGAGCAGTCCGACCGACTCGCGCCGTCCGGCTCGAAAAAGCTGTCGGAGCCGGACTTTGGGGGTCCGCGTCGGACCCCCCTGTAAGCGTAGGCGCACGAGTCGCACACAGGGGGGTCCCACGGGTCCCCCCTACCTGTGCATGTGCGATGCGCATGGATGCGTACCCGCTGTAGGGGGCACCCTTGTTCGCCTCGCACCCATTGAGTCAATGGGAGCCCACGTACGCGTTGTATGACCGGCTCCCATTGATTTCAATGAGAGTCCGACCGAATCGAGTCCGATAGCATGCGAATGCATCGTACTCGTCCGGTCGGACTGCTAGGGTCCGATTCGGTCGGAATTCTCTCCGGGTCCGGCTCGGTCGGAGAGATTTCCGGCCGGAATCGGAATTGGCCCCAAAGTGTGCAAATGGTTCCGCAATATTGGTTGCAGTGCAATGAGAGTGATTCAGACTCATCTCAATGACGGCGCCTGAGGGGGGAGGAAGAGTGCGTACTTGGCGCATCCTTGGCGGTAGATCAGTCAGGCCCATTTGTTGATGGAAATGTGGAAGGTAATGATATTACATTCCTGGTGGACACTGGTGCTACCCGTTCTACTGTGAGAGCAGCAGAAATTCCGAACATACCCCTCTCGGGAGAAACTATCCAAGTTGTAGGAGTCTCAAAAAAGCATATTAGAACGCCAGTCACAAATCCAATAGAAGTTCATATTGGGAGTTTCAGAGACATGCATCGTTTTGTGGTATGGGACTCGAGTCCAGTAAATCTCTTGGGAAGGGATTTATTGTGTAAAATGAATTGTACCATCTATTGTACGCCAGATGGTGTTGCGTTTCAGACACCTGATGAGGATGTCGAATTCAAAATGACGTTAGCGAAGCAAGGGACAGAAGTGGATGAGTTGTTTTCACTTCTCACAGAATTGAATTTGCCCGAAGAATTAAACAGTACAGTGAGGTTGGATGTATGGAATTTTACAGGAAAGGAGATTGGCCTAATGACAAATGTAGATCCGATTCAGATTAAGGTGAAAGAGGATGCCATATATCCAAACACTCCTCAGTAGAAAATGAGTCCGGAAGTAATTGCAGGAATCACTCCTGTGATTTACCAAATGATTGGACAGGGAATTCTGAAAGAAATAATGATTAGTCCTTGTAATTTGCCTATTATAGGAATTAAAAGCCCAGTGGAAAATATAGGATAGTGCAGGATTTGAGAAAAATCAATAAAATGGTAGTATCCTGTTGTCCAGTAGTACCAAATCCAGCAGTGATCCTTTACCAAATTCCCTGCGATACTGAATGGTACAGATTGATCTGTGCCACGCATTTTTCTTGATTCCTTTACATCCGTAAAGCCAATATTTGTTTGCATTCCGGTTCGGAGACCTTGTTTTGGCATGGTGCCGAGTTCCTCAAGGGTACACAGAGAGTCCTTCAATTTTTAATCAGATTATGAAAAAATGTTTAGAGACCTTAGTCATG
Source organism: Calotriton arnoldi (assembly GCA_963921515.1). Classification (NCBI taxonomy): domain Eukaryota; kingdom Metazoa; phylum Chordata; class Amphibia; order Caudata; family Salamandridae; genus Calotriton; species Calotriton arnoldi. Next base: position 1,477,247 of record CAWUFW010002047.1, read on the forward strand.
CCAGGAAATTCAGTTTTAGTTCAGTATATTGATGACCTACTAGTGGCATCAAAGACACGAGAGGCATGTGTGACAGATACCATTGCCTTATTGAATCATTTGGCAGAAGAAGGACACAAAGGGGCCGAATCCGATTCGGGCCGGAAAAAATACCGACCGACTCGGTACGGGATAATAGTCCGACCGACACGTACCGGCGTTGCCCGACCTGGGAAGTACGATGAAATGCATGTGAATCACGACCGACTCGTACGGAACTCAAGGCGAACGATTGACCCGGATGGAAACAAGCTATCCGGCCGGAAAACCACGCGAATCGAACCGACCGACACGCACCAGGAAGAAACCCGAACTAAGCGAACACGCGAACTCCGACCCGCCCAGTACGATGCAAAGGGTGCAAAAGCAGACCGATTCGCACGGAGCCCAAGCCGTACGACCGACACGCATACAAAACACAGCCGAACAAACACAATACACCGCGACTGACGCGTACGCCGCATATTTTCCGAGCTGAAACACAGCGGGAACGACTCGGAGAGGCGCGCACGAGATAACTGCAACGTCCTACTCGGTCAGAAGAACGACTCCAACATGCACAATAATCACAAATGAAAAAATACAAAAAAAGAGGGCCAAACAAGCAATGACAAAGCCAATAAATACAGGGGGTGAAAAAATGGAACAAGGACACACCCCCAACTCCACCTACATAAAGGGCACAAATCCCTACCATGATCCTTTGCAAATTCCACTGACCTGCCAGCAGAGAACACCATGACACAGCAAACACAGACACACACACAGCTCATCCAACACAAAAGCCACACACCATTAGCACCTCAACAATTAGCACCCTCACACACACACAGCAAAACCTACACTCACACACCCTCACTTGTAAGTCTGTTTTTATATAGCGCAGCTACTCACCCTTACAGGTCTCAAGGCGCTGGGGGCCGTTGTGGAAATTAAGGGCCATATTATCAAGAACGGGCGATAACATTATCGCCGCTTTAGCGGCAGGAAACTGCCGCTAAAGCGGCGATAAGGGGCTTAATAATATGCCCTATAGAATTCCAATAGAAGCCCATGTTCTGGTGTGAAGGACATCAAACCTGGGCTTCTACTGGAATTCTATAGGGCATATTATCAAGCCCCTTATCGCCGCTTTAGCGGCAGTTTCCTATCGCCCGTTCTTGATAATATGGCCCGCAGTGAGCTATTGCCCAGAGTCACATGGTGCTGAGCTGAGCTGCCGCCGGAGCCGGGGATCGAACCGTGAACCCTGTGCTCCGAAGTCAGCTGCCCTGGCCGCTGCACCACACCTCTCCACTTGCACACACACACACATCAATCACCACCACCACCCATCACCATGCCCCTAAAGAAGAATCCAAAGTTCCTCGATAGTGAATTGGAAGTCATGGTAGACGAGATCCTGAGGGTAGAGCCACAGTTGTTTGGCACATTGGTCCAACAGACCCCCATGTCGCAGAAAACCAAGATGTGGGCGAGGATCGTCGACAGGGTGAACGCACAATCACCATGTTTGCGCACAAAGGAAGACATCCAGAACAGGTGGTATGATGTGCGCAGGAGGGTCAGGGATCTACTGATCTACTGAAGAAGGATTACCTCCTGAGCCAGCACACCGGCAGTGGCCCTCCTGCCAAACCAGTATACCTCAGGCCCTGGGAGGAGAAGGTGCGGGCCATCCTACCACCAGTGAGCGTATATGGATTAACAAACATCCCAGAGCCTGGTGAGTACACAACTAATATACACAATATTGTGTGCCAATACACACACATCACTGTCAAGGGGACAGTCAAACCATGCACCCCTAGCAAATCAACAGCAAACAAAAGATAATCATCCCAAAAAGTGTATGTCAGTCAGATAAACACAATACATGCCATCTCATAGTGATATGTAACTGTGTCATGACATGCACAAATCCAATACCAAATTGAGCTAGGCAGTGGCACAAATCTAACCAACAAACACTGTCAGATATTTAGCCACCACTAGAACACCACCTCACAGGGAAGCTCACAGAAAGGAAGGAATCCTGTGTATGCTGGTGAAGTCAGTGTAGCCAAGAGCATGATGGGACTCGTAGTAACAGATAATGGGCAGCCTCACATTTGGACCATCAACACCACTCTGAACCATGCTCACAACACAGGGAGTGGATAAGGACTGACAAGATGGCTGACACTGGGTACTGCTGTGGGGAGCACAAGGCCCTGCTGGGAACTGTGCACCAACAAACAGCACAACACCACTGCCTGACATCCTGAAAGCCAACTTGCACTCCCTGCAATGCAAGCACGTTGCATGGTGGGATATCTGGCTGGGTGGGAAGGAGGACTCACAGCACTGACCATAGTTACAAGCAGTTCACCTCACACACCCCTCAACACAAACTCCACATAACCCACCTGGGAGAATGCAATGCCTCACATACCAAATGAAGATCCCACAAAGAACCACCACCCTGGGTAATGCTGTGTGAAGCACAGGGACACTCTTGGGACTTGTAGCCAAACAAACGCAAAGACAACACTGTCAGCCTTCCTGTCAGCACAGGCACACTACCCCACAGGGAAGCAGAGTCCAAAGGAAGGAAGTACGGGCATGCTGGGAAGGGGGTGTAGGCAATAGCATGATGGGAGTTGTAGTCACAGATACTGCTCACCCTCACAATTGGCCCATCAACACCACTCTGAACCATGCTCACATCACAGGGAGTGGATAAGGACTGACAAGATGGCTGACACTGGGTACTGCTGTGGGGAGCACAAGGCCCTGCTGGGAACTGTGCACCAACAAACAGCACAACACCACTGCCTGACATCCTGAAAGCCAACTTGCACTCCCTGCAATGCAAGCACGTTGCATGGTGGGATATCTGGCTGGGTGGGAAGGAGGACTCACAGCACTGACCATAGTTACAAGCAGCTCACCTCACACACCCCCTCAACACAAACTCCACATAACCCACCTGGGAGAATGCAATGCCTCACATACCAAATGAAGATCCCACAAAGAACCACCACCCTGGGTAATGCTGTGTGAAGCACAGGGACACTCTTGGGACTTGTAGCCAAACAAACGCAAAGACAACACTGTCAGCCTTCCTGTCAGCACAGGCACACTACCCCACAGGGAAGCAGAGTCCAAAGGAAGGAAGTACGGGCATGCTGGGAAGGGGGGTGTAGACAATAGCATGATGGGAGTTGTAGTCACAGATACTGCTCACCCTCACAATTGGCCCATCAACACCACTCTGAACCATGCTCACATCACAGGGAGTGGATAAGGACTGACAAGATGGCTGACACTGGGTACTGCTGTGGGGAGCATAAGGCCCTGCTGGGAACTGTGCACCAACAAACAGCACAACACCACTGCCTGACATCCTGAAAGCCAACTTGCACTCCCTGCAATGCAAGCACGTTGCATGGTGGGATATCTGGCTGGGTGGGAAGGAGGACTCACAGCACTGACCATAGTTACAAGCAGCTCACCTCACACACCCCCTCAACACAAACTCCACATAACCCACCTGGGAGAATGCTATGCCTCACATACCAAATGAAGATCCCACAAAGAACCACCACCCTGGGTAATGCTGTGTGAAGCACAGGGACACTCTTGGGACTTGTAGCCAAACAAACGCAAGGACAACACTGTCAGCCTTCCTGTCAGCACAGGCACACTACCCCACAGGGAAGCAGAGTCCAAAGGAAGGAAGTATGGGCATGCTGGGAAGGGGGTGTAGGCAATAGCATGATGGGAGTTGTGGTCACAGATACTGCTCACCCTCACAATTGGCCCATCAACTCCACTCTGAACCATGCTCACATCACAGGGAGTGGATAAGGACTGACAAGATGGCTGACACTGGGTACTGCTGTGGGGTGCACAAGGCCCTGCTGGAAACTGTGCAACAACCAACAGCAAGACACCACTGAATGACATCCTGAGAGTCAACCTGAACCCACTGCAAGGGTGGCATGCTTCATGGTGGGATAACTGGGCTAGGTGGAGAAGGATGGCCGGATGTCCACCAAATACAACAAATGCTGGCCATGCACACACCTCAACATTCACATTGAAATGCCCCAGGTATGCATGACAATGTGCTACACCAATATCAACCTCTTACTGTGACAACTTAGGACAATGCAATGTACATGCCCGCATCCAGAGGTACAGTCACAACTGTCAGATGTGTGAACCATTGATGCCTGTAGAAACATAACATACAATGTGTGTCTCTTCCAAATACAGGTGATGATGATGGGGACACAGCAGCAGGCGAGGAGGAGTCCCTGTCCCAGGCTCCGGGGGACACAGAGCTCACTGGTGTGGAACAGCCTCTGCCCTCCTCGGATGGCGAAGACCTACCTGGCACCTCCGGTGTGAGTCATCATGCAGCACCAGCTGGACCAACACCTGCACCCCCTGCACCCACCCCTCCAACAACTGCCAACACACAGACCACCCCCGCCGACACGGACAGACCAAGGACCACCGATGGCAACAGCACAGGGCCCCAGGCCCAGCGTGGAGCAATGGACAACAACACCACTAACAACCCCCAAGGAGGCCTTGGGTCACCTGTGCGTGCCACCGCAGGTCCTGCACGTGTCGCCAGGGGTGGTGGGAGGGGTGGTAGACATAGGTCGCTGCTTGCAGAGGGGACTGGACTGCATGATGACCCACAACTGGCACGCATCGCTGATGCGTACCAGGATAGCACCGGAGAGGTCAGACAGGTCGTGGGGATCCTCAAGGACATACAACAGCAGCAGGCTGCCCATCATGCCCGCTTGGACTCCCACATGTCCCGTGTGGAGACACACATGTCTCGCATGGAGTCCAAGTGGGACACATTGCAAGAACTCACAGCGGTGCATAGGGACATATTGACATGCCTCCGCCAGATTAGCACCAACATGGCCACACCTCCCTGTGTGCCCACAGCATCTGGTGCTGCAACAACTGACACCGCCACAGGGAGGGAGGAGGACTCTGGCGGAGACTCCCCTGCACCGCCGCAGCCTGCACGTGAGGGTCCCCCCAAAGAAGAGGGGTCGTCCGAGGAAGGAAAACTGAGAGGTTGATGGCCACGTACATCCCCAGGAAGCCAACACCTGTTCCGGAAATTCTCCTTTGTGTGCAAACGTTTCACCCTGTCGAATGCAACACTACTCTCCCACATGACATGGGAGTTCAAGTTGGACTAATGTATCATATGACTGTGGACTTCACTCAGGACATTTCTGCTACCAAGACTTCCAACTCATCTGGGAACTTTGGATCACAATCCCAATGTACAGCACCCACCATCCTGTGCACTATACACACACACATTTCTGTAAATAAAATCACTAGTACACCATACTTGCCTCTGTTGTTATTCAAATGTGGATACTGTTATGGTGATGATGATCTGCTAAATTACACTGTGTATGCTAACTGCTACAGCAAGTACAACACCGTCGTGTGAGTCATGGTGACGTGACACATATGAGGGAGACACACCACTAGGGCTACACAACACAGAGACACCAGGGCCATCGGACTCATCGCCCACAGTGATGTTGCCAGGAAATACAGTGGAATGCACAGACACCACACCTATTCAGAGTCTGTGTCAACTAGCCCACAGGTGCAGTAAGCAAATGTCAGTCAGATGTGTGACCACAGACAACGCACATCCCAAAGTGAAGCACAGGTTCATTACACATTTCCAACATGTTGTTTCCACTACAAATGCAAGGTTTACCCACGTGGCAGTGGCCACACAGTCAACAAGTGCAGAAGATATGAAGTCCAGGGGTGTGTGGCACATCACTTGTAGGCAAACTACTGCTGCCACCCTGAAAGCTGAATCATGGTGTCGGGGGATCCAAGTTGACCAAAGTACTCAGTAAGCACCCTGTGAAGGACAGACATGACACACAGTTAAAACCACTGAAGAACAGGACAGAACTGCAATACTCATGCCCAATACATGTCACAAGACAACTACACAAAACCAAGTTAGCATGTCAAAACTGTTGGGGAGTACAGACTACCTGTAAGGACACATTGCTGCACGCATCCAGTCAAGTAGCACATGGCCACACTCAAACAGCACCAGAGCACCACCCACACATATCATGCAAACTCACATCATTCACATTACATCTCCCTGGATACTCACATTCAGCTGAAGAAGTTGGTGATGAGCTGTGTGCGGACATCACCATCATCATCATCATCACTGGCATCGTGGTCCAGGCCAGGATCCTCCACAGGTGGCGGACGTTGGTCATCGTCATCCAGGATGAGAGGCAACTCCTTCCGCACTGCCAGGTTGTGTAGCATGCAGCAGACGATGACAATCTTGCACACCTTTGCTGGGGCATATGGGAGGGCCCCTCCTGTCTTGTCCAGGCAGCGGAAGCGGCTCTTCAGGAGACCAAATGTCTGCTCAATCACTCTCCTGGTCCGACCATGTGCCTCATTGTAGCGCATCTGGGCTGGTGTCACAGGGTTCCTGAGGGTGTCAGCAACCACGGCATGTTGGGGTATCCGGAGTCACCTACGGACAGACAAGTGCACATTAGCTGAGTTGGAAAAGTGGGTGGAATACTACAGATCAGAACACACACAATGGTACAAAGTCAGTACACACCGACAAGCCAGGCACGCTGGTTCTGCATCTGTGCCATCATCCTCGGGATGCGACTACTCCTCATCACGTAGGCATCGTGTGCTGAACCAGTGAAACGGGCACACACATGTGCGATGCTCATATCTGCAAGACATACCACCAGAGCATTGATCGAATGGTAATGTTTACGGTTCCGGTATGCCTGCTCATGTGCCTGTGGTGGTATCAAAGCCACATGTGTCCCATCAATGGAGCCAATGACATGTGGCATCCTCCCCAGGGCATAGAAGTCACTCTTGACATCAGTGAGTTGTTGACGTGTAGGGAAATAGATGTACTGGTTCAGGCATCTCAACATTGCCTCCAAAACATTGCGTAGCACACGGCTGAACATAGTCTGTGACATCCCACCGGCAGTCGCCACAGTGTGTTGAAAGGTACCGGTGGCAAAGAAGTGTAGGGCTGCCATTACCTTCACCTTGGGTGTCAGCGCCGTAGGGTACGTCTGGCCAGGTTGCAAATGTGGTGCCAAGCGCACTGCCAAATCATCAATCAGCTGTCTGGTGAAGCAGTACCGTCGGATGCTGTCACGTTCCACCATCGTTGCCAGGTCAGGGAATGGTCTATGGACAGCTGGAGCCCTGCAGTGCATAGGTTGAAGAAAGAAAGATTGTCAGTCACCCCACATATGTGCCATTCACCATACTCAATTTCACATGATACATCATTACGAGACACAAGTACTTGATGTGTGTGCCGTTCTGTTCGGACATAACTCACACCTACATGCCCATCATGTAACTTCTCAGTACAACATGTGTGCACAACAGGTACCAGGTTGTGCTATGGGAAACCATTAGGCTGTGTCACAGTACCCATTTCCTGCTGTCACGTTCCACACATACACCACAGTGACATGTCTGGACAGATGCGCCACAGGCATCACAGCTCATTGACAGGTAGATTCCCAGTGACCCTGTCTTGCCACATGGACACCGGCATGACATGGCGTATCATGTACACATCAGAAAAACAAACATGACTCCCACAGGTAGTGGCCCCTGTCGCCTCCGCAGGACAGACATGGACGCCAGTGATGCACAACATCAAAGTCCATGCACAAACAACGTTGATGTGGAGACTGTCTCCCATCGTGCACATGGAATCAGAGACATCGGAAACACAACATGCACACAGACTGTGGAGGGACATCACTATTGTGGCAATGGGTCATCCTGTGACATACATGCCTTCCCCTATGGGACCCTGGGGGTATGTGACATGTCACACACATACACAACCTGGAAATGTGACCATGCCACATGCTCCGAAATGAACTGTTGCACATCACAGTGGTCATGTGCACAGCACACAAAGGACCCTGTCCCCATTAACACATGCACAGCCTGGGTGTGGCTGCCCACAAGTGCCACCACAGAACCCACATGTTAACCCCCATACACAGAAAAGGTAATGCAGCCTTACATGCCTTAGGAAACAGTGTGGACTGGGTGTGGTGTTGTAGGTGTGCCCCTGTGTCTCTGGCAGGTATATGTGGCTGGCATACGTTCACCAGTGACAAGCATGGTGACATATGCGACTGACCTGTACAGGTACGCGTTGTAAAGCAATGGTCCGATCGGTGTGCCCGGCCGGCCCATTGCATCTGTTGTGAGCGGGTACGCGTTGTACAGCAATGGACCGATCAGTGTGCCCGGCCGGCCCATTGCATCTGTTGTGAGCGGGTACGCATTGCAAAGCAATGGACTGATCGGTGTGCCCGGCCGGCCCATTGCATCTATTGTGAGCGGGTACGCGTTGTATCCAGAAATACGCGTTGTACAGCAATGGACCGATCGGTGTGCCCGGCCGGCCCATTGCAACTGTTGTGAGCGGATACGCATTGTACAGCAATGGACCGATCGGTGTGCCCGGCCGGCCCATTGCATCTGTTGTGAGCGGGTACGCGTTGTATCCAGAAATATGCGTTGTACAGCAATGGACCGATCGGTGTGCCCGGCCGGCCCATTGCATCTGTTGTGAGCGGGTACGCGTTGTATCCCGAAATACGCGTTGTACAGCAATGGACAGATCGGTGCGCACGCATTGGCTGGGGCCTGGCATGGCAACGGACGCGTTTTCGAAGCTCCAACGAGTCTGATGCAGTGAATTCAGTTGGCCAGCCACAACAATGTTGCAAAATCATGGGTGTCATGAAGTTGAAGATTTGAAGGATGCTGTGGGCATGTATTAGTGCTGCTATTCCATGGATTGGTCAGATTCAGAAGATGCAAACGACTTGGACCTATCACTTTGGACACATGGGACAGTTTCTGCCTCTGCAGCACACATATAATGCTGGCTGTTCCCCTGAGAGCTCACTTGCCTGCACTACATGCTCCAGGACGACATCTGCCACCAACACTGCTGCTGTCTCTGCATCCTCTGGCTACTGCAATGGCACGTACTGTGGAGAGAGCCCCAGCCTTCAGCCTTGAGGAGAACCAGGCCCTGCTGGACAGCCTCCTTCCACAGTACAGCAAGCTGTATGGGACACCAGGGGAGCAGGTGAGTGTGCTGTCCACTGCCTTTCTAATTTTGCATGTTGTCTGACTAGCAGGACTTACAGTGTGCACACCACTGGCTAGCATGCTCACTGAGTAGTTCTGAGCCCCCAAAGTGTGTAGTTACATGCACTGAACTGGTACAGTGCAGTAACAGTGCATTCCAACAAGGTTTACTTTCCATGCAATGATACCATGTAGTAACTGCTGGCAAACTGTTCATAGCCATCGTTGCACTGCCTGTGTACATCATGTGCCCCAGTGATTGAGACATGTATATCCAACTGTGTGATGCACGGATATGTTGCATGTGTAGTAATGGCATTTTCACTTTGTCATCCTCACAGGTTGATGCCCACCAGAAGCAGAAAATCTGGCTGACCATCGCCCGGGCAGTAAGATCCGTGGGGGACTACAAGCGCCGGATCCGCAACTGCCAGAAGAGGTGGCAGGACCTTCGAGGCTGGACCCGGAGGATCGCAAGGGTCCAGCTGAAGCTGTCGCCTCCTCGCAGGAGGGGCGGACACCGGACCCTGACCCCCACATGCTCAGGATCCTGGCGGTGGTCTTCCCTGACCTGGATGGGCAGCTGAAGGCCAGACAGCAGCAAGGAGGGGGTGAGTCCATGACAGCACTGTGCACTTTGTCTGACATGCTATGTGCCCTCCTCTGGCCTGGTTAAACTTCCACAGTACATCAGTCTTGTGGTCCAGGACCCATGTCCCTCTATTGTGACATGCCCACTCCTCATCTGATACGCATATGTGTGGCCCTTACAGTCAGGAAATTGTGTCACTTGGGGACTGTGTCATTGCATTTTGCTTTGCTCAAGGTGGGGGACAGCATTTGTTCCGGTGACTATGTTGTGGGATTCATGGGTGGGTCAATTGCTCACACAATGCCCAAGTCCTGACATGTAATCTGGGTGTAACTTTGATATGTGGTCCACTTGCTGATCTGATTCACCACATGTCCCTGGGGTATTTGGCACACCCCCATGCTGTGGGTGGGAACAATGTTTGGGCCTCAGGAGTATGTATATCAAGTGTGTCACACATGCTTAGACACCTGCCTACTGTCCAGGACTCATCCCTCTTACAGGTGGAGCTGGACAGTCATGCCTACTCCAGGGCATACAATACACTCTGTACTCCCACTCCCGTGGATCATCTGACATGTTGTGATCAGTGACATGTTCCCTCAGGTGTCTGCCTCTGTGTCATTGTGCTGTGGCTTCGTTGTCAGGACTACTGGTATGTTTGTCGGTTAGGGCTCAGCATGCCATCTGAGATGTGACCATGAGAGACGATACTTCTGTGACTTATAGGTGTCTGATCACTTGACTGTGCACACAGGTGTATGCGACTGTGACTTTCAGGCAGCTGTTTTTCATTCACAGCACACTGTGAGGTGCTCATGTTCAGAGAGTTGTGTTTCGTGTCCCCCATATGTCCAATTGGTATGACGTGGACAAATAGTAGTTCAGATGATGTTGTTTTTGGGGGATGGACATGTGCACTTGTCAGTTACATAACTTGCATTCCCCATGTCCTAGGATTGTGACACAATGCAGACTTGTGTTGTTGGCTGGCTGCCATGGCCATGTGACTGGAGACAGTGATGTATGACTTTGCACGCATGCCTGTGTCATGGCATTAAACTTCCTAAGACTGATCCTGCAAGGGAGTGACATGTGCAACATGCACCCCATTGTGGCATTGACTATCCGGACATGGGTGGATCATGGTGTCTGGTGCTGGTATGCATCACATGCATTTCTATTTAGACTCTGGCCATCCCTTTCTCTGGACACCTGCACTGACTCAGTGGCAAGAGATGTGATGTGTGCATGTTCACATACTTCACCGTGTTCCCTGCAATGTCCAACAACTGTGTAGGTGGTGCATGTGTCCACACTGGGGTCTTACCATCAGACAGGCACCAGACAGATGGGTGCAAGGGCAGGAGGGGTGTGAGTCCCATGGTTGACCATCAGACTGACAATTGGCTTCCCCGAATCTGTGTGAGGACTTTAGGCAATGTTCAACTAAGGATGCCAGGGCTTGCTCTGTGATGTGCTGTACTTACTGTGGTGTGTGCGGTCAGTGCAGGTGACTGATGTTTGTCTGTTTCCCTAATTGTTTGCAGATACATCCACAGCCACAGGAGGGGACAGCTCCACGGACCAGGAGGAGCAGCGGAGCCAGACTGGGTCAGCATCCGACGAGTGGTCAGAGGGACCCAGTGGCACAGAGGGCGAGGGGAGCCACACCGAGGAGTCCTCAGCACCATCCACCTCAGCTGAGGACCACAGCAGCTCGGAGGATGACTCCCTTGTGGAGGCGGGTCTCAGCAGCCACCAAAGGCCAGCTAGTCTGTCTGGCCCCGCCATCACCACCACCACCACCGCCCTCCCATTGGCTCCCATTCCTGAGGTCCGTGGAGGCTCCCGTGCTCGGGAGCGTGTCTCCTTCGTGCCAGGCACTGCACCCCCTGCCCCTGTGTCCCCTGCTGCCCTGAGTGAGGAGTCTGTGTACCTCCTTTGGCAGCTCCATGTAGGGCAGACAGCAATGCTGAGTGTCCTCCATGCACACACCACTCTGTTGACACAGCTGGTGTCGTTCATGGAGGGCATCTCGACGGGTATGTCTGCCCTACAGAGGAGCAATAAGTCCATGGACTCCTCCCTGCCGGCAGCCGTGTCCCTCCTCCAACAGTCCCTCACTCCTCCCACCTCTGCCCCATCCACACTTCCTGCCACCCTACCTGTCCAAAGCACATGCACACCTGCACAATCACCCAAGCACACAGACACGAGCAGCACAGACACACCCAAGAGAAAGGCAAGACGTGCACACAAGCATCCTCAGGGGACTGATACCACACACACAGGGGATGGGGAACAGACACACACACAGGCATCCACAGTCACTCCGCAGTCCTCCAAATCCTCTCCCTCCAAGACCCCTTCCCTTGCCTCACCTGCTACCCCACCTACACAGCAGATCTTCCTGTGTGACCTCGGCCTCTTCCCCTCCGATCCTGCTGATCCAGCATACCGGGGGAAGAGGAAGTCCACCCACACAGAGGGGAGTGCCCTCGCCCCCGGACACCCTCCCCAGGCGCAGGCAGACACAGGACCCCATTCGGAAGTCCCCCGGACCAGGAAGAGCAAGACCCCACCACCACCACCACGCAGCTCCACCACCCAGTCTCTCTCCTCCATCCCCCAGGCCACCACTCCACAGGTTCCCCCGCCACACCCTGCCCCAGGTTCCCCCACACACCGATACCGCATCCCCAGACTGCTTAGGCCCTCCCCCTGCCACTTGCTCTTCCACCCCCAACCCAGACGCTCTGCCTGTTAGTGCCACTGGTGTGGAGACCGGGTCCCCCCTCTGTCCTGCCCACCTCATCTGCCCACCCTTCCACTCCCTTGGAGTCATGCACTGCAGTGGAGTCCACAACCACCCCGTCTGACTCGGGCACTGCAGTGGGGACCCAGTCCACTACATCAGACCAGCCCACTGCAGTGGTTGCAGCACCCACACCAACTGACTTGTGTACCACAGTGGTGCCGGCCCCCCTGAGTCAGACACCTCCACTGCAGTTGCCGGTGACACTCCTGCACCCACCACCCCTTCACTGCCTCACTCTGCCATCCCCTGATCCTGTCCATGCGGTGCCTGGCCTGCCCCTTGTATGCCCCTCCAAGGGGGATGTCCCCTGTCCGTACCAGTGCAGGCAAGCAATGGGTGACCAGTTGTCACTTATCACCCTGTTGGGACTGTGATTTTGGACTGGCCATTGGCCTTAGTTTCCGTTGGACTTCAGAGTTTTCCTTGACATTTGCTGAATAAAGCCTCTTTTTGTTTAATTGTGGGTTTTCTTTTGATGTACATGATGTGGATGAGTAGCATCCTGCATTTGCAGTTGTAATAGTGTTCATATCAGGAAAATGAAGTGTTGCTGTGATGGACTCCATGTGGTCCATGGGATATGTGTCCTGTTGTAGTCTGGATCTATGGCATCCTTTGCTGCAGTCTGAGGGTGTAATGTTCAGCATTTGACACAGGGATGTACGTTTAGGATTTGTAAATGAACATCTTTGTCTTACACTGATGCACATCTGGTGGGCTTACCACTGTTCAATGTTCCGATTTCCCTGACTGTGTGCCCAGCTCCACTGGACATGCAGTTTTGCACATCAATGTCGAAGGACTCATCTGTGTATACAGTGCAACTTGCTTGACACGTGTTTTGGGTGTATGCAGATGACTGACGTGACACTCCCGTACCCAGGCTGATGTGAGCAGAGCCTTCTGTGTGTTGTAGTTGTTGACTCACTGACGGAGTGTTCTGCTGACATGTTTGGGTCGTGCACAGACAAGGTTTGGCACAGCGGACCTTCCACAGGAGTGGAGTGCCCTCATGGCAGTGTGTAATCCGGTGACATTGCGTGGGCCTGTGTTGTGTGTTGTGTAAGCATGTCTGTGCGTGTTCCCTTCCCTTTTCCTACACAGGCTGTGTCCCTAGGGATGTTCCTGTTTGTGATGCTTGCTGAGTTGTTCTGTGTTCATTCAGCATCTTGGACCTGGTTTCTCCGTGATGTGGGTGCATGGCAACCTAATGTTCATGAGGTTGTCATCCCAGGTTGTCTTTGTTGTCAGGGCTGGGGATGTGGTCAAACGCAGATGGGACACATTCAGGATTCCCCTTGGCACTTGTTGTTTACACAAGTCATGTGATTTACAGTTTGTGGTAGCTTTCAGTGATAGTGACACGTTGTGTGTGTGACTGCTGCCACTCCTCAGGGTCAGAGCTGCAATGTTGGAAGTTGTGTACGTGTGTTCTTGGTGTGTCACCTTGGCTTCTTCGTTGGCGTGTGACTATGGCCAGGATCCCATTGATTGTGGTGGATTTCACATCATGCCCATGTACAGCGTACTGTGCTGTGTGTCAGACATTGACGAGTCTTGTTGACTGGCCATGTGTGATGGCTTTCTGCACCTTAGTTCCCACCACCACCCCTGGGATTGTCATGGGTGCATGTGCAATGTCACCAGTCCATGTGAGCTTCACTGCTGCACATTGGTGGAGATCAGGGTGTGTGGTGTTGAGTGTGTGCAAATGTGAGTTGTTGCACGGCTAGACCCCTACCTCCATATTGGCCTTGGCTGGCAGGCCGTGCTTATTGATTAGAGCTTGTGTAGGTGTGATGGTAGTTTGTTGCTCAGGACACAGTGTGAATGACATCTACCTTTGTCATCACAGTGGGATTATCATGCAGGCTAGTGTCGGCACAATGTGGGGTCCCTGGGGGTAGTGCTGTGTTGGGTCTGTCTCTTGCTGTGTAGGTTGCTGTTCCTACAAGCTTGTGTGACATGTGTAATTTGGGCTCCCTCTCATCTAACAATGCCTGATTGCCCACATAGGGGTATCCGATCCATGAGTAACTTTTGTATGGCACTGTATACACATCTGTGTGGTTGGAATTCAGGCCTCCTCATGTGTTGTGTGGTTGCCTGGGGACACTGGCACACACCCCCATCACCCGTTGTGTTTGATATGCAGTGTGAGTCTGCCTGTTTGTGTTTCTGCCTTAGCACCACTGCATTGGCATATCTTGAGTGTGCCATTGGCTGTATGTTGTTTGGTGGCTTTCCACTGCTGTCCCTGGGACTCCTAGGTCATCAGTCAGCACAATAATCATGGTTTGTATGTCCCATTGCTGCCATGGTATGGTATTTGTTCACCTCACATCTACAGTCTCCACAGGATATCTACATTTGTGTGTCCATTGGTGCAGATATGTGGGTCAGCATTATGATGGTCACTTCTGTCATTGTGCTATTTGTGAATGTTGACAATGTGGGACCCCATGGGTGATGTTTGTATGCACATGGCCAAAACGATGTTTCAGTGACACTGCACTGTTTGCCTCGACCAATCTATGTTGCTATGGGACACAAGCACTACTATGCCACTGATGTGTTTGTTGTTGTGTGACCAGGATTCATCCATGCAGTTTGGCTTTGGCAGCTTTTACCATGACTACACTTACCTTATGATCACTGTGGTGATGGTGCTTTCGGCCCCATTGCCACACTGTTCAAAAGGTGCATCAGCTATGGACCCCATACTTCCCTTTTGGTCACTGTGGTGATGGGGCTTTAGGCCCCATTGCCACACTGTTCAAAAATGTGCATCAACTATGGACACCACACTTCCCTTTTGGTCACTGTGGTGATGGGGCTTTAGGCCCCATTGCCACACTGTTCAAAAAGTGCATCAGCTATGGACACCATACTTCCTTTTGGTCACTGTGGTGATGGGGCTTTAGGCCCCATTGCCACACTGTTCAAAAGTGCATCAGCTATGGACACCACACTTCCCTTTTGGTCACTGTGGTGATGGGGCTTTAGGCCCCATTG
The DNA here is from genome assembly GCA_963921515.1 of Calotriton arnoldi. Lineage (NCBI taxonomy): Eukaryota > Metazoa > Chordata > Amphibia > Caudata > Salamandridae > Calotriton > Calotriton arnoldi. The sequence continues at coordinate 1,492,921 of CAWUFW010002047.1, forward strand.
CCACACTGTTCAAAAATGTGCATCAACTATGGACACCACACTTCCCTTTTGGTCACTGTGGTGATGGGGCTTTAGGCCCCATTGCCACACTGTTCAAAAAGTGCATCCGCTATGGACACCACACTTACCTTTTGGTCACTGTGGTGATGGGGTGTTCGAGCCCATTGCCACAGTGGCCATGGTCGGCTTGCATTGTGGAGGCCACACACATTTATGTGTGACACATGTGATAGGGGGTCACATTGAATGTTCAATGTCATGTTCAGTCTTGTAGGCATTTGACACAGACTACACACGCTTGTCAGGGTGTTGGGGGGATGTAATTTTCTGTCATTCCTTATGTGGGAGTATGCTGGTTGTGTCATGCATTACCCGTCCTATGAGTAGGGGTGGTGTTAGTGGTAGGCATCCATCCCCCATGAGTGGGGATGGTAGTAGTGACAGGCATCCAGCCCCCTGAGTAGGGGTGGTGGTGGTGGCAGGCATCCAGGCCCCCTGAGTAGGGGTGGTGGTAGTGGCAGGCATCCATCCCCCTAAGGGTGGGGCTGGTAGTAGTGACAGGCATCCAGCCCCCTGGATAGGGGTGGTGGTAGTGGCAGGCATCCATCCCCTAAGGGTGGGGATGGTAGTAGAGACAGGCATCCAGGCACCCATGATTAGGGGTGGTGGTAGTGGTAGGCATCCATCCCCCATGAGTGGGGATGGTAGTAGTGACAGGCATCCAGCCCCCATGAGTGGGGATGGTAGTAGTGACAGGCATCCAGCCTCCCTGAGTAGGGGTGGTGGTAGTGACAGGCATCCAGGCCCCCTGGGTAGGGGTGGTAATAGTGGCAGGCATCCAGCCCCTAAGGGTGGGTATGGTAGTAGTGACAGGCATCCAGGCCCCCCTGAGTAGGGGTGGTGGTAGTGGCAGGCATCCATCCCCCTAAGGATGGGGATGGTAGTAGTGACAGGCATCCATGCCCCCCTGAGTAGGGGTGGTGGTAGTGACAGGCATCCAGGCCCCCCTGAGTAGGGGTGGTGGTAGTGACAGGCATCCATCCCCCTAAGGATGGGGATGGTAGTAGTGACGGGCATCCAGCCCCCCCTGGATAGGGGTGGTGGTAGTGGCAGGCATCCATCCCCCTAAGGATGGGGATGGTAGTAGTGACAGGCATCCAGCCCCCTGGATAGGGGTGGTGGTAGTGGCAGGCATCCATCCCCTAAGGGTGGGGATGGTAGTAGTGACAGGCATCCATGCCCCCTGAGTAGGGGTGGTGGTAGTGACAGGCATCCATCCCCCTGAGTAGGGGTGGTGGTAGTGACAGGCATCCAGCCCCCTGAGTAGGGGTGGTGGTGGTGGCAGGCATCCAGGCCCCCTGAGTAGGGGTGGTGGTAGAGGCAGGCATCCATCCCCTAAGGGTGGGGATGGTAGTAGTGACAGGCATCCAGCCCCCTGGATAGGGGTGGTGGTAGTGGCAGGCATCCATCCCCTAAGTGTGGCGATGGTAGTAGTGACAGGCATCCAGGCACCCATGATTAGGGGTGGTGGTAGTGGTAGGCATCCATCCCCCATGAGTGGGGATGGTAGTAGTGACAGGCATCCAGCCCCCATGAGTGGGGATGGTAGTAGTGACAGGCATCCAGGCCCCCTGGATAGTGGTGGTGGTAGTGGCAGGCATCCATCCCCTAAGGATGGGGATGGTAGTAGTGACAGGCATCCAGCCCCCTGGATAGGGGTGGTGGTAGTGGCAGGCATCCATCCCCTAAGGGTGGGGATGGTAGTAGTGACAGGCATCCATGCCCCCGAGTAGGGGTGGTGGTAGTGACAGGCATCCAGGCCCCCTGAGTAGGGGTGGTAGTAGTGGCAGGCATCCAGCCCCTAAGGGTGGGTATGGTAGTAGTGACAGGCATCCATGCCCCCTGAGTAGGGGTGGTGGTAGTGGTAGGCATCCAGCCCCCTGAGTAGGGGTGGTGGTGGTGGCAGGCATCTAGCCACCCATGAGTAGGGGTGGTTGTAGGGTGGTGTTGGTGGTAGGCATCCATCCCCCTATGGGTGTGTATGGCATTGGTGTTGGCCATCCCACCCCTATGGTTCTGCTGTTGCTTGTGTACGTCATTTGTGCATCCCTATGTGTGTGTGACATATTTCGGGTACGTGTAGTTTGTTTGTATTGTTGGTGTTTGACTTAACGTCTGCGTCGTACGCGTCCGTGCCGGTCCCAGTAATAGATGTAGAGTATAGGTAGGACCTGCGCAATGGGATTCATGCTTGGATCGTCTCGTTCGGGTTTCTCGTGTCTTCGACTCGTACTCGTCGCTGGCTTGTTCGTCTCGTAGCCGTGGATCGTCTTGTGGCGCACAACGGAGCTTATGTACGGCTCGCCCAGATGCTCAAACGTGCCGGACGTAGCAACGGGTTCGGCGCGTACGGAATGCGCATCGTACTAGTCCGGCCGGAAGGTGCTGTGTATTTGCTTCCGTGCGGCTCGAATCGGCGTTTACGGATCCGGCTCAGGCGGGGAACAGGAGCTGGATTGGGTGAGTACGGCTCGTTCGGAAACTGGGTTGTTATACGCATCGTACTTGTTCATCCAGACAAGTGTACGATTTGGTCGGGAAACACGCATTCGGCTTGTATTTTTTCCGGACGAATACTGTTAGGTGCGCTTCCGGCCGGGATCGGATTCGACCCCCAAGTGTCACCAGCAAAATTGCAATTTTGTAGACAGGAGGTCCAGTACCTAGGACACAAAATAGAAAAAGGAGTCAGAAAGGTGACACCTGAAAGAATTAGTGTAATTAAACAAATGAGTCCACCAAAAACTCAGAGAGAAGTTCAATTGTTTTTTGGAACGGTTGGATACTGCAGGCAGTGGATCAGTGGTTTCTCATTGATTGCAAAACCTCTTCAGAGGTTGACACGAAAAGATGTGAAAGATCTGATTGTGTTGGATGATGAAAGTATGGAAGCCTTTACTAAATTGCGAAACAGTCTTTGTCAAGCACCTGCATTGGGAATGGCAGATTATGCAAAGGATTTTGCATTGTACTGTTGTGAAAGAGATGGGTGTGCACTATCAGTTTTAACTCAAAAACATGGAATGGCACGACGTCCAGTAGCATATTTTTCTGCTACTTTGGATTCAGTGGCCACAGCGTTACCAGGCTGTTTGAAAGCAGTAACTGCAACTTGTGTGAGTCTGGAACAGAGTGAAGCAATTGTGATGGGACATCCAGTCAAGGTGTATGTGCCACATTCAGTTGAGATCCGTTTGACTCGCACAAGGACACAGTATATGACTTTTAGTCGGCTGACTAAGTACGAAAGAGTGATCTTGGGTGCTGAAAATGTGACTGTGGTAAGATGCACAACAGTAAATCCGGCAACCCTGTTGCCGAATTCATATTGTGAGGAAGTAAGAGAGGAGGCGGATCATGATTGTTTGGATGTGACAGAGTTGTGCACAAAACCCAGGCCCGATATTGAGGACGTTCCATTAGAAGAACCAGACTGTGTGATGTTTGTTGATGGGTCATGTTTGAGAAATGAGAAAGGTGAACTATGCTCCATAGCGGGAGTTTTAGAAGCATCCTGTCTAAAAGGAGAAATCTCTGCCCAAATTGCTGAACTGATAGCTCTGATTAGAACGTGCAACATTTCCAAAAGCCTGAGGGTAACCATATTTACCGATAGTCAATATGGTTTCGGGGTTGTCCACGATTTCGGACAGCTATGGATGCAAAGGGGATTTCTGACTTCTTCAGGTTCTCCTATAAGAAACGAGGCGATACAAAAGGGGATGATGGACGGAAACAGCAAAATTGTAAAAGATTTATTGGATGCTTTACAATTGCCCACAAGGATTGCAGTGGTCAAATGTTCCGCACATAAATCAGGAGGTGATTATGTGACGAAGGGCAACAGATACGCGGATCAAGTAGCGCGTTTCTGTGCACGAAATTTAATAGTTCTAAACAGAGGGATGGAAAAAGAAAATACCAATTGCCATCTTATGTTTTCTTCTTCATTTCAATCAATCAATCAATCACGGCATTTATAGAGCGCGCTACTCACCCGGGAGGGTCTCAAGGCGCTGGGGGAGGGGGTAAGTTACTGCTCGAACAGCCAGGTCTTGAGCTGCTTCCTGAAGGAGAGATGGTCCTGGGTTCGCCGAAGGTGAGTGGGGAGGGAGTTCCAGGTCTTGGCTGCCAGGTAGGAGAAGGATCTTCCTCCGGCGGTGGCTCTGCGGATGCGTGGTACGGTGGCGAGGGCGTGGCTGGTTGATCGTAGCTGGCGGGTGGGCGTGTAGAAGGTCATGCGGTCGTTGAGGTACTTGGGGCCCAGGTCGTGGAGGGCCTAGTGTGCGTGGGTGAGGAGTCTGAACGTGATTCTCTTGCTGACGGGGAGCCAGTGCAGGTCTTTCAGGTGTCCGGTGATGTGGCTGTGCCGGGGGATGTCCAGGATGAGTCGTGCGGAGGCGTTCTGGATGCGCTGGAGTCTTTTTTGAAGTTTGGCTGTGGTTCCGGCGTAGAGGGTGTTCCCATAGTCCAGTCGGCTGGTGACGAGTGCCTGGGTGATGGTCTTCCTGGTTTCAGTGGGGATCCATCTGAAGATCTTGCGGAGCATGCGCAGGGTGTTGAAGCACGAAGATGAGACGGCGTTGACTTGTCTGGTCATCGACAGGGAGGAGTCCAGGATGAAGCCCAGGTTGCGTGCGTGGTCCGTTGGCTTGGGCGCGGTGCCCAGGGCCGGGGGCCACCAAGAGTCGTCCCAGGCGGAGGGTGATGAGCCCAGGATGAGGACTTCCGTCTTGTCTGAGTTCAGTTTAAGGCGGCTGTTCCTCATCCAGTCGGCGGCGTCTCTCATCCCGTCGTGTAGGTTGGCTCTGGCGGTGGTGGGGTCGTTGGTGAGGGAGAGGATCAGCTGGGTGTCGTCGGCGTAGGAGATGATGTTGAGGTTGTGTTGGCGTGCGATGGCTGCGAGGGGGCTCATGTAGACGTTGAAGAGGGTTGGACTGAGTGAAGATCCTTGTGGAACGCCGCAGATGACTTCGGTGGCCTCGGATCTGAACGGGGGAGGCGGACTCTCTGGGTTCTTCCGGCGAGAACGAGATTATCCATTCCAGTGCTTTCTCTCGGATTCCGATGTTGCTGAGGCGCTTCACTAGGGTGCGGTGGCAGACGGTGTCGAACGCCGCGGAGAGGTCCAAGAGGATGAGGGCTGCTGTTTCCCCGTTGTCGGTTAGGGTTCTGATGTCGTCGGTGGCTGCGATAAGGGCGGTCTCGGTGCTGTGGTTGGCCCGAAACCCGGACTGCGAGGGGTCGAGGGATCCATTCGTCTCGAGGAAGGCGGCAAGCTGTCTGTTGACGGTCTTCTCGATGACTTTGGCCGGAAACGGAAGGAGCGAGATGGGACGGTAGTTCTTGAGGTCGGTGGGGTCCGCCGTTGGTTTCTTCAGGAGGGCGGTAAGCTCGGCGTGCTTCCAGCTCTCCGGGAAGGTGGCGGTGTGGAAGGAGGAGTTGATGATGTCCCGGAGATGGGGTGCGATGGTGGCGTCGGCTTTGTTGAAGACGTGGTGTGGGCAGGGGTCGGTTGGTGATCCGGAGTGGATGGAGTTCATCGTGCGGGTGGTGTCTTCGGTGCTGATCGGGGTCCAGTTGCAGAGGGTGGTGGTGGCGGGCGTTGGTTCGGCGGTAGGGTGCGTGGTCTGTGCGTCGAAGCTGTTATGTATGTCGGTGATCTTGCGGTGGAAGAACGCGGCGAGTGAGTTGCAGAGGTCTTGCGAGGGGGTGATGTCGTTGTTTCCGGCGCTGGGGTTGGAGAACTCTTTGACGATGCTGAAAAGTTCCTTGCTGTCGTGGGCGTTGTTGTCCAGTCGTTCTTTGAGTGCCGACTTCTTGGTGGCACGGATCATCTGGTGGTGTTTGCGGGTGGCGTGCTTGAGGGCGGTCCTGTTGTCTGTGGTCTGGTCGAGTCGCCAGGCTTTCTCGAGAGTGCGGCAGTTCTTCTTGGATTCCTTGAGTTCGTTGGTGAACCAAGGGGTTTTCTTGCTTCCGGGTCTGCTGGGAGGGTTTTTTAGTGGTGCGAGGTCGTCGGCGCAGGCGGTCAGCCACTTGGCGAGGTTGCTGGCTGCTTCGTTTGGGTCCGTTGTGTTGGTGGGTGTGTTCTGGCTGAGGGAGGCGGTGAGCTGCTCGGCGGTGATCTTGCTCCAGCTCCGGTGGGGAGCCTGTTGCGGGTGGTGGTGGGTCGCAGTCTTTCTGAAGCTGAAGTGGACGCAGCTGTGGTCGGTCCAGTGGAGTCCGGTGGCGTGGCTGAAGGAGATGTGCTTGCTGGAAGAGAAGACGGGGTCAAGCGTGTGGCTGGCGTAGTGGGTGGGCGTGTTCACCAGTTGCTTGAGTCCGAGGTTGGCGAGGTTGTCCAGCAGGGCGGTGGTGTTTCTGTCGTTGTTGTTCTCCAGGTGGAAGTTGAGGTCCCCTAGGAGGATGTAGTCGGCGGAGGGCATGGCGTGCGGGCTGATGAAGTCTGCGATGTCTTCGCTGAATAGTGTGCGTGGTCCCGGGGGTCTGTAGATGAGGGTGCCTCGGAGGGTGGTCTTGGGGTCAGTGTGTATCTGGAAGTGTAGGTGTTCGGCGGCGGTGAAGGTCTCGTCGGAGTTAGTCGAGATGCGGATGGTGTTCTTGTGTACGATGGCGATGCCTCCTCCCGTCTGGTTGACGCGGTCCTTCCGGGTGATCTTGTATCCGTCCGGGATGGCTATGGCGATGTCGGGCGCTGAGGAGGCGTTCATCCAGGTTTCGGTGAGGAAGGCGACGTCCGGTGCTGTTGCGTCGAGCAGGTCCCAGAGTTCCACGGCGTGCCTGTGGACGGAGCGGGTGTTCAACAGGATGCATTTCAGGTGGTTGCTGCTGGTGCTCGACTTGGCGGAGGTGGTGCACGTCCGGGGGCAGGTGAATCGGCAGGCTTGGCAGGTGAAGGGTCCGTGGGTGCGTCTCGGTGAGGCTCGGTAGCAGGCAGGGTTCCGGCCGGCATTGAGTGCGGTGAGGGTGGCGGCGTCGTAGGTCCGTCGAGTAGTGTTGCATCGGTGGGATCCAGGGGTCCTGGCGCTGGGCGCGGGCCAGGCGCGGACGGGCGCAGACGGGCTTACCTTTGGCGCACCTTCGGGCGCTCCGTCGGTGCTCCCACTGCGCGCGGCCGCTGCGCGGTCGCTCAGGGGGCGTCATAAGTAAGGAGCCTGGAGGGAGGAGCAGCTGGGTGGCGGGAGCGGGGCGGCGAATGGAATCACGGGGGCGGGGCCGCAGGGAGGCAGTGGCGGGAAGTCCCAGGAGCAGCGGGCAGCGGGAAAGTCCCAGGAGCAGCGGGAAAGTCCCAGGAGCAGCGGGCAGCGGGCAGCGGGAAAGTCCCAGGAGCAGCGGGAAAGTCCCAGGAGCAGCGGGCAGCGAGCGAAGGAATCTCCAGGCAGGAGGCGGCAAGGCAGGCAGGAGCGGCAGCAGTGAGTGGGGCGACCAAGCCCTGTGGAGGGCTGAGCGGTCACACTCTGTGGTCCCCTTAAGTAAGGAGCCGGGAGGGAGGAGCAGCTGGGTGGCGGGAGCGGGGCGGCGAATGGAATCACGGGGGGCGGGGCCGCAGGGAGGCAGTGGCGGGAAGTCCCAGGAGCAGCGGGCAGCGGGAAAGTCCCAGGAGCAGCGGGAAAGTCCCAGGAGCAGGGGCAGCGGGAAAGTCCCAGGAGCAGCGGGAAAGTCCCAGGAGCAGCGGGCAGCGAGCGAAGGAATCTCCAGGCAGGAGGCGGCAAGGCAGGCAGGAGCGGCAGCAGTGAGTGGGGCGACCAAGCCCTGTGGAGCATTTGAAACTTGGGACGAAATTAGACAGCTACAGGAAGAAGCAAGTGATGAGGAAAAGGGAATTTGGATAAATTCAGGCTGCAGAAAGAGAGCAGAGGACGAAGTGTGGGTCTATATAGACGAAAGACCAGTCATGCCAGACAGTTTACTATCCCAAATGGCAAGGGTATACCATGGAATTGCACATGTTGGAAGAGATGCTATGATCAGGCTCTTCAAGCAATCATGGTATAACCAAAGTTCAGGGCCATTGCAGAGAGTCTTTGCCAGAGGTGCGTCACCTGTCAGCAACAAAATCCAGGCAGAAAGACAGTTGTTAGTTGGGGACGAATTGGAAAGGCAGCAGGACCATTCACCCGACTCCAGTTGGATTTTATTGAGCTCCCTCCGTGCAATGGGCTGAAATATGTGTTGGTTGTTGTCTGCTTGTTCTCTCATTGGGTGGAAGCCTATCCAACGAGAAGGAACGATAGTCTCACAGTCGCGAAGCTACTTCTAAGAGAACTGATACCTAGATTTGGATTTCCAGTCACTTTAGAAACAGATAGAGGAACCCATTTTAACAATGAGATAATTCAGATGATTTGTGCAGCATTACAGAATGAGCAAAAGCTGCATTGTGCCTTTCGACCCAAAGCATCTGGAGTGGTTGAACAGATAAATGGTACAATAAAATCTAGGTTAGGAAAGGTGTGTGCATCCACAACACTGAGATGGCCTGATGCTTTACCCCTTGTATTGATGAGTCTTAGAAGCATTCCTGACAAAAAGACGGGATTGAGTCCACATGAGATCCTAATGGGAAGAGCAATGAGACAAGCATTTATACCAGCGAACAAACTGATGAATATATCTGATGATCTAGTGCTTGACTATTGCAGAGGATTGGCTGATCTGGTGCGTTCTGTGTCTCACCAGGTTGGAGAAAATGCTACTACAACAAACCCGAATCAAGCTCATGAACTGAGTCCTGGAGAGTGGGTTCTCGTGAAGAAACACGTGAGGAAATCGTGTTTAGAACTCAGGTGGAACGGACCTTATCAGGTGATTCTGGTGACGACGACAGCAGTGAAGTGTGGTGGTTTACCAAATTGGATCCAAGCGAGCCATACCAGACGAGTCCCAAGTCCACTTGAAAGACAAGAAGAGCAGCAACTGGTAAACCAAAGCCCAAGACCAAAGGCTGAAGTGTGTGAAGCTGAAGAATCTAGAGTAACAGATTCTGAAGAACAAACAGATGACGAACAGCCAAGCACAAGTCAAGTAGAGTGGGCACCAGTTACTGGGTCTCATGAGACTGCTGTAGAACCAGAAGAAAGAGAAGTTACTGAAAGTCAAGAAGGAAAACAAATAGAAGAAAGGCCAAATAAAAGAACCTATGAACCAGATGAAGAAGGTGAAAAAATAGTTCAAACTAAAAGACAGAGAAAAGGTGACAATTGGCCAACTGGAGTGAAAAGACTGAAATACACTCTTGCAAAGAGAAAGTCAAAATGAAGACCAGAGCAACTTAATGAGGTCTCAAGTCAAACCGAACATGAAGAGTCAGGAGAAGATTCAGTACAAAAAACAAGGAGAGTAAGAATTCCAAGCAAGAAATACACAGCACCGGAATGGACGTACGTGATCTTGGTAGAAATTGAAAGCTCAGATCCAAGTGAAGAAAAAGACGGTACTGGCACTAAGCAAGTGGATAAAAGCAAATTAAAACCACCTTTAAAGAACTGTGAAAAATTAAGGTGAAACTTTGCCAGACGAAATGAATGGAAAGACTCAGAAGACTTAGAGAAGAGAAACAAAAGAAGGGGGTAAAAGAAGAAAGCCTTGAAGTGTAGGATTACACTATCTTTCAGAAAATTTTGAGTAAAGTTTAGAGTTTCTATAGATTTAGATTTTTTATTTTTAGGAGAATACAAAATGGCCGAAGCAAAAGTAACTGAACATCCAAAATCTAGCCTAAAACGTAGATGTATTAAAGCTTGCTTATGTAGTGTCTTTTTACTGACATTTATGTGGATATTATTAACAGTCGTTGTACCTCTTCTAATGGTAACTAATAATGGAAACAATACTAATGATGTAATAAGTGAGTGATGTTACTAAAGAAACCCCTAATACTAACATAGAACAGATAGATGGAAGTATTTTCCATCATGATAAATCAATTAGTGATTTCTCGTTAAATGTTTTTACAAAATTGTTGCACGAGTATGTTAATACAATTAATGTGAGTGATTGTTATGTGTGCATGCAAATACCTTCGTCTGTCTCAGAGGGGGTGACCTATCATCACCTACCTTTAACATATGGTGTGTCTTGCAGTGTTTTAACCAGCCTATTTTACGTGACGGGAAAGCTGGAGTATCATTATTCCAATATAGATTTAGTATTTTCAGAGATACCTATTATAAAGGAACTAAACAAGGTTTTAAGTAGTAAAAATGCATGTTATATGGGAGAATTCTTCCATATTACTAAGACACTAGATGTAGGATATGCTCACAAAAACAATCTAACATGTAGTTTGCGGGTTGAAGAAAAGGTGTTCATAGATATGGTAGAATATAGAAGAGAAAGTTTCCAAAGAAAAGCTGCTGAACAGAAGTCACAGGTACCACCATGGGCGTTTAGAGAAGGAAATTATGAGAAAGGCGAGACATATGCTGCAATGTCCCTGGACTGGTATCAAAAGGGAAAAATCTGTTTGCTTAGACTGAAAACTAACTATAATAATTATTTCATTGGTTCTAGCGAATGTGAGCATACTTACCAAATTACTGGAGGTTGGGGATTGAAGGGTGGAACTGATCCTGTTTTCACAGGAGTCTATTATGTGTGTGGTAAGAAAGCCTATTACAGGTTACCTGCACATTGGTATGGTAGTTGTTATTTTGCAATTGTTTTCCCAAAGGTCTACCATGTAGACAAAAGTTATAACAGAATCAATGAAATAAAACAAGGACTAACACGTAAGAAGAGAGTTAGTTTCTCAGAAATAGTAGGTGATATTTTTGGTGCACTGATACCATCAGTCGGAGTCGTTCTGAATTCGCATAAAATTCGAAAATTGTCCACAGTTGTTGATCGTTTATCGACAGATACTGCTGGTGGGTTCTTGATGATTGATACCGAAATGATTGCAATCAGATCAATGGTTCTGCAAAATCGACTTGCCCTTGATATCTTATTGGCAAAAGAGGGTGGAGTCTGTGGCATGTTGAAAATTCAGCACTGCTGTACTTATATCCCTGACAAAAGAAAAGGTATTGAGGGATATATTAAAAATATTACAAAATTACATGAAGACTTGACCCAACTGGAGGTTGACGGTGTCTGGGAGAAACTTGGTAAGAGTTTCTCTTCTGTAAGTAAATGGTTTTCTACCTTTGGAAGTAGCTTATTAGGGAAAATAATAATGCCAATCATTTCAGTAGCTGGAGTAGCATTAGAAATGGTAACAATATATAAATGTTACAAGTGTAAGTGTGGAAGAAAAGAGATGACAGAAACAAATAACAAACGAAAAGCAAGGAAGAGAAAAAGAGATGAGATAGAACTAGAAGATATGAAAGGAGACTACTATGACAAAATGAAGGAGTTAGATGAAAAGTTGATGAAAAGAGAAAAGAATACTGATCTTTAGATAAATAAAGATGGCACTTGGTATGGTGGGTATTTTATGATGGCTCCAGGAAGCCATCAGAGGGGGTAATATTAATCAGAGGGGGTATTGATGGAGCAGGGTTTCGCAAAAAGAGACCTGCTCGGATAAACTCCCCCATAATACTTACTAACAGTGTGCAGTAAAAACTAACATGCAAATTACATGAACCACATGAGAGACCGCTTTGTGCATGCGTGCACTAATGTGAACTAATGCATGAAAGAACTGGACCACAGCTTACATTGCGTTTCAAAAGAAACAAAATTAATGTACGTTTAGGCCGCATTTCACATCTTGCATCTTGCTTTAAAAACGATAATAAATAATGCAGCTTTGCATGAAGCTTATGCTCAGAAAATATTAACAGGGAATAGTGTAAAGGTGGGTGGTAAACAGTGAAAGGTGCATTTCCATGTAATTAATGAATGTATGTGTTTATTTCGTCATAGTGAGCCGAATGGGCCTGTATCTTCTTAAATTGACCGGATCGATGAGGGGCTGGAAAAATGAGCAAGAATGACCTGACAAAACAGACAGAAGCGATGAGCGCTGCGGAATGATGAACAAAAGTTCAAGGTTGATCAGCTCAGAGAACATTGTTTGCCTGCCAAAAGATGAGACTGGCCGTGGGACTCAAGACTTCTTCCGCGGATGTGGCTGAGAAATTTGTGTGAAAATAATGAAATGTAGCAAGAACTAAATTGAATGGACTGGTCAACAATTATGTAATGTGAAAGGATGTAGAACAATGAGCATGAAGAATTTTGAATGAAATCACGGTGGTGTGATACACCACCTCCCCAAGCATCCAATGAGCAGTCGAATTCTGTGTAATGTTTCAATTAATGTGGGTTGGACATGTAGGTTTTAGGGTATAACTGGGGTGCTTTTGGAGGTGTGGTTAGCAGTAGCAGTAGGCGAGAGATTGAGAGGGGAGATGCGTCGCAGTCCGTCGGTTTGCAGAGAGGCCTAGCTGTTCCTAGCCTTGTCCTGTCCCATTCCTGAAATCTTTGTTTCCTGACTCTAATTCAGGAGACTCCCTCTACTCCCTTGGCCAGGGATGTGGTATTTCATTGATCTTTGGGTTTGTATTATCTTCTGACTCATAATTTGCATAATTAGTTGCAAATGTAATTTTGTCTCTGAAACTTATGTCTCTTCATCTATCCACTCCGTTATAAGTATATTGTTTCGCATTATTTGCTGAAACTTATGTCTCTTCATCTATCCACTCCATCATAAGTATATTGTTTCGCATTATTTTGCTGAAACTTATGTCTCTTCATCTATCCACTCCTTCATATGCATATCGTACATGGATGATGGGTATGACACTGTATGCAATTTGTTAATTGATTTTCTCTCCTTTTGTGGGATTCATTGTTTGCATTGCAACCTGTATGCGATGAGCATTTATCAATTACATTTATCTGAGATAAACTTTATTAATCTTACCGAGAGTCTGTGAATATTTAGCTGGTTAGATAGTTAGTTAAGTTCTATTATTACCATCATCTACTCAACTAATTGGTCCGTCGACCGAGAGGAAAGAGAGTTGATATATAGGTCTAGTTATGTATTTAGAAATGTTAAACGTGAATCTGTGAAGGAAATAATTTTTCACGACATTGAAGCTTGACCTCCAGTGCAACAGGGATTTATGAGTTGGGTGAATGTGTATGGGCCATTTGTATGAAATATTGAAGAGTATCGATACCTGATAAAGTGTATCGCTGGATCACCTCTACGGGAGGCTTTTGTTGGTTCTGTGATAACTGGTGTTATAAGCATCTATAAACACCTGTAGAACATCCACAGATCGGTATGTGTTGTAGACATGAAATATCTCCCCATCTTAGAAGAAGAATCTTTATTGTATTTAGTTATTTAAAACCATTACAACAGTACATAATAATTATCATAAAAACTAAAAGCTCAGAGCATTTCCAAATGCTATTTTCAAAAACATAATTTAATTTATATACACTATTTACTTTTCCTAACTATCATTCACAGACACAGTTATAATATAAAACAACACTAAAAACAACACATTTTAAGAACCATCAGTAATTAATTTCTCCCGGCAATTATTATTATAAAACAGATTATAGCCAATATTCTTAGTTCTATAACACCATATTTGAAATTTCCTTAAGGGTTTATAAACTTTACTCCCCTACAAGCAAGAATGGCTGAACGTCCACTTAGCCAGGTGATGACGGCTTGCTGGCATGTACGTATTCTCATATTTCTGAATAATGATTTCAGAAAAATGTTACTTTGCGCCAAGGGAACAGGACAAAAACGTAATAGATGAATTAATGTTTCGCTCTTATATTCACGTAATCTACAAGAAAGATTCTGTGACTATTTTCTCCAAGATGGGACAAAGTCTTTAGTTTCCTTAATACCAAATCGTAATAGCATATATTGATATTTCAATCTTAATGAGAAATGTTCTACCAGATACCCTTGAGAACCTATGTTGGAGTACGAATTTATTATTGTCCAGGCATGTATCTTTAGTGCAAAAGCATTTTTTTCTGTTAGACTTGATGATATTAGTGTTGCAGTGCAGATCTTAACACTTGTTTGAAAGATGCCTTTCTTAATGTTGCTCCCAAGCTTCTTGTATGCCTAAATCCTTAATAGATAAGGTTAAATAACTTCCCCAGGATCCTTTTGTAATACTATTCAGTTAGTCCTCTATTTCCTTCCAGCATAAATTGCTGATAAACCCTTTTTCTGCTGCTCGCAGTCTCCAACACAATTTTATAAAAGCACTTTCACACTGTTGTTTCTGATTTTTTAATCTAAACTCTGAACGTATTTGTGCTGGTCAGACTGATTTTGGAATATTAAATACGGATCTATAGACTTTTATTTGGCTCCTATTCAACTTGTCTATTTCCAAACCCCGCATAATTTCTGTACCATATGATAATGAGGGTAGTAGCCGGGCCCCCATAACCCTAAGTAAGTGGGTTAATGACTGACAATTCAATCTTTGTTTTAGTATTTTAAATCCATATGTTAATGATTGTGCCTTAGCCTGAATAGATAACAAGTGGGATTTGCCGGTCATTTGCTTACCGATAATAAACCCCAAATATTTATAGGAACGCACTTCCTCCAATTTATTTCCTTCCAACCACCATGTATGATTTTTGAACTTAAAATCAACCAACCAGATCACTTTAGTTTTATTTAGATTCAGATCAAGCCTTTGTTTTGCCATGTATTTATTTAGGGCATTCATACTCAGTTGTAGAGCTATTGGTGTTTTACTTAATAGGACTATGTCGTCTGCATATTGTAAACAGCCCAATTTCTCTGCCGCAAGAATTGTAGGATGATTATTTTCCAAATCCAAAGTGTCAGCAAGATCTGATAGATATAAATTAAACAGGCTTGGGGCCAAGACACATCCTTGTTTAATAACTATATTTGTCCAGATTTTGGATGTGACACAGCTTCCATCCCCTATTTTGACTTGGGCCCATGTTTGCATATATAATTCCACAATTGCCCTTAGTAACTCTTCCAGAATTCCCTATTTCTCCAGTTTTTTCCATAAACGACCTCTATGCACACAGTCGAAGGCAGATTTGAGATCAATAAAACATGCAAACAAATGTTGTTTTTTTTTGTTTCGCCTCCTCTATTAGCAAAGTTAAGGCTGTAATGTTGGTCAATGTCCCCATTCCTGCTCTAAATCCTGACTGGAATTTTGGTATTAGTTGTTTTTCTTCTGTCCATGTTTTTAGGTGCTCCAGTAAACAGGATGCATAGAGTTTAGACTCAACATTGCTGAAAGCTATAAGCCTGTAATTGAGAGGTATTGCTGGATTGCCGTTTTTGAATATAGGTTGAATAATTTTGCCTTTCCAGGACTCCAGTATCTGATTTGTATAAAAACGATCATTGAACATTGGACTTAAATATTGAGCCCAATAATCTCCATCTGTTCTAAATAAAGCATTTGGGATACCATTTGGGCCTGGTGCACCTTCAAATTTTTATCTTTTTATGATTCCTTTAAGATCATCTGCATTGCCCAATGGGGTCATTCGATTTTCCTTTATATGAGACCTTGATTCCTCTTTACTTTCTTGTGTCCCTTGAGTGAATTTACAGATAGCCTGAGACAACAATACATCATTGGCATCCATTGTTTCCGGCACTGATTTACAGATTTCCTGAGACAGTAGTATATCATTATTATTCGTTGTTTCCGGAACTGAGTACATTGTAGAGACATGGGCTTCCCAAGATGCTGCATCTATTCCTGCATTATTTTGTCTTTCCTTTCCTAATACTAAACCATTAACTATGTGCCAGAATTTTTTACCATTTTGTTGTTTACTTGATTCGAGAGGTTTATTCCATAGATCTTTGGAATATCTTATTTTTTCTTCCCAGCAACTTTTCTTATATTTAATTTTTAGTTTTTGTAAATTCTGAAGCGACATGTTAGCGGGTCTCATTCCTTGTCTTTGAGCCTGTGCCACTAGTTTGGCTTCTCTTGTTATTTGAGCTTTTTGCCTGCGTAGTTTCTTGTTGTTCCAGGTGTTCTTTATACTACCCCCTCCTATTTTAAATCCATCAATATGTTTTAGCCATTGGGGTTTTAGTGGAAATTTAACTAATAGCAAATCTCTCAGGTATTGCCACGCCATTACTCGATTGTTGAATTCTGGTTCTACTGCCTCTTGCATGATTAAGTTGCTTTTTATAAACTCAAATGATCCGGCACAGTGATAGACTTCTGCCATTATTTCCTTAACCCTCTCACCATGCCATTTCAAGCGTTTTATATTGTATGTTATCGGTGGAGACATTAAGGGGCCGATTACGATGGCGGTCGGTGTCAGTACCGCGGTGCCGGCAGTGCGGAAAAATGCCTTTTACCGCCCGCCAGCAGCGGTCCTCACGGCCGCCATATTATGAAGGGCAAATATGCCCTATTTCCCGACCTCCGCGGTGCAACGCCGACCGCCATGAAATTGCACCCACCACCGTGCCGGTGGGAGCCAATGGAGACTCACCGCCGTGCGGAATGACGTCCCGTCCGCTCAACAAATTAGGATGCGCCAAACAACCCGTCGAACCGCAGGGGAGAAACCGCCCTTCCAGACACGGCGGAATCTCGACAGCGGAGCGTGAAACGAGACTTCCGGAGCCCTCCACCCGGAGCCGAACGCCATGGATCCAGCACTACACGTCCTCCCGGTGCTGTACGTGATACATCACCAGGTCAACCTCGCCCACCGCGGACGCCGCCGCAGGTACGTAAAAAAAACACAATACAACACAAAACAGAACACAAATTCCACGGGCTGAAACAGGGCACCTGGCCACACCAGTCACACTGGTGTGGACAGGAACACATCCATCAGTGTACCCACACATGTCTCATCTGGCACCAATTCACACCCTGCATCAAGCCCACCAAATTACCGCGAACATAATGTAATGTGTTGTTGACGACACCGCAGCGGTGAGTATGCGGGAAATCCACCGCACAAAGCAGAATGCATGTACAGCAACGGACAGGCCAGAAAGACCACAGGCCACCACCACCACCCACCACCCACAGCTCTGCCGCACACAGCAAGAAACATGCCAATCCCCCCCGTGCACCCCCATGTCCAACACCAAGCGAGCTAAATCCACACCCAGCAGCACACAACTAACACCTAGGGAGACAGACACAGCAGCATTGGGTGTAGATTAACACACAGCACAGAGGCACAGGCCCAGGGCAACACACACACACACCACAACACCACATACATGGCAAGAAAGCAGAATACAAGCACAAAATTAACATCCACACACACAAGGAACATACAGACTACTGGACACACACCCTGCCAACTCACACAGACATACCCCACACCGACACACAGCCACATACACAGACTACATGCCACCAGCAATGGAGCACAACATAGAGGAAAGCAAAAATGATGTGCACACAAATGGGAGGGCAAGGAGACAACCAACAACCAGGTGAACAGACACATGCAGGACAAGGAACCTAGAACAACATCCACACCCCATCCAAGCACATGGCTGGCACAGTGAGTGAAGTCAAACAACAGTCACCTCAGTGCAACAACTCAGGGAGACAGCAAGGTAACCCATGTATAGGGACAGGGATGAAAGGAAGGACCTCAAGTCAAACAGTGAACAGCAAGTACACATGAGTATCACACAGGGCACATTGGCACACTCAATGACTGTCAAACACAAGTAGGAGTCCCCAAACATACCCGCCTCATATCTGCAGCACACAACCCCAATGCCAGACACACAGAAGGGCCCACATAATGTCCAGACAATATACAGACAAACAATCAAACCCCCTGGGGGCATCCACAAACATCACACACACACAGGGATTTCAGTACCAACGTCTGCACCAAAACAAAAATGGCAAACACAATTCAAAACAGAAACACATACAGAACCACAAAAATAACACACATCACCTGTGCAGCCAAACTAGGGAAGGCAATGAGAGCACACACACAACAGGAGTGCACCACCTCATCAGTCAGGAAAAATGCATAGGCTACATACCACAACACAGACAAGAAGTGCACCATCACAGAACAACACAGACACATCAAACACACAACAGATGCACAACACCACAAAGCACATAGCAAACACAGCAGTACATCAGGGGATGTACACTAGGACAACACAAGGCAACATACACCCACAGCACTGAATGCACAACAAGCAGTGTGTGCACACAAACACACAACAGTCCCACACAGCCATGAGTCACACGCCATTAACACACACATCAACACACACGACAAAGCCACAACCAACACACCGTACAACCCTTGACCACCCAAATGCACACCATGTAAGTAACCGTTGTGACTAGGATGACTGCCCATCACAACATGACTACACATCTACACTGCTAGGCATACATGAAAGCAAGAACGCATATACATGTTGAGCCTGGTCAGCCTGCCTGCAATCCCGTGTATATGACCCCTCTATGTGTTTGCAGTGCCCACATACCAGGATGCAGTAAAACATAGCCAACAGCAACAAGGAAGGAACATGAGTCTGGTATGTCACCGAAAACAACATCACTGACCCCACAAGTATCCGAGTCATGAAGAACTGAAGTCCCCGTCACCCCTGTAAAATAAATGATAAGTCAAACAAGCCAGTGGCACAGTTGAAGTGGCACACAGAGCATGTGGCCCAGTAAATGTGAGACATACAGGAAAAGCCTTATTCAGTAAGGACAATGACACAGCTGACAACATGAGCAACTGTTTTTATTCACAAATAGCACTGATAGGCAACAATATCAGACAGGACCAAGGCACAAGATGCAGAGCCTGAACATGAGAAGCTGCACAGGCAGGGGGCAAACTGCAAGGCCAGTGGCCAGTCCAAGGTGCAGACAGAGTCAATGAGAAGCTGCGCAGGCAGGGGGCAAACTGCAAGGCCAGTGGCCAGTCCAAGGTGCTGACAGAGTCAATGAGAAGCTGCACAGGCAGGGGGCAAACTGCAAGGCCAGTGGCCAGTCCAAGGTGCTGACAGAGACAATGAGAAGCTGCACAGGCAGGGGGCAAACTGCAAGGCCAGTTGCCAGTCCAAGGTGCTGACAGAGACAATGAGAAGCTGCACAGGCAGGGGGCAAACTGCAAGGCCAGTGGCCAGTCCAAGGTGCTGACAGAGACAATGAGAAGCTGCACAGGCAGGGGGCAAACTGCAAGGCCAGTGGCCAGTCCAAGGTGCTGACAGAGACAATGAGAAGCTGCACAGGCAGGGGGCAAACTGCAAGGCCAGTGGCCAGTCCAAGGTGCTGACAGAGTCAATGAGAAGCTGCACAGGCAGGGGGCAAACTGCAAGGCCAGTGGCCAGTCCAAGGTGCTGACAGAGTCAATGAGAAGCTGCACAGGGAATGTGTGTCACCAAACTCCGCCATGGTCAGCAACACAGTCTGGTGTGTCACGATGGGCAGCACAGGTACCGGTGTGGGAGAGACAGGTCTGTGACATTGATCAACATTCAGACTTGGCTGTCAGTCTGACTGGGAGCTGACTGTGTGTCGGGCACAGTTGGACCACTTGACTGGGGAGTGAGACGCCCAGCTGAGGAAGAGCTATCAGTGGCCTTGGATGCTGGAGGGCTGCTTGGACCAGGTGGTGTAGTGGCACGTGGAGGTGGACTCAGGCCGACGTGGGACACAGTGTGGGAGGGAGACAGTGGAGGGGTGCCTTTCCACTTCTTGGGGATTCTAAATGGCTTGCCTGTCTTGTTATCAATGGGAAGTGGTGTGGACACAAACGGCACACTCATCACCAAGGCTGCCGCAGGTGCACACGCTGGACCTCCCTTTGGGGATGTGCTGGATCCAGAAGGACGCTTAGCCTGGCATTGCCTCTGCCCCTCCATCCCCTCTTTACCCTGTGTGCCCCCTACAGTGCCCTCCTGTCCCTGCTTCACTGGACTTGGAATGGGAGTAGAGGTAGTTGGTGAAACAGCCTTGGATACCTTACTATGTGTAGCCTTGCCAGGCCCCACCTTCACAGTGGGCATGGAGAGTGTCTGCATGCCTTTGCGAGACGTTTTTGGGACCACAGAGTCTGTGGCCGGGGATTGCTCTGAGGCTTGTGACCCTGAGTACTTCCTCCTTGAATCATGTGCCTTTGCAACGCCTGACGGGCTCTTCCCTTTGCGCTCTGGGGTTGTTTTTTCTTCGTAGGGGAAGGTGTCTGTGACCTTGACCGCTTGGGCTGCTGCTGCTGTGTGCTACGTGTGCAGTATCGTGACGTTGAGGTGTGTGAAGCGTGGTCACCGTCGTCAGATGTCGCCACTGGCATGGGGGTGGACAAAGGGACTGGAATTGGACTACGAGATTGAGCCAGTTGACGTGCAGCCACCATTGTGGAGGACATTGTCTGGACAGTGCGGTGCAGCCCACCCACGTCTGAATGTATGCCCTCCATGAAAGCTAACACCTGTGCCAATTTGCGGTCGTGGTCTGACAATGCATTGAGGAGCCCTGTCTGCCCCACACACAGCTGGCGCATAAGGTCCACACACTCTGCACTGATGGCAGCAGGGGGCACAGGGGCAGCGGTGCCTGGAATGAAGGACACTCTTCCCCTCTTTGTGGTGCGAACACGGGCAGCAACAGAGGAAGTGGCTGGGAGGGTGGGCACTGCACGCTGTGTGCTGGAAGATGTAGCAGACTCTCCGTTCCCTGTGTCCTCCAAGATGTCTGCACCACCGCCGTCATCAGATGATGTTGAACTTTGCGTCTCGGGCTGTGATTCCTCCAGCATACTCCTATCCCCCTCCGAGGCGCTGGTCACATCTGTGTCACTGGGATCCTGTGCAGCTGTTGTGCTTGTTTCACCACCACTGGTGTCCGTCCCCTGTCCCTCCGTGCCCACGGGAGATGCTGCATAACAGAGAGACATGTAGGGTCAGCAAAGTGACAGCAACAGGACAAACATATTCAAGCAAAGCAACACTGAGGATGACAAAGTCTACATGTTGCAGGCCACCCCGTGCATTCTCACCATGCAGACACACTTCACTACCTCAAACAGTGCATACAAACATCTAAACACGGCATAGCTGAGCCATGTGATGGGCAGACAGCACAACATCATGCATGTTGGGGCGTACAAACACTAACACCAATGGACCAGGCCTGCAGCACACCACCCACAATGCCATTGAAATTCCCAGGATTGGAAAAACATCAGTAAGTGCATGTATGTAAAATCCGTGACTGCCACACCCAGCACAGGGGCCACTTACAACCCACTGCATCACAGTAACCACATCACGTACACCAGCGCAGGTACAGGCTTGGTACACATGCAGCCACTCACAGACAAAATCAACCTTCACAGAATACTCACCCCTAGCTTGCTGTTGATGCTCCTTCAAACGTGCGTCCAGCTCAGGCTGTGTCACAGCCAAGATGCGGCACATCAGTGGTGTCAAGCTGCGTCGTGACAACCTGCCACTGCGAGGAGTATCCCCAGTGTCATCTCGGCAACGTTCTTTGCCAGTCGTGATATGTCGTCCCACCTCTTGTGGCAGTGGGTGCGCCGGCGGTTTGACACTCCCAGAGCCCGCACCTTGGTTGCAATGGACCTCCACATGGCCTTACGCTGGTGTACCTTGAGCTGCAGGTGTGGGAGACAAGAGGGGAAAACATCAGTGACACACTCTCATGGTAAAACCTCTCTCTCTGAACAGTGGCATGACACAGACTCATCTCCACACGGCAGATATGGGTCATTGATGTACACTCATGCCAACCACACACGTATCACACTCTGTACAGTCAGTGATGTGTCCTTGTCACATTGGGCGTGGACAGTCCATGCCAGGTAGAATCACACAGAGATGGACAACGAGGACCCACACAAACAGTCACATGAACAATAACTGTCCCGAAACATGCATCACCAGATAGCTGTCACACCATATGGATGTGTACACAACACATGTCCATCCACCCTTCATGTCCATGCATTTAATGTGTGGGTTGCATACACCCCCTTAACAACTAGGAAACAGCATGTCAGCCAGTGCATTACACAACCCCACACGCTCAGGCACATACACCATCTGATCGACTACATGTGTGCCCCCCTTGCACTCACACCCCCACTGTTGGAGACTTACCACCACATTTGGGCCACCATATAGCCGTGGGTACTGTGTCAGCACCTCATCCACCAGGACATCCAGCTCCTCGCTTGTAAATGGACTGGCACGGATCTTCTCCGTCCTAGCCATCACTGTGGACATGAGACGTCAGCGGCGGCAGTGGGCGGTGAGGGGTCCCAGGCAGCAGTCCCTGGAGGCAGCAGCAGGTGAGGGGTCTCAGGCAGCAGTCCCTGAAGGCAGCAGCAGGTGAGGGGTCTCAGGCAGCAGTCCCTGGAGGCAGCAGCAGGTGAGGGGTCCCAGGCAGCAGTCCCTGGAGGCAGCAGCAGGTGAGGGGTCTCAGGCAGCAGTCCCTGGAGGCAGCAGCAGGTGAGGGGTCCCAGGCAGCAGGCTCTGTGAGCAGTGGAAATGTGGTGCTCCCTTCCACACATATATAGGGCCCTGGACTCGTTTCAGTGGTCATAGTCCTCTGCCATTGGTGTTCCAGGTCAGCCTTCTTCAAAAGCATCCAATGACCGCCTCTGCGGGGCGGAGCACGCCTACCGCGATTTTTGAATCTGCATCATGCCACCACGATAGCGGTCCCCATTGGCTGCAAGGGCATGGTTCATGGCGGTGACACACCGCGGGGTCCTGGCCGGCGCTACCGTGGTGGTGCATCTTACAAATGCATCCTATCTCCGCATCCGCTGGGGGCGGAGCACGCCTTCCGCGATTTTTGAATCTGCATCATGCCACCGCGATAGCGGTCCCCATTGGCTGCAAGGGCATGGTTCATGGCGGTGACACACCGCGGGGTCCTGGCCGGCGCTACCGCGGTGGTGCATCTTACAAATGCATCCTATCTCCGCATCCGCTGTGGGCGGAGCACGCCTACCGCGATTTTTGAATCTGCATCATGCCACCGCGATAGCGGTCCCCATTGGCTGCAAGGGCATGGTTCATGGTGGTGACACACCGCGGGGTCCTGGCCGGCGCTACCGCGGTGGTGCATCTTACAAATGCATCCTATCTCCGCATCCGCTGGGGACGGAGCACGCCTACCGCGATTTTTGAATCTGCATCATGCCACCGCGATAGCGGTCCCCATTGGCTGCAAGGGCATGGTTCATGGCGGTGACACACCGTGGGGTCCTGGCCGGCGCTACCGCTGTTTGATTGCCATAGAGTGACATGGGTGACCGGGATGTGGCTGGTGGAGCATGACAAACGCCATCTGCAGCTATGTAGTGGGCCATCACTAACACCAATGTGTCATGTGCAGCACATGACACACTTGCGTCAGTGGTGGGCATCGACACAGGTACAAATGGTGGTTGGCATGCTCCGCCACCCAATTCACGGACAGTATGTGCGTCCGCTATGGGGAATATGCAGCATCACATCGTACACTCTGTGCGTCATTGTGTTTATGGGGCACGTTTAAGGCACCTACGGACAGTTCTTGTTGTGTGTGGATCAATGGTCATTACTGTACTACGCACAGTGGATACGTACAGTGGCACATGGCACTGGATAACATTGATATGGTCTCCTGTCACAAATGTCAGCCACTGTGTAACGTCTCACACCAAATGGAACACTGTACTCCATTATGTTGAGCAATATTTACACACAATGTCGTATCTGCCACCCATGCTGACCACTATCTCACACCTGAGCCCATGTGTTACACTGAAAACCCAGATGAACTCATTTATTCAACATGACTGTCATCATTGGAAACAGATGTCACCCTGTTGTGTTATTGCTAAGACCAATTACATGCTGCATGTTATGTCTTTGTACACACTGGCAACTCCTGCAGTGTATGTCCACATGTACAGGGGGGGGCTCGACCTGCTAAAGGATGACGAGTACTTCAGCACCACACCTGGCATCCGTTGCATTATTATTGTTTGTCACTTGGGTAGACGGCCAGAGCAGATGTCTTTGCTACATGTCTGCCACCTGTAACCACAGGGACCTATGTGGTAGTGTCAGGTCTGTGCTCATGTTGTTTGGACTGTTGTATGTAAATCAGTGACATGTACATTTCAACAATGGTGCTTAGCTACACTATGTTTTTGAGTGTTGTGCTGTGTTCCGGTGCTACTCACCTGCCACCAGTGCATGTCCATTGTTCACATCAGGAATGTTGCATTGGCAGATGGACTGCATGCACGGTTGTGGATTGTGCTAACTGTATAGAATATAGTATGCGACATTTGTCCACAGGCTATGGGTGTCCAGTTTTGCCTGTGCAATGTGTGTGCACTGATTAGCGGGAATTGTCTGCAATGTTGGATGGTCAGCACAAGTGGCACACGTGTGCAGTGTGTTGCCACCAACACTAGTGTATGTGCATGCTATGGGGTGCTAGCCATCCTTGCTCACCATCTATTCCAGCACTGTGTGGGTGGATCACATCTGCTGGTGTATCAGGATGGAGTGGGCACCCAAGACAGGTGAGATGTACCTTGACTGTTGTGCCTGTGACACTCATCCAACTCCAACATTTGGTCAATGTGAGGTACCAGTGTCCCACTACTCATGCACAGCCAGCATGTTTGTTAGATGTGGGATATTGATTGTATGCTGTGTTGGGCCTGACAGCCTGTGTGGAATGAGGGTCAGGATGCATGTCCTTTGGGACATGTGGTGTAAAATTACATCCACTGGTGTCAGGTGTCTGAGCCAGTAGTCCATATGTCATGCATACAGTATGTTCATGCGTGGACTTGTTGGCATACTGGCTTGGCATTGTCCATGTAGTGTTGTATGTATGTGTTGTGGCACTGTTGTGTCTTGAAACAGCTGGATGTGTATCACCATGGTATGTGTTGTGGTGCACATGTGTCCTTGGGCAGTCCCTCCTTGATGCTGCATGTAAATGTCCAAAATGGGGGAAGATTAAGGGTGCATACAGGCCCTGCTGATCACGTCCCTCATCTATTGTTAATGTGTGCCACATTGGCTATCTGTGTGCTTGTAGAGAGTATTGGGCAGTGGGGTAATGGTGGCCTGTTACAGTGGTACACATACTCTGCACAGGCGTGACATCATCTGTCACTGTCCGACTTTGTATTCAAGTCAGCAGCAGATATGGCCTGTGTACTGATGACATTGGCACATGTATGGGTTTGGGATGTGAATGTCATTGAATTTGAGTGTGTTCGAAGTGGCACTGAGTACAAAGACAATCCCAATGATCTATCCACATTGTGTTGTTGATGTGTCCCCTGCAATTATTGGCCAAGGAGGTGTGGCAGGTACAGCAGCAACGTGGAAGCCATCAGTGTCTCTGCTTCACACATGTCCTGTGTCATGTACACCCAAGGCTGAGTCCACCTCAGCTCGATATGTGACTCTTGGCATTCACATAGATAGTGTTCGTATTGTGTCTACTGACTGTGCACATCCATGACAGTTGTACAATTAATCTGTCTCATGTTGGGACAACACTGAATTGCACTGTGTGCTTTCAGGGATGACAGTCAATGTTAGCGCCGTGACAGGACAGACTTTATGAATTTGTGCACATCCTAATTTATGTTGCTATGACGTGTCCCCTTTCATCTCACCTAGGAGGCGACCTAATGTGTTTCGTACCTTCACCCTGCTGGCTAACATGGAGGATACCGACATCATAAGGCGATTCCGTCTGGATCGGACAAACCTCCTGGAACTTTGTGCAATATTGGAGCCACACCTGCTTCCACGCAGGACATACCCAACAGCACTCACGGCAACGGCAAAGGTGATGGCATTCCTACATTTCGTGGCTACAGGATCCTTCCAGCAAACTGTGGGCATTGCAGGGGGGATGTCCCAACCAACATTCAGCATGGTGCTACGTGATGTCCTGTTGGCTATGATGTAACACAGGGACCAATTCATACATTTCCCCAGGCGGCATGAGTTGGCGGATGTGAAGGGCGAATTTTATGCACTTGGACACGTTCCTAATGTAGTTGGTGCAATAGATGACACACATGTTTCCCTGATTCCACCCCAAGCACGGGAGCAAATTTACCGAAATAGGAAACATTATCATTCCATCAATGTGCAGGTGGTGTGCCAGGCAGATATGGTCATCTCACACGTCTGTGCAAAGTTTCCAGGATCAGCCCACGATTCATACATAATGCGCAACAGCATTTTACCACAGCTGATGGCCAATTTGGCGCCGGAGCGGGCATGGATTGTGGGTGAGTTCAAAGGGTCGAGTCGTGTGCTGTTTGTGTGCCATGCTGTCCTCGGACACATGTCAGACACTCAATCTGTATGTGTCTTTCACACTTAGGTGACTCTGCATATCCCATCGGACCTTGGTTGCTGAGTCCACTTCGCAATCCCAGGACACCAGCTGAAGTGCGCTACAACAATGCCCATGGGAGGACAAGTCGGGTCATTGAGCGAACATTTGGACTCCTGAAATCGCGTTTTCGATGCCTCGACAAGACCGGAGGGGCTCTGCAGTACTCACCCGTCAAGGTGTGTCAGATAGTGGTAGCATGCTGCATGCTACACAACCTGGGCGTGCGGAAGGGGATCCCCTTAATCCAGGATGATGATGACCAGCCACAGCCCCCACCTGCAAACACCCAAACGTCAAGTGACGAGGATAGTGGAGAGGAGGAAGGTGTTGGACAGCGTCAGCAGCTCATCAACAACTACTTCACTTGATGGTCAGTGGCAATGTCAATACTGGCTGTTGTCTGATGATGTTGTGATTGGTGAATATGTGTATGTGAGTTTTGTGACTACAGCATGTTGCAGAGTCAGTGCTGGCTGCAGATGTGTATGGCAAGGGATCTTTTGACACAGCTACTTGATGTCTATGTTGGTACAGTTGCTCCTTGTGACATGTGCAGATTGTCGTACCTTGATGTGCTGTGTTGTGTGATAGTTGTTAGTCCACCACCTGAGTAGCAACTGATGTTCTGTTGTGTTTTCCTAGGTCCCTTCAGCCTCTACTTGCCTGCGGAGTATCCCTGCTCCTGTGACATTGTAATCATGGGTGTGAGTTAACATACTGTGATGAACATGGAACAGTGACAACTACATTGGTGCGTTATTAGTGTTTATTTACAGTGGATACATGTGATGTAGATGTGGATATTTACAGATTTGTGAATGGTGAATAACAGATTTGTCAGTGATGGTAGATGAGACAATAGAGTATACACTAGATCAGTATGGTAACACAGTCCAACAGTCATTTGCCATTCCCACGGCATTGTGTGTGGGGACAGTCTGCAGGGTACACAGCAGGGTGAAGAGGGGTGCCATCATGGCTGGCTACTTGACTGGCTTTTGCCAGGTGCTTTGCCACGGGATGCTCCCAATGATTTTTTCGGGCAGCCCCTTGCTCTTTTGGCAGGGGGACACAGGTGCATGGCCAGTGGTGTCTGATGAGTCCCCATGCTCGCTGGACGCAGGGGAGGGTGGGGGTCTGTCATCCTGCGTCACAACGGAGGGAGCTGTAGGTGTTGGCGGTGCTGCATGCCTGTCCCTGAGGACCCCCACT
Organism: Calotriton arnoldi; assembly: GCA_963921515.1. Lineage (NCBI taxonomy): Eukaryota > Metazoa > Chordata > Amphibia > Caudata > Salamandridae > Calotriton > Calotriton arnoldi. The sequence continues at coordinate 1,520,601 of CAWUFW010002047.1, forward strand.
AGCTGGCCCAGGAGGTCCCGGATTTGGCCCATGCAGGCCACGAGTTGGCCCATGCGGTTGTCAATTGAGCGCAGCATCTGTTGTTGCTCACGGGCATCCTGCTGAGCCTGCCTCAACTGTCCCTGGGCGTGTTCATAGGCCCCCACAACTCTGTGAATGTGTGCCAGTGATTCAGTGGCAGGGTCTTCTTCCCTTTGGGTCAGCCTTGTCCTCACACCTGGCCTGCTGTCACGGCCCTGTTGCCTCCCTCCTGTGGGCACCGGCCTACTCTCCCGTACCTCCGCAGTTGTTGTGGTCTGGTTGGCCTGTGGAGCAGGGCGAGTGTTGCAGGCAGCAGTGGTAGTGGTAGTGGTGGTGGAGGTGGTGGTGGTGGCACAGGTCATTGCAGCAGGGCTCTGCGTTGATGTTGTTGCTGAGGGTGGTGGGGCTGTGGGGTCCTGGGACATATTACGCTCTGCCACACCAGATGGTCCGGGTTGGTCCTCCTCCTCCTCATTATCCAGGGAGTCTGCATCCGAGGGGAGATGTTCGGGAGCTGGTGACTGGCTGTGCTGGTTGAGGTTGTCGTCCTCTGCAGTCAGTTGTTGGTCACCTGTGGGACAGGAAGTAGATGGTAATTGCCTTACACACCTCAGGGTTGCTGTGTTTGATGTCTCTTATTTACATGTTATGCTACACACAGTTGCCTTTTTCACACATTGTATGTCTGCACAGTGATGTGCCTCATGCCATGAAGTGGAGTTACATTCATCATTTCACAATGGTGTGACCTGTGATTGGTTAGCATGCCACACGTCTAGTATTGGTGATTTCAATGTGAGGTTGTCATCTGACAACTGGCATGACTACAAGTTGATGTTCAGCATCTTTGCTGATCACTCTGCCTGGCAGACATTACCTGTGTGCATGGACTAGCCATTGTCATCTCATGCATACCGTTGACATGTCCTGTGCTTGTATTTCTTTATACAGCAGACCATGCTAGTTTGGTTTTCCCATGGTCCTTCATGATCAGCACCCATGTACGCTACAGAGGGAAGTCTGGGTGATGCATGTCAGAGGCTCGTTTGCTTGGACATATTTGTTGAGAGTCACAGTTCTGTTTCTGTCACAGTTACGTACGCTGAGCTGTCTGCATCCTGTCAATGGCTGTGCTTTTCTTTTCTATTTTTGGGTGAAGTAGAGCCTCATGTTGTCATGTCTCTCAATGCTTTTGTTGAGTGATGGTGGTGTGCATGCACTGTCTGATTACCTGTGCAGTGTCACTTTGGTTTTTACTTACAGACACATGCTTCTGGGTGGGGTGCTCCAACCTGCTGAGAGGTGTGAGAGGGGGGCCTGTTGGGAGTTGTAGTGCTGCCTCCAGATACACATTCCCCAACCCTGTGAAGATGGCTACCTACCTGTTAGGTGGTGGGGGAGCGTTCAATGGCTGAGACATGCTTCTGGGTGGGGTGCTCCATCCTGCTGAGGGGTGGGAGAGGGGGGCCTGTTGGGAGTTGTAGTGCTGCCTCCAGATACACATTCCCCATCCCTGTGAAGATGGCCACCTACCTGTTAGGTGGTGGGGGAGTGTTCAATGGCTGACACATGCTTCTGGGTGGGGTGCTCCATCCTGCTGAGGGGTGTGAGAGGGGGCCTGTTGGGAGTTGTAGTGCTGCCTCCAGATACACATTCCCCATCCCTGTGAAGATGGCTACCTACCTGTTAGGTGGTGGGGGAGCGTTCAATGGCTGACACATGCTTCTGGGTGGGGTGCTCCATCCTGCTGAGGGGTGGGAGAGGGGGCCTGTTGGGAGTTGTAGTGCTGCCTCCAGATACACATTCCCCAACCCTGTGAAGATGGCTACCTACCTGTTAGGTGGTGGGGGAGCGTTCAATGGCTGACACATGCTTCTGGGTGGGGTGCTCCATCCTGCTGAGGGGTGTGAGAGGGGGCCTGTTGGGAGTTGTAGTGCTGCCTCCAGATACACATTCCCCATCCCTGTGAAGATGGCTACCTACCTGTTAGGTGGTGGGGGAGCGTTCAATGGCTGACACATGCTTCTGGGTGGGGTGCTCCATCCTGCTGAGGGGTGGGAGATGGGGGCCTGGTGTGTGTTGTAGTGCTTTTTGTCTGTACACATGCATCCCAGTTGGTTTTGTTTAGCTTTGTGCTTTTTCAGGTTGAGTGGTGGTTACATCTGTGTGACCTGTTTTGGGTATTGTGGGTCAGACGAATGTCCTTTGGCCTAGGGGTTGTAGGTTTGAATTTGTGCAAGACGGTACATGGCAATGTGATGATATACATTGGTTTGTACTTACCAGCTTCCAGTCCCCCGCGGATTCCTTCAAGACTCTCTGGATGTAGGATTCCAAGGACCTTCTCCTCCCACGGACTGTATGGTTTGGGTGGGATGGGAGTGCCTCCACCAGTCCCGTCAGCCAGCTGACGGTTCTTGGCCCTCTTCCTCTTCACCACGGTCTTCAGGTCATGCCACCGCTTCTGTATTTCCTGCTTGTTGCGGGGGGTGGTCCCTACTGCATTGACCTTATTGACTATCCTCACCCACATTTGGGTTCTTGTGGCTAATGGGGTGTGTTGGACCATGTTGCCATAGAGTTGTGGTTTAACTCATATTATCTCATCTACCATGACTGCAAGCTCTGCATCAGTGAATTTTGGCATTTTGTGTGGTGCCATGGTGTGTGCTGTGCAGATGTTCTGTGGTGCAGTTGTGTGGGTGTTGTGGGTGTTGTGGGTGGTGTAGGTGGTGTGTGTGTTGTGGTGGTGCTGTGTGCAGGTTTGCCTCTCCTTTGTTCTCTGGGGTTGGGACCTTCAGTTGTGGAGTGTAGCAAAGGATTGTGGTCAGGGAGGGGCTGGTTTTATGCTCGGCTATGGGGGGTGTGGCAAGCTGGTATGTTGCTGTCAGGTGTGTTGTGTGTGTTGTCCTGTGATTGGTTATTTTGAAATTTCTGGGGCTGTTGTCATTGGGCACTTTTGGTTTGTATTGGGACAGGTCTACTTCAGTGTGTGCATTGTTTATTTTTTTTTTCGTATTTTTTCTACGTCCGCCATTTTTTTTGCGGTTCCTCCGCAGCGGTTCCTTGGCAGCGGTGGCTATGCTGCAGCCCTTCCGCCGCCTATCGGATTCATCACTGTTCGCGCACGATGCGGTCGGATTCATAGGTAGGTACCATGGTGGTAGCGGGGATGTCATAATGTCACGGGCGGTTACTCCGTGTGCATGGCGGCAGTTCTTGGCTTTTCCGCTGAGTATCCGGCCGTTGCGGTCGGATTTTCAGCTGGTCCGGCGAGTGCGGGCGGTTTTTCGTTGTCTCCCGCCGCGCCGGACGGATTATTGTGCCGGTTCATCGTAATGTATCCGGCGTTTTTCCCGGTGGCCATGCGGGCGGTTTTTTGCCGCTACCATGGCGGTCGGTATGTTTTTCCGACCGCCATCGTAATCAACCCCTAAGTTATTTGTGGTTGGCATCTAAGTGTTATTGCAATAAATCCCAATTAATTGTGGGAAATGGGCACTCTCTGAGCACGGATGGATGTGAAAATATTCTACATCAGATAATGCTGACTCATTAATTGCAGTATAACCAATTTTTAAACCTTTTGTGCCACTTACAAAAGTAATCGATGCTGGGGAATCCCCCATTGAATTTCCATTTAAGTTTCCAAATCCTAGTTTCTCCAGTTTGTTCCTAAACTTAACCCTGATACGATTGTTCCTGATTGCGCCAATTTTACTAAAATCTGTATTGAAGTCACCGCTTATCAATATTGTTGCATAACTATATTGCTTCTGTAAAGTTTTTGTTGTTTTGATCAGGGTGTAAGCAAACATTTATAAGCAGCAGAACCTTACAAATCTTATTTGTCGCCTTTGGGGTCAGTTTGATAACTTGAAGCCAATTAAGTCCCATATCCAAATGGGACTGTAACCCAGTTGTATTTGATTGAGCAATAGGTAGTGAGACCCCCTTTTGGATGACCATATTTCTGGGATTTTTCCGCTGGGCAATGAAACCCTACATAACCCACTATGTGCAATGCCTCGAGGTACCATGTTTCCTGTAACAGAATGAGATCGTAATTCTGCAAAAAAGATCTTGCATCTTCCACTTGTAAGATGTTACTCAAACCATGTACATTCCATGTACAGATGTTCAGAAGGGGTAGCTCTAATCTGACATTTTGGGTTTTATTGTCAGGATCGACTAAAAATTACACCCATGTTTTGCCTTTCCCCCTCTGGCTATGAATAAGCATATGGGCTTTCTGTCCGTATTCCATGATGTCTTGGGAACTGTTAATCAGAGGCTTCACAATGGTTACATTTTCAAACGATCTTGTTTTATTTCCTGATCCCACTGCTCCCCTTAGCACAGTGCCTTTCATTGAGAGTGATCCTCCTCTTCTTTTAGCAGTTAGGAGTGGTCCAGGATATTGCAGAGGTTCATATTTTTGTAACTCAATGCCCCATGAGTTAAAGATGTTTTGCTTCTCCATTATTTGTTCTACTATAGTTGTCATCGCCCAAGTTGTAAGGGTCACTTCTCTGTCACTTCTATGTGGATGTGGTCCAAATTCCACTGAAGACATATCTAAAGAGGTAATGTATGCTAACTCTTCAATTTCATTTGTAAGTTTTACAACGGTTCCTCTATTTAGGATGTCGAAATCCCCCTTCGAATTATAGTTAGGGATGAAGAGTACTTTATTTCCCTGACTGTCGTGCTCATCTTTGTGCACAGACATCATTTTCCTCCTGTCCTCTTGAAAATTAAGAGACTTGGTTCATTGGAGATCATGCTGATATTAAGGTACGATTGTATTATTTTCAAGGAAAACAATCCATTGTTGTAATTCTCTCACTGAGGAGTCAAAAATTGACCCTGTTTTCAGGATTTCCTGCTCCTTCCATATAGATTTTATTTCATTCTGTTGATCTCGATTTTTATCCGGTTTATTCCTAAAAAAGACCGTCTTTTTGCCGGTTGGTCTAGCACCTGCTGCACCTCTTTAGATGTTTCTTGGGTTTCTTTCCCCTTAGGTTGAGGGGGCAATTTTAATTTTTTTAATTTTATTTGTTCTTGCATAAGTTCCTGTTGAGACTCCAGTTGCCCTGCCAGCGAATCATCTAATTGCTTGTTCTGAATCCGTAATAGCCCCAGATTCCCTAGGTTAGTGTTGTTTGTAATCTCTGTCATTACAGCCTTAGGATCTACTTCCATTACATTACATTTCTCGGGGTCCGACTCTGATTTATTATTTTTTTAGAACAATTGCATTATGGATTTTTGTCGGACTATTTTCCGTTTTTTTCGTGCTTCCTTTGACTTTTCTTCTCCCTTTTTGTACAGACTTGCTGTATTTTTGTTTTTACATGGCTTTCAATTGATCGGTTCTTATCATCATTTGCCATGATTACTTGTTTAGAGGAACTGGTCTCTCCATTGCTCAGTAGTGGCTAAATTCTTTAGTTATCCTGAATGAAACTGATTTATTAAATCTTTTGTATGCTTTGTCGCAGGTACCTTTCCTGACTGCAATCTTACCTCTGTCAGTATTTCAGTAAGAATTGAGGACAGCACTTGTGGTTTATCCCCTAAAATTACACATTGACATGTAACTTGTTGTGTGTAATTATGGTTTTGTGCTCTTTGAATAAGGTCATTTAGGGCTTGCAACTTCTTATCTCCATGCCCATGACGCGAACTGCCAAGATGTTTAAGAGGTCCAACTTTAGTTCTTGCTTATCTGCCTGACGATGTATTGTCATTGTCATGGCATCCATAGTTGAAAAGAGGGCACCCCAGGAACCACCAATGTCTTCTTTGCCCAATGGTTCCTTATTGATTTTTCCATCATTAGGTTTGATTTGTATCGGCTTATGCTGGGGCTCAGGCTAGTTGAATTAACGACCACCTGACCCCTTCTGCCACACATATTGCTTGCTGTCTGTGCTATATTTGCTTTATTCATTAAATGTGCCATTTCTGAAAGTTCAATTAATGGTTGTTCACCGGTCACAACTCCTGTTGACCCTGTTGGTCCACCTGTATGTCATTTAAGTTTTCCCAGTTACTGAGATTCAGGGTTGAGAAGGAATCTATTAAGTTGTTGTTATGAATGTCTACTTGTATTATTTCTACATTTTCTGGATGCCCATCTTGCTGTGGACCTTGACACTCGTCGCTTATATCACTAATGTTAGATCGCTCATGCACTGTTTTATTTACCATGCATTGATTTGTGTCTGGGCTTCTGGAGATTATAACATCCTTTGATTGCGAGGTTAAATAATCTGTTATTTTGTCCCCTTTTTTCCCTGTGCATAGAGCAAATTTCCCTTTTTTTGATGGGATAGTTGTAGTAGTTGTTGATAAATCCAGCTCTATTATATCATCCAGACATACTGATTCTTGCTCTATAACTGTTTGTCTGGTTCTTTTTGATAGCTTAGTCCTTCTCTGCGTTGTACCTTTTTTCGCTTTTCCAGAACGCATGGCTGAGCTCTTAGGTTTTATCGTGTCTGTCACCTTTGTGTGAGTAATAGTAGTACAAAATTCACTATATCAAAGTAACTAACACGCACCACTTTCCTTCATCCTTTGTCCTTGCCACTCCAGTACACCCAAAAGCACAGGGCCGCCGCAAGTGGCCTCCACGCCAGGAGCAGAGCCACGACAGGGCGCAGCAGTGAAACTGGCCCGCCCTTTCAACAGGAACACACCTACACATCCACAGGAGGGCTAAACATGCCACAGCTGATAGCCACACGACCGGGTGCTAGTTGGCCAGAGCAAGAGGCAAGAGGCTGGCCTGGCCGACAAACATGCAGCACAACAAGGCGCCACACAACAAGCACCTGCAGCATTCGTCCACCCACCGGTCGGCAGCAGGCCAGAAACAACCCCCTCAGCCGGCCCGCAGCAAGCCCACAGGATGCCGGACAGCACAGCAAGCGGAGCAGACCAGCAGGCGGGGAACAGGGGCACACCCGCCGCCAAGGCCGGAGACAGAGCCAACAGCCAGAAACCAACAGGTCCAGCAGGTCTGCGCACAGGCCACAGGCTACAGGACAGGTGAGGATGACGGCAGGCGGTTCCAAGAAGCAGATCCTAGAGGCTTCCTGTTTCATGCTCCCTCGTGAGGCTGGGATTTGCGAAAGGCGAGTGGGGCTGATCAGGAGGGCCACAGGCTGCACCCGGGACTACCCAGGCCACCTCCGGGGACCACCTGCAGCACACACTCCGCAGCTGCCGACTGTCAGCAGCTGCGCTCACTTGGGCCAAAAACTAGAAGATTAACTGGACTGGAAGGCCTGTGCCAGTACCGGCAGAGTAACTGGACCCGCAGGTCCCGCAAGTCTCAGATCGGGGGATCGAGGGATCGGAGCTGTGGGATCCTTTACCCAGATTATCACACAAGATGGTCTGATCTGCTGCCAGTGCACTTCTACATCTTAGATTTTAAAGTTCTCTTAAAATGCTCTATAACAGCAGCTTTTACCTCTATGTGCTTTACAAAATGGTGAGCAGTGTGCTGTTTTAATAATTTCTGAAAAGAATTGTTTAAAAATTCATTTCTTGCATCTGTTTTCAGTTTTTGAGGGGTTTGCCCTTTTCTGAAGATGGCTTTAAAGGCCGGGGTGATGCTAGTACCTCTTTTGTCGCTTACCGCTTCTGAAAAGACATATCTGGACAATACATCTCTTACCGTTTATATATATTGAGCTCTGTTATTATGCTTGGCTAGATCTTGAAGTCTGATTACGTCCGCCTGCCACTGATAACCTAGATGTGCATTAACAATGGTCGGCCTCCTCTTAAAACGGCTTGTGGAGTGAATACACCTCTTCCCCAGATAACCAGGTCTTCATGTGCACTCTGTTTACCGGCTCATTTTCAACTAGAGCACTTCTAAACAGGGCTTCAGTACTTCCGAAGCTTCCGACCCTGCTTGTATCATAATAAAGCTTCCTTAGCTGTTATCAGCTCCTACATCTCATAAAATGAAAGACAATGGTTTTGTGTAAGGGCATTTTATTAAAAATAAAGAATGTTAGCAACACATAAACAGGGCATACTTTACAGTTTTATGGTACACGTCTTGTCAATGTTGTTGGACAGTTTGCTGACTTTTCTATATATGTACATAATATGACACATGCTACATACATTACTAGGGATCCGGCAGATAATTTGCCTTATTGTCACAAGTTTTGATATTTTTACAGCTATAAACTCAATGGCTCTAGACAGGACTTACCTCTCACCCCTACTATAACTTTGTACACTCAGGATACTGGCGGCATTCAAAAGATCATACAATTCTCTGTCGTACAATACAAAACCGTTATTTCTGAAATAATCTTTGTCAGAAGCTCCAAGGCGATATGTAAGTTGGTCATCGGTGATAGTATTAACTCCCTTATATGGCATTTGGACGTGCTGCAGTATTCATCCGTTGTAGGTAGCCATGCGTTGATACACCAGTTGGCTATGCACGGAGACTGTCACACGGCATCGCCGTGGGTGACTCACCAAGCTTCAGATAGCGCAGAGTTACAGCTTGTATTTCAGCTATTCTTTCTTTAAACAACAAATATATCAATCTGGCAATACATATGTATCCTGGACGTTACTCAGAAGCATCTTGAGCACTGACATTCTGAAGCTTGGCCTAAAAGTGAGCACATATGTAACATTAAAATAATACAATAATTACACAATACTGGGGGACTCATCATTTTTTTAAACAGTTTTCATGGGGCTAAAGAACTGACTCATCTATTTCTAATATAATTATGGCACATATGTCTTTCTATGGCCCTTTCTGCTATCCTTCTAACAAAATACATACACAAACTTTGCATACAACAGAGTTTTGAGCTCGACTCACTGAAGCTTTGGATCTCTTTTAGCGTCGTTGGCAAGACCTTAATCATATCAAGGTGGACATTTTTCTTTTCCTCGCACAAACCATACCCGAACCTTAACAGTTTATATACTTTGTTCGGGTCTAGCAAGCTACTTTTATGACAGATTGTTCTGAAGTGTATGAGTCACATAGACACTTGTGAGCCTCCTGCTGCAGATTATTCATTTTATGGCCATAACAGAGGTTATAATAACATAACACTTGTATTTGTAAAGCACACGCATCACCCAAGGTTATCAAGGTGCTGAATAACAGATGTTTATTGATACCCAACTCAATGGTACTCATTTTATCAACCTCAGATGGATAAAAGGCTGAGCGGACCCGCTTGGATTTGAACTTGTGACCATGAGGTCCAACACAGGCCCCTACAGAGGATGCATTAGTCCAGTGAGCCACCAGACCCGGCTTCAGTCATGTTTGACACACACGCTCACAACAATCGCAGCAAAACCTATAACACTCCATATGGCATCATAGGGTATGCCTGGAATTTTCTTGTCAAAATCTGCAATATTATAGGTACAAACATATTTCTTACACTGCTCTTTGTTTTGGATTGTAGAACTTTCAGTCGGTTTTGAACAGCATAAGCAGTAAAAGTTTTCAACGTTAACCTTTGGTGGTGTCGCCTCTACAACAGCTCTTTTTACTGATGCTTTCTATGGTTTAAAAACTAAATAAAAACAGACTATCAGTTAAAAATAAAATATAGCCATACATACAGTATAAGTAAGTGTCTATAACGCTTTTTACTAATCTCGTCATTTTCGTGGGACTTAGCGGTGGTTCTGAAATCTTGAGAGTCGCTGAGGTCCATCGAGGCATAACCAGCATCAGAGTTTGCGTGCAGATGTTGCACGACGATAGCGCCTGGAGCTGATTCCTCCAGAAACCAGATATCTTCATAGACCGGTGAAATAGGAGCTGTTATAGATTTTTCACCATCTTCCATGTTGATGAAATTGTTTCCAGCATTTGCTTCATTACTCGAGGCTTCGCGGACACTGCTGGAGCCCTTAATAGGGAATATCAGTTGCAGCAAATCCTTGAGGCTGAGTGTTTCCTTTTTGCGGCAGAGCTCCTCATCAAAACCGGTGATGGCGTGACCACCCTCTTTAAGGTTGCTCTGCTGCTCATTCTGCTCCATTGCCACTGATAATGTGGCTGTATCTCTTCATAATTACAGATCGATCTCTTTCTGGAGGGCAACTCCTGGGTTTGGCATAAACTGCTTAGGGGCTCCTTATATGTAATCTAAGCATACAAAATGGGGCTACTCCTCTACATCACATCATGGTCACCTGATCTCCAAGGGCTCTGGTTCGTTAAGGGGTGCCACATAGCCCTAACCACATGGTAGAACCATGAGCACGTGACTAGCACGTGGCCAGGGTAATGTCACAACACACGTGACCCAACACGGTCATGTGACACCCCACACCCCCCGGAAGTGACAGAACTTTCAGACAGGGCACCCAGGGGGATGGAAGTCTCAGTAACAGAAGTGACGTCCCTTCTGGGGTGGGACAACTGACACTTTTTGCTTGATGTGGAAGGTATCCCTCAATACTACTAATACACTCCAACACAACCATCCATAATATTAATTATCTATGTTCTACATTATTGTGTCGTGTTGAACACTTCTCTAATGCTATGTCGGTCATGTTGTTTTTCCATCCATTCTTAGGCATCTGTCCCATTCACATACAGTGCTTCAACTCCCTCAGGATGCAGGTTTGCTCTATGTAAAACCTCATAAATTCAAAACGAAACAAAAACTTTCTATTTCTAGCAGTGCTCTGCCTTTCACTCTATGTAAAACTCATGTTTGCAGCTACATTCCAAGAGTGCCACAGGTCCAGAGGCCAGGGGCCAGATGTACGACCATTTTTAGCAGTCGCAAATGGGAAATCAGCCCATTTGCAACTGCTAAAAAGGGTTGTAGCATGTACTAAACCTATTTTGTGAGTGAGTAACCTGTTACCAACTCGCAAAATAGGTTTTGCGAGTCGCTATTAGGTAGGGGCATGCCAAGGGCGTCCCTTCCTAATAGCGAGTCGCAGGGGGATGTAAGATTGTTTTGCGACCACAAATGTGGTTGCAAAACAATCGCATTTACCTCCAATTTCAAATTCGTGGTAAGCCAGTCGCAAACCGAAAGTGGTCGCCAGGGCACCGCTTCTCCTTTGTGATTGGCAACAAAAATATTTTTTAAAAGCAGGCAGTGGTCTCACAGACCACTGCCTGCTCCTAAAAAATTAAACTGAAACCATTCATTTTTTTTTTTTTAAATGCATCCCATTTTCCATTAAGGAAAATGAGATGCATTTATAAAAAAAACTGCTTTATTGAAAAAGTAGTCACAGGCATGGTGGTCTACCGATCCCAGCAGGCCACCATCCCTGTAAGTGCCAGCCATTCCCAATGGGTCGCAAGATGCAACCTGCCTCTTGAATATTAATGAGGCAGGTCTTTTTTGTGACCTATTTGAGAATCGCAAACAGTGTCTCAGACACTGTTGTACATCAGTATTTGCGACTCACATTTTGCGGGATGCGTTTCAAAAAGAAAAATGAAATGTTTCTGTTTAATTTTTTAAGGGTAGGCAGTGGTCCGTGGGACCACTGCCTGCTCTTAAAAAACATTTTCGCTACCATTCACAAATTGGAAGGGCTTCCCTGAGGAACCCTTCCTGTTTGCAACTGGCTTACCAACTACTTGATGTAGAGTGATAAACTGCAAATGCGATGCATTCCAGTCGCAAACCAACAGACATCCCCCTGCAAATGGCTATTAGGAAGGGGCGCCCTTGGCACACCCCTTCCTAATAGCGACGCGCAAACCCAATTTTTCGAGTCAGTAATAGGTTACTGACTTGCAAAATAGGGTTGGTACATGGCAAAAGCCATTTTAGCAGTCGCAATGGGCCAAATCTCTGTTTGTGACCGCTAAATTCGGTTGTACATGTGCCCCCAGATCCTTAATATTGCACTGGCATTAATGTTCTTTCATCATCATAGTGTATATGCAAACATCTTCATTGCTTATCTCACTGCTATGCCCATGGTTTAGTTCCTTTCCACAACCCTCTTCTCAGTGCTTAATTTGCAGAAGAAAGAGTCCCGGTGTGTGAATCTCTGCTCAGAAGCCGGCAGACGGTACAATGAAATATCGGCTCGCCAAATACCAAAGCTGTGTAGTATTAAATACAGGCACGTTTCTTTAATCCACTAGCAGACACTCCCTGATCCTCTGTCTCACTCTTGCAGGTACCTGCATCCTCCCTTTGTGAAGGTCTTTCATCTTTCCCCTCCTACATCATTCCGTTGTGTGTGTTTTTCCCTCTCTTGGTAAATTTCTGCAGCAGAAAAATAAGTGCCTGTCCCCAAAAATGAGTGCGGGTGGCTTCCACCGGCTTAAATTAAGCACTGCTCTCCATATGGCCTGTTCCATCACCCTAGTTCCCATGGCTTATCCAGACCCTCTGTTGGTAAAAATAACGATTCCACTGCTTGGAAATAATTACTAGCCTCGATTTTATCCCTCTTTATTCGATGCTTCATTTGCCCATTTTGAACATTTTCTGGTTCAGTTTGCCTGTCTCTCCTATACTTTGCATTTCCTGACATTCTTTTTCCTCTTACACTTTCTCGTTTACCTGTTTAGTTATACCAGCTGTACATAGTGATTGATGCCTGTGGGTAAAATTGAATTCCACAGACAACTCATATTCGAATGCAAATACACATGTGTATATGAAGTACGTTGTTGTAAAGAGCATCACAAAAGTAAAATAAATGATTGCCTCTTCACGTTTGCTGGGGTCATGCTATAAAGTGAATAAAGATCAGGCAGGCACATAATGCTTCAGCTTCTAGGCACTCTGGTAGCATTTGACGATACACTCAACATTCCATCTCAAGCTGAAGTGGAACATTTATAAAACTGTTAGTCAAATCGACCTCCCTTTAATAAGGGATAAAGGTATGATGACAATATAGAAGGACTCTAAACTTTAGACCCTCAAAAGGATAGTTTACATTCAGACCCATGGAAACCGAGGCAGTGGAAACCGAGAGCAGCTTGTCACTCTAAGCCTCTAATGACATGATAGACTAACAGCTTGAAAGATCAAAATTACCATGAATTGTACCTGTCGTAGTGTCACACAAGTGACAGCTAAATAGGTCATAGACAAGACTTTGAATTTCAGACCGGAATTAATAGGTAACTAGAGCAGGAATCACAAAAAGTGGAGTAGCGCAATGTCTGCAACATGGATATGGAGAATGATAACAGCTCATAGAAATAAACGGGTGGAAACTGAGGGGCATATTTACGTGTTGAGTTGCATCATGCAAGTTGGTGCAAGAGCGATGCAAGACCCAAATGAGATTTATGAAGCTACACAAGGCCGCTTTGCATGACCCTGAGTGCGTCCCTAAATCTGGAGCAAAGCAACGCAGCACAAATCGCTGCATTGTCTTACTCTGCACTAGGAAGTCATTGCATGGTTTTTGACGCATTCCCAGATTTAATAGAACTGGTAAACCTGCTAATGTGCCAAAAAGATGCGCTTTCCCAGAGAGGCATAACGAGGAGAATATCTTTATTTCTTCTTGTTAACCCCTCTTTCTATGTTTGCTGCATTCTGCGCACACATAGAAAGAGGAATTTTCCTTTCAGGATTATTTTTGTGCTGGAAGGTGCCCATTCCTGCATAAAAAGGATCCTGCATGCAAAACAGGCACCCGGTGCTAGGGTGCCTGCATTGGCGCTAAGCAGCAAAAAGAGCTCCAGTGCAGGGGAAAAGGCAGGGATGTGACACATTGCATTCCTGTCCTTTCCCTGTCATGCAGTGTAGCGCAGAAAGGTGACTTGCTGCGCTGCATGACTTTTTCATAAATCTGCCCCTGGGTGTTTATATGGCCAACCAGCAAGTGTTTGTGAGTATGACACATAACAATTAATTGCTATACACATTATTGTTGCTTTGAAGCATTATATATACCACCTGTTAGTTTCACACAGTTTAACAGCCATTAGTTGCCCCACCCAGTAGCTGGATAATTGAATTGACCATGCTAATGTCACGTGGTTGCTAGAGTCATTGTCAACACCCTTAAGTTAGCATAAGCCCGGTAGCCATGATGCTGCTTTTGTGCACAACACTACATGCCTTTATTTTTACAAAGCTCTGTTTATACCTTTCACATGAGAACTCTCTGCTGTGCTCATTCTCCGCCTGTTCCTGCAGTTTAGTCTGAACATTGTGAGCAAGGTCGATAGACACTGACTCTTGTTATTCTGTTCTGGTCAGGCCCTAGCACTTATACAAAACATACCAAGACAGCTGTTTTTGCTGGAAGCTCGTACTTTGATATTATGGGGATACACGTTTAGGTAGAACACACTTGGAGAGGGACCTTTCCAGGGAGAAGAGCACCACGCACCTGTGATGTAGAAATACGATCTATGGCCTGAGGTATGGGTCTGCTGACAAAGCCCAGAGATCTCCAATTATATAATAATACTTCTGCTTACCAAGGGGAGGGTGGTTTGGCCTTATACTCCTTTATCCACTGTCTTTATAAGATGACATCTCCCTTTATGATATATGGCCTTGCTGCAATGCTAACTGTATTGATGTTATGCATTTTGCTGCTGGTTGTGGCACGTATACTGCATGTTAGAGCACGTTAATTAAAATAAATATTTTAAACTATTTTCGTGTCTCTGTCAGATCTTATTGTGGACAAGTACGAGAGTGTGAGCGAAAAGGTGTTTCTTGTTATTGCGATTCCTGTGAGATACGTGAGTGTTGTGTTCTGGGTTGTCTAATCATTGGTTTCTCCGTTTGTGAGTAGGAGAACGAGTGAGACACTGTAGCTAGTTGGCCCTGGGCTCGTGGGCACTAAGGCGGTAGGAAGGCTTAGCCCCTATACACCGAGGTCCCATTTTCCTGCGCATAGTTCTGTGTATGTGCAGAATCCCTGCAACATGGCACCACCAACGTTTGGTCTGGTACTTATATGCGAGATCCCTGAGTAGCGCTTGTGCTTGTCCACAATACCCTGTCACCAATTACCGGAGACGTCCGCGGTGCGAGGGCTTCACCTCCTATAATAGAGATTATAGGTTTTTCAAGCTTGGCTTTTAAAAGGTTTCGTTTTTTCTTCTTTAAGACCCAGTGTTGCGCTAACGTTTTCTTCTTTTCCTCTCTGTTCAGATAATAGCTATTGATAGCGCTACTCAAAATCGCGCAGCACTGACTGCTCATTTGACGCAACATGGAGTCCCAGTTGCGGGGGCAAACACTATCTTTGTGTTGGAAGCGAACGCAGCTTTTCGCTTCGAGATTTTTTATTCTTGTGTTAAGTTCCCAGCGGTGGATGGAACTGATAATTTCTTTCACGAAAATGAACATGCTGCGGTTCCCCAGAATTATAGACCTTATCAGACACTTGAGGTTCCATTGTCACCTTGGGAGCACACCATCTGGTTTAATGGCGCCCTACCTCACCCTGTTACAATGGTCCGTTTAGGCCCTTTATTGGTCGACAGAGCCACATGGCTGGTGTTGGCGGGTTTTACACCACACCCGAATTATCGTGGTGTTACACACGCAGAGCTGCGTAATTTGCATGAATCGTTAGTTCATATACACAGTAGCGTGCTGCAATATGTGTCTTGCATGGTCCAGGTGGCTCCGGCTGTAGTGCCTCCTCAGCAACCAGGACATGGAGGAATGGTAATAAGCCCAATCATGATTAATTCAGTGATGGGAAAGCGTCCTCAAAATAGAGATGATTTGCCGTTCTGGTTAGCCGAACGATTAGAGCAACTCAAAGCTGTCTTCCCTAATACTACTCCTTTGGATAAACATAGGATACTTACAATGAGTTTACCAAAAGGTCTTATTCCCAATTTAGCTGACTGCACCACTTGGGGAAAAGCATTTGTGGCGCTGTATTCTCTATGCTTTGACACCCCTTCCATGACAGTGCTTCCGACAGTTCTTAAGAAAGTTTAGGAGGAGCACGGGGCAGAGGCCGCCCTGGAGTTGGGGATGAGACTGGTTGGGGTATTCCCCAGAGTTGCTGATATGATATTAGCCAATATTAAAGGGGAAGCAGTTAGTTTGCAAGTGAGTCAGCACCTTGAGGCAGTAGTAGATGTTGATAAACAATGCAAATTGCCTAAGATTATCGCTAAGGTTTATAAAGCATTAGGGCGTAATAATTTAGGGAATAAAGCTTTTACTCAACCGCAGAATAAACCCCCTCCTGAAAAAGAGTGGCGTCCATTCTTTCCTAAAAAGAATTGGAAGAAGAATAAACAACAGCAACAACAGCCACTGCAGAAGCAGGGTTCACGTGCTAGTTCACCAACACCTGATGCTTCCGAGCGAAGGTATGATTTGCGTGACCACTCTAAGATTAAGACACCGCAGAGGTTTCAAGTTCCTGATCCTCGCTCTCCTCGTTCCTTGCAGGACTCGTCGGATCTACATTCCGGTGGAGGTGAGCGGCAGGATCATAGACAGGGCGAGACCACGCAACAACGGCGTGATCCGCTACACCAGTTTGATGTAAAAGCCAAACCGGAGGGACAATTGCCATTTCGTGCCCTGTTTCAAAAGAAAAAAAGTTGCTGCTTTAACAGTGAAGTATGCCTCAGATGGTGAGAACCCTGCTTCTCGATTGGAGATGGGCTGTGACACTCCTCGACAGCGCGGAGGAAGTTACCGTAGTACGGGAGGTTCTCCCTCCGTGTCTGGAGGCGAGAACAAGTGACACATTTATTGCAGTAGACACAGCTGATACAAGAGTTGCGCCCCCTGATAGACTTTATGAAATAGTCCTCCAAATTGAAGGTGATATTCAACGTACAATTAAGGGTATCTTTTGGGATAACCTTACCTCATCATACAACATTTTGTTGCCGGAAGCAGATTGGCCTCCCCCATTTGTTTTGGCTTCTTCTCGAGGTGAAGACGTGATACTTCCAAGTTTTTCGCGTTACGTCCCGGAAGAGACTAAGCAGGCTTACGCATCAGAATTGGCGTTAGCTCTAGCGCTGGCTGTGTATCGCAATCAAGTGGGCTAGGATAGAGATTCACCGGCCCATGAGATTCCTTTGCGATCTATGCCACAGCCTCAGGCACAGTATCCGATCAAACGGGAAGCAAGAGCGTCCGTTAGTGACATTTTAGCCCAGTTGGAATATCAGGGTGTAATTGAGCCCTGTGTTTCATCCATGAATAATCTTTTTCCGATATTGAAACCAGACGGTTCATATTGCATTGTTTTGGATTATAGAAATTTGAACAGTGATGTTAGTATGTTTGCCGTACAGAACACCCACAGCTCTGCGTTGATAAATAATATTGTCCGAAAAAACTATAAAACAACTTTGGCCATTTCCAATGGATTTTACAGTCACAATTTGGCTCCTGCGACCCATGACTGGACCGCATTTACTGCGATCAGTAATCAGAAAAGTTTTAAAAGATTACCCATGGGCTATAAGAATAGCCCTGGTGCATTTGCTGCGCATGTTGTGTCACTTTTACACAACATAGATTCTGATGCTTTCTCTTACGTCGATGACATTTACTTGACGGATGATGAAATGATACCGCATCTGGTGCGTGTTGACCGCATTATATTGTCCTTTGCAGACTTAGGGTACAAATTCAATTTTGCTAAGTCTCACATTGCCTACTTGGTGGTTCTGTTTTTGGGTTACGAACTCAAAAATGAAGGGAGGGGGTTAACCCCCCACTTTCTGGAGAAATGTCCTCAATTACAGCCTCCTTCAACTCTTAAGAAGTTACAATCTTTGCTGGGCTTTTTGAATTTCTGGAGGACCTACATTCCTGATTATGC
Source organism: Calotriton arnoldi (assembly GCA_963921515.1). NCBI lineage: Eukaryota > Metazoa > Chordata > Amphibia > Caudata > Salamandridae > Calotriton > Calotriton arnoldi. The sequence goes on from CAWUFW010002047.1 coordinate 1,538,439, forward strand.
TCAGCATATCAAACCACTTTATGCGTTGATATATCCCTCTTTTTTGATTTCCAGCTGGCTTCTGGAACATACTGAAATTCTTCTGTCTTTGCAGTCTGATCTGCTTGCACCCAACTTCTTGTTAACTCGTGACAACACAACTAACTTAGTCATACGGATTGTACCTGGTATAGTGGGTTTCACTTACCTGACATTTAATGAAGGTTATACTGTCCCTTTTGCCTACAAATCACATTTGTACACATCGGCAGAGATGCGCTTTTCCCCCTTTGAAAAAATTCTTACGGCAGTTCAGATGGCGGTCCTGAAGGAATGCTCTTTGGCTCAAAGGAAACGCATTCTTATGGTATCGCCAGTGCCTACTCTAGAGGCGGTCACAAAGGCGAGCGTACTGAATTCTTAGGCTGTACACCCGTGTTGGATTCAATGGGCGAGTTCTTTGACATCGGCTGACGTCACATTTATCTTTGACCCATCCTTGCAGATGCAGGAGTTTTTACAGTACGAACAGGTTCATCCTGCGCCCCAGTTTTTGCTTCCTCTAGACCAATACAAATCTATAGTTTATACCGACGGATCGGCGCAGCCGGCCGTTGGTTCCAAACATGCTTACTCAGCTGCTTGTGCTATTGTGGCGGGCTCTATAGCTGACGGTGAGTTTAAGTCTTCCTTAGTCCACACACAGTCTCTTGGTGACTGCGCGGCTCAGTTGGCTGAGCTGCGGGCTTTAGTATTGGCTCTCGAATTCGCTGATCCCGATGCACCTACACTTATAGTGTGCGATTCTTTCTATTGTGTACAGTCCTTTAATGACAATCTATACTTTTGGTCTCAAATTGATTATCGGGACTCTAAAGTTAGCTCAATCAAGCATAAAACGCTTTGGGTTTGAGTGGTAGTTCTTAAAGAAAGCTTGCCACTCACACATGGTATACAAACACTTGGCCATCAGCGTGTGGGAGCACATGCCAAATCTGCAGTTGCCACGTGTTCAGTAGCAGCAATTACAAGGTCCATGACTAAAATTGATAGCGAAATTCTGGCAGCTGTTGCTGCTACAAGGGATGGGACGGCGTTCCCACAAGGTTACCCTTCTAAGTATTCTTATCATTTATCACCAGAACAAGTTCCCTTTGCATCCATTCCGTCCGTTGGGGATCGGCTGATTCTCAACTAGGACCCCAGGCTTCCGCTAATCATTGCCGCGCATGAAGGCATGGCATCTGCACATGCTGGAGTTTCAGCGACGGTGTCTCTTTTGCAGCATCATTATTGGTGGCGTGGTCTGTATAGACAGACACGTAATTATGTACTTTCTTGTGACATTTGTCAACAGATTAAACGTCCACGGTTGCACGTCCACCTCACACACAGCTATACAACTCAAATCAACCATTTGGATGTATTTATCTTGATCACTGCAGTCCTTTGACATCCAACACTGCTTATAAACATATTCTGGTTGCAGTGCATTCATGCACTAGATTCCTTTGGGTTTGGCTGATGCTCGAAATGTCATTAGAGATTTGCATGTCTTTATCGGAACATTTGCGTGTGGTAACTTCCATTCTGACCAAGGTCCTGCGTTCACCTCTAAGGCTTACAAGGATGCGATGAGGTCACTGGGGGTGCTATTGCAATTTTCGTCTCCATACAGGCCTGAGGGCAATTCTATAGTGGAGTGAATGAACCGTGACTTAAAGCAATCTTTGACAGCTAGAGTCTTAGGTACTGGCAGGGGTTGTCTGACTCATTTATACGAGGTTCAACGTGCATTAAATATTCTCCCAAGAAGATCTCTGGGTGAGCAGACCCCATACGAAATGATTTTTGGCATCGAAATGTTTGTGCCAGACCGAGATGGGCTAGACGTTGTGGTGGCTGCCGCAACATTTGACGTAGATAACCATTGTGCTATGTTACAGGATCTACAAAAGACTCAAGACACTCTTGCTAAAGCTGAGTTGCACTCGCCCGAAGACACAGCGGTGCTGATCCCAGTCACAGGGTGGCTTCCTAAAGTTGGAGATCTGGTCCAGGAGAATATAGAGGACAAAAAAGAATGTGGTCCCTCCTATCGTGCACCAGTTCCTGTTCTTGGATTAAAGGGCACCCGAACTGTGAATTTGCCTCCGCTACCTGGACGCAAGGAGAATCGCTACATTTCCATTGAACATGTCAAATTGCACCATTTGGCTGATACTGAATTTTATGCCTAAACCCGTCCCGTGGAGAGATGTTCCACTTCCTGTGAGATCTTCGCCGACGACTAACATACACCAGGAAGGAGAAGTGGAAACCTCAATTGATGTGCTGCCTGTTTTGTCACCAGCTTCAATGTCTGCACCGCAAAATCAAGTCTCGCCACCAATGGAGCTTACGGTGGACATTCCGACACATGCGCTCCAGTCCTCTTTTAATGCTGATCCTACACCTTTGTATCGACTAGGAACTGTTGGGTATTACATAGATAGAGACAACTTTTCTTTACCTTCATCTTCCTCGTCATCAAATTCTACTACGGAGGAACCCCCCAGTAAATTTTCCATTTTATTTTCCTGGTTTCACAGAACTTAACTGGTTCCTCCTTGGAGCTAAATTTGGATGGTTCTTACAATGATATTTCTCTTTATGTGGATTGGATTTGTGACTATTTTTTTCCTTTTTATTAACGGTCATTACTTACCTGAACGCTCTGATGTACATTTGGTCGATGGTGTTTTGACCCCACTCACCTCATCTCATGTAATGAAAAGGGATCAATCCCACGTTAACTTTTTTGATGTGCCAGTAGTAGACGGCATTGTTTGGGATAAAGTTCAATACGAACTATATGGCCCGACAGAGACTATTCGGATGTCATACGTATTTCGAGTTTCCTTGGGGATTTCAACGTCCATCTAGAAGCACTCTCTGACCTAGATACGATCAGTTTGGGGGAGGTGATGAATAGTGGTGATCTCAAGCAACTGGTAGAGAGCTCAACTCATCTTGCAGGGCATACCTTAGATGGGATCTTCTCCAATAACCCAAAACTGATTTGTACGGAGGTGCTGCCACTTACTTGGTCAGACCATGCTGCCATTCAATTTCAACTTACATCCCCAAACCCCCATCATGGCAAGGAAGGAGTCAAAAAAGAGGTAGTCACAAGAGCCTGGAAGGAAATTAAGAGCCCAGTACTAGAAGCACTCCTCAGGGACACGGCTCCCGCTCTTCCCACTGCAGTGGATGAAGCCACAGCCTGCTATACAGACTGGGTTGATACAGCATGTCATAATTTAGCCCCGGCTACACTTTGGGCCCCCAAACGCTCTCAGCCCTCAGCTCCCTGGTTCTCTGAAGAACTGCGGAAGCAAAAACATGCATGTAAGTGCTTAGAATGCCGCTGGAGGAAAGGCTACAATGAAGTAGATAAAGAGTTTTACAAGCAGAGTCTCACTCTCTATGAAAAGCTACTCTTTAACACAAAAAAGATCTTTTTTACAGATCAAATTCTACAAGCGAAATCATCCTCGAAAGAACTCTTCAGGACAGTAGCCAAACTGGCTACCCCCTCCAACCAAACAATTCAAAGAAGCCCGGAATTTTGCGAGGAAATCGCCACCTTCTTTTTACAAAAGGTGGAAGTTATTTTTTCCACTTTTAAGCTCCCCCAGAGAGAAGACACAGGAGTTTCAACTCTGTTGGCAAGTACCATAACCAAGTCACGACCAACTTTTAACTTATTTTCTCCTCTGGAGAAGTCAGACACAATAAAACTCCTGGCCTCTATTACATTGGGGTCCCCCTATGATCCCTGCCCAGTCACGATGATTAAACTTGTCCCTGAAATTATAGGTACAGTTCTTACCCCCATATTTAATGCTATATTTGAATCCGGGCAGTTCCCTAAAAGATGGAAAATAGCGTCCATTCTCCCACTGCTAAAGAAGCCAAATCTTGATCCTAAGGACCCAAATAACTACCGACTAATTTCTTGTCTACCCTTACCTGCAAAATTGGTAGAACGAACCACATTCCTCCACGCTAATAACATACTAGACCCCACTCAATATGGCTTCAGGGCAGGTCATAGCACGGAGTCGGCTCTGCTAAAAGCTACAGAAGAACTAAGAGAAGCCTTGGACCAAGGAGGCCAGACTGCACTAATTATGTTAGACCTCTCCGCGGCCTTCGATACGGTCCACCATGATGTTCTGATGGACCGCCTGTCTATATGTGGGGTGCAAGGGAAAGCCTGGAACCTGCAGAACTCCTTTCTAACAGATAGAATTCAAACAGTGGACCTAGATAAAGCTCGCTCTAAACCTTTCTCCCTCCCATGTGGAGTACCACAGGGCTCCTCCCTTAGTCCGACCCTTTTTAATGCATATGTGGCACCTTTAGCGGCGGTGATCAGATCCTTTGGATTTCAGCTGACATCCTACACTGATGACACGCAAATAGTGGTTTCACTATGCCCGGAACAGGAGGCAGAGAAAGGGAAAAGGTTCCATGATTGCATGAAAGCGGTAAAATCCTGGATGATGACCAACTGCTTGAAGTTAAATTCCAGCAAAACAGAGGTCCTCATTTTTGGCAACAATGCCAACTTTTGGACCTCGGACTGGTGGCCGGATGAGCTAGGGACTCTTCCGGAGCCAGCCAGGAAAGCGAAAAATCTGGGTGTCATAGTTGACAATAAACTCACCTTTGGGGACCAGGTAAGCGCGGTGACCTCTGCCAGTTTCCATCTTCTCAGAATGATAAGGAAAATAAAATCATTCCTAGCAGCAGACTGTCAAAGGATAGTGATATCATCTTTAATCCTATCGCGTGTGGACTATTGTAATAGTCTTTACCTTAACGTTCAAAAGAAATACCTAAACAAGCTTCAACTAGTAAAAAATGCAGCAGCTAGACTGCTGACTGGGACACCAAAATTTGTTTCTGTTAAAAAAGAAATAAAAAGGCTACACTGGCTCCCTGTGAAACAACGGATTCATTTTAAATCCCTGTGCACGGTTTTCAAAGCCCTTCACAGAACAGGACCAGACTACCTGCAACGGCGCTTCCAATGGTACATCCCCAGAAGAGCCCTTCAGTCTGCGGAAGCAAAAGGGGTGGTTGTACCGCTAGCTAAAAAAGCTAACTGGGGCGGTAGAAGCTTTGTCACCTGCGCTGCCCGGGCATGGATAGAGCTTCCTCAGAAGCACCACGGAACTGCTGACATTCAGGAAGGGGCTGAAAACCTGGTTGTTTACCATGTAGGCCAGTACATACTCTGGAACTTGGACAGACAGTAGCCAGTGCCAGGACACCCTCGGGTAACCGTGCGCTCAAGAAATGCAATTAACATAACATAACGTAACGTTATCACACCTGGACTCCATTCCGACGATTGGGATGTTAATGCAGTACATTCGTTATTTTCCGATATAAAATATTATACTGCTTTTGAAACTGAGGATTTGTATTTGAATCCTGCCAATTATGCTGATTTATTCTGTTTTCAACATTACGGTCATCGTTTTTTACACAAGTCAAGCACAGTCCGTAATCAGGTTAATTATACGCAATGGGAACATTGTCCTGCCCCATTTCAAGGTAGTTCACAAACACAGAAAAATAAGTTTGTATACTTTTCTTGCTATAATATAACAGACCCAAGATCCTATTATTATAAATTGAATGCACAAACACACACGAAATTCGTGCTAACCCATACTAAATTGGTATATTCTTCGACTTGCATAACCGATTTATCAATGAAAGGTTATGATTATTGGAAAGACATAATTGATTTGAAATCAATATGGGGTACCAAAATTTGGCAGGTGCAAGGAACTGAATCGTTGCATCATGCGTGTTTGATACCGTCACAGCTGTTGTTCCTGAATCTCACTGTCCAGCAGACTACATGTTTTGGTTTAGCTACTGCAAAAAATTTGAATACTTCTTCATTCCCGTCATTAGCGGCTTATGATGACTGGCAACAATATACAAATCATTCTCTGGAGGACTTACACGGTATGATCCGCAATGGTACCTTTATTTTGTCCTCTTTTGCTCCATTGGGGTGGTTAGTGTGGCCGCTTAGTTCTAATGCTTGCCAGTTGCGTTTTTCAACTTCCATAGGAGGGGTTATGCTAAGTAGACCTGACCCTCACTTTCCACAAACGCATACGGTTCCTACGTATTCTGTGGGTAAATTGTGTTAACAATGGTTGGGACAGTCAACATTATCATCTGTGAAACAACATCTCTCACGTTTAAATGAAGACTTTGATTTGGCAGATTTCCTCTTGGGTCCCAGGTCCCCTTGTCCGAAATGTTTTGCTTATGCAGCATATACTGAAATCTGGAAACTGTCCCAAATAGAAGCAGCTTTCAGGTTGCGTCAAGTAGAACAGGACAATTTAGCGTAAGGTTTTGGATGTGGTAGACAACAGCATTAATACTTTGTCTTCTCGTATTTACACTTTGGACAATATTGTTTCATCTGTTATTGACATTGTGCATTGATTTTGACCATGATACAAAACAGACACATCATTATGTGTCTGTTTTGTATCATGGTCAAAATCAATTGCGTTCTGTGATACAATTTGGCTGGACTTTACAAACATTGAAAAATGGGAAAGTGCCTTAGGATTATTTGAACACAACTGCCTTGTTTTTGCCTTTTAATTTGACCGTTAAATAAAAGCTAATGTCAATGAAGGATTCTACATACACCTTCCTACATATAGAGAAGTTAGAACAACTGCCTTTCTCTATAGCAGAGACCGATTCCTCGGTATGGTTAATACATGGGGTTATTTCTTTGCCCATTTCCCTCTTTCAGTTTAGTGCATGCATGAAACATTATCCCATAGGGAGATTTGAACCCCTTGGTAGTACCTTTCTACACAAAATGTGATCGTTACATTTTATGTGTCGCTGTCTATGTGAAGATAAAGAGGTTTCCCTAACAGGGGAGGACTGTGATTCTACCGTGGGACATGAGTTAGTTTGTACACAAGTTCAGCTTCACGGCACTTGCAACGTGTCAGTGTCCAATTTGGCCCGTTTTCTAAAAGGAACACCAGTCCCGTCAATAATTACCACGCAAACATTGCTTTCTAACTGTAGTTATCTTATCCTCACTAACCATAACAGCTGCGGGTTACGGGCAGGGATTCCGTATATAGTAACGGTTTCCGAAAGAGTAACTTGTTGCAGCAATGTTCTTTTTCCACCCCCACTGTTGCCTTCCATTCCCACTTTGATAACAGACTTCAATAAACTAAGCAGACTCAAAGCTCTATTGTTTCAACAAGAGGTCGCTCTCACTTCAGCTCGAGAGTCCTTCGAATTGCAGGTGGCTAGAACATCTAGTGAGATTCAGTCACTGCTGAATACGAATCTCCCACTACATTTTGGGGAACTGATTCACAAAATTTTTAATGCGTCTGATACTGAAGGCCTTGCGCATTTTTTTAAACTTGTGGGCCCCGGCCTTGTTTCATCTTTTCAGACGATTTTTGGAGTAATACCGGCCTTTATACATTCTATTTTTTCCAGCGCCTTCGGAGGTTTTCCACTTGTCATCTGATTGGCGTGTGGTGTGCTGGTGCTTCTGCTCCTGTTACGCAATGGATGCCCATCCTGTGGTTATGCACAGCCCAGGAGCTTGGCGACTATACCGTGATCGAATGCAACAACTTTTTGGATGCTTGCCACTGGCAACGCTGAGTGTGAGCTATAGGCTTACCTTTCGCTTCGCTTATTTTACTTGTGTGCAACCTGTGTTGCACTGCCGATGGTGCCCTTTCTATTGGGTCTTGGATCTCTGCCTCTCCACAACATCAGCCACTGACCCGGATTATGATCTGTTGGTGGGTCCCTTGCTGGCCCATGACCAGGACTGTTCTGGTGACACCCATATGATGCATGCAGCTGCACTTGGATTGTTAGCATGTTGGAATACCTCTGAGGCTGCCCACCGCCTCTTGTAGGAGAGTTTCATCGAATATCACACAAGTTGCCCTATGTTATTGCTGGATGCACTGGATAATGAGGAACATGAATGTTCATTCGCCCTGCTGCGACAATGATGCCCTTTTAGAGAACATTGCATTCCACGGTGCTCACAATCTTTTGGATTTTTCAGGCAAGATACATAATTTTTTGGGGGGGGGTTGATTTTTTTTTTTTAATGGGTCCTTTTTCGATTGACTCTATTATTATTGAACATAAAACAATTTGGCTCTGCTTATCTTTGATACTTGTTGTCTATGCACTACAACCTGGCCAAGGGAAGGGTGTCACGTGGTTGCTAGAGTCATTGTCAACACCTTTAAGTTAGCATAAGCCCGGTAGCCATGATGCTGCTTTTGCGCACGACACTACATGCCTTTATTTTTACAAAGCTCTGTTTATGCCTTTCACATGAGAACTCTCTGCTGTGCTCATTCTCCGCCTGTTCCTGCAGTTTAGTCTGAACATTGTGAGCAAGGTCAATAAACACTGACTCTTGTTATTCTGTTCTGGTCAGGCCCTAGCACTTAGACAAAACATACCAAGACAGCTGTTTTTGCTGGAAGCTCGTACTTTGATATTATGGGGATAAATGTTTAGGTAGAACACACTTGGAGAGGGACCTTTCCAGGGATAAGAGCACCACGCAACTGTGCTGTAGAAATACGATCTATAGCCTGAGGAATGGGGTCTGCTGACAAATCCCAGAGATCTTCTATTATATAATAATACTTCTGCTTACCAAGGGGAGAGTGGTTAGGCTGTATAGTCCTTTATCCACTGTCTTTATAAGATGACATCTCCCTTTATGATATATGGCCTTGCTGCAATGCTAACTGTATTGATATTATGCATTTTGCTGCTGGTTGTGGCACGTATACTGCATGTTAGAGCACGTTAGTTAAAATAAATATTTTAAACTATTTTCATCAGATCTTATTGTAGACAAGTACTAAAGTGTGAGCGACAAGGTGTTTCTTGTTACCGCAATTCCTGAGAGATACGGGAGTGTTGTGTTCTGGGTTGTCTAATCATTGGTTTCTCCGTTTGTGAGTAGGAGAACGAGTGAGACACTATAGCTAGTCGGTCCTGGGCTCGTGGGCACTAAGGTGGTAGGAAGGTTTAGCCCCTATACACCAGGGTCACATTTTCCTGCACATAGTTCTGTATATGTGCAGAATCCCTGCAACACTAAGATGCAGCTTGTGAACTAGACATCAGAGCAGAAGTCAGCAGTGAGCAGTGAGCATATAACAAATAGCCATTTTCCTGGCTTTGCAGTGCTTTGCCTAACATGGCACGTGTTACAAACTGGGTTACTGGTTGACTGGGGCGTGAGCCCTGGTCAAGCTGCAACCACAATCCTTGTCAGGGTAAGGGACAAGCAATCCCCAAATTAACCTGTGCTCAACCCCGTGATAGCTTGGCACAAAGCAGTCAGGCTTAACTTGAGGTAATGTGTAAAGTATTTGTGCAACACTTCAAAGAGTAAAACAGTGAAAACACCACTCAAAGAAATCCTACACCAGCATAGAAAAATATAGCTTAATTTAATAAATAAAACAAGACCAAAACAACAAACATACAATCAGTAGAACCAGAGTCATGAATTTTTAAAGAATAAACAGTAAAATAGCGCCTAAAAGCAGAAAGTGCCAACCACGGCTATCTGGTTGAGCTGGACCGGGTCAAAGTCAAAAGTTCAGGCTGACCATGATGGAGCGTGGGTCGGACAAGTTCTGTTGCAAGAGTCTCGTTCAACCTGGAGAGGGTCACAGAGATCAAGGAGAGGATCACAGGCGGTGGTCAGCGTGGTGCAAAGAGCTGGCCAGGCGTCGCGGACGGGCGGGATGGAGCTTCACAATGGTGGTCCTCTGTAGGCAATTGATGCTTGCTCTGCAAAGAGACCGGCTGGCAGTGGCCTGTGCTGAATTTTGGTGCAAACTGCGCGATTCAAGAACAAACGGGCCTGTTTGTGGTTGTGAAGAGCCCAAAAGGTTGATTTCAAGAGCACTTGAGCCACACCAAGGGTCCAGGACCTGAGGGGCACCACTTGGGGGTCAGGAACTTGATGCAGCTGGGGCCAGGAGCTGGTTGGGGAGCCTTTTATGTCCCTGAGGCTTAGATCAGGAGGCCAGTAGACTCACCCTTTGAGTCACTCTGGGGTCATAGGTTCAAGAAGAAGTTGCAGGTCCAGTTCTTCTTCCCCAGGCAAGAGGGCAGCGGGCAACAGGCAGCAGGTCAGCACAGCAGGGCAGCAGTTCCTTTAGAGCAGCAATCCAGCACAGTGGCAGTACTAGTACCAGCACAGCAGTCCTTCTTCCTGGCAGTTGTCAGTACGAGGCCCACCCTGGCAATTATTCTTACTCGATACCACACAGTTATAAGGTGCACCCCAGTTCACAACATCATCAGAAATGTGCACATACAGATACTTACAACACTTTTAAATAGCCCCGTGGGCCAAGGCCGTACGGGTAAAAAACAATGTCAAATGTCATATTCTTTTGGCAAGGAAACATCATGTACGGCATCACGCTGCAGAGGCAGTCACTCCCACACACTCACTCAGCACCTATATGTGGTGCTATGGATATCAGACAGGTCTGTATGGAGCGCACCCACACGCACACAGCACCCTAATGCGGTGCACAGATATCCAGCAGGTCAGTTGATAATGCACTTACAGACTTACAGACCCCGTGGCCCAAGCCCTCTTCCACCCTTCAGCTAACCCCGACTACTCTACACCCACGGGCTGAAGATAAGGAAAACCTTCCCCCTGATACTAGGCTGATTGTGGCTGAAGTCACACTTAGTCAGGGTCCCAGCAAAAAGGTGGGGGTAGGTAACAGGCTAATTATTCGGCAGCCAACAAATGGAGGTTTGGCCACTACTCAGGAAGTTCAATCAAAGGATTCCACACTGTGCCTTCAGGCACCATCCCAGTACTGCGAAACTCAAGGGAGGTCATGCAGTCTCTTGACTCGCTTCCGATTGCTCTCAGAAGCATTCTTTAGACCAGTCATTACTCTCACCAAACAGGCCCAATCCAGGCAATACTACCTGGCAACATGAAGTCAGCCAGCCAGGTGAGAAGAGGACAATTGGACCAAGACACTGAGGGCACAAAAAGGAGCATTAGATGAATGGGAGATGAAGCTGGGGAGCCTCTCAGTAGAAGGAGGCACACCATAGGACACACCTCGATCAAAGTAGCAGCCCAGGCAACTGGGGTACTCCAGAACACAAATCCACTCCTCAGCGCCTCCCTGGAAATGAGGCACAATGTCTTGTGCGCGTTGGTGCGAGTCGCACCAGAGAGTTCCGGTCACACAAAATGCAGAGTCGCAAACCCAGCACCTCCCTTGAAATGAGGCACAACGTCTGATGCGCATTGAGCTGACTCGCACCTGACAATTTAGGTCACACACAATGAAGAGTTATCAATTCAGTACCTCCCTGGAAATGAGGCACAACCTCTGGTGCGCATTGAGCTGAGTTGCACCAGACAATTCTGGTCACACACACAGGTGCAAGTTCATCAGTGCCACACGAGGTAGAATGAGGCACTGCTATGGGTACTCCCCTACCTCCGAGGGTCACAATCTGTGAATCGGACACTGCACTAAATAAGCATGAAGTCGGCGTGTCGCATGAGAGAGATGCGGCACAATCGACTAATCGGGACACACGGGGTCTCGCAACTGGAGAATCCTCTCACCACCAAAAAGACGCTTATGAGTATCGAGGTCCCACAATGTAGGGTCCATACTCCTAAGATGTGGGAAGTGATTTTGGGGCTCCGCACCAGGAAATCCACTCTCCAGGCACAATACTTAGTTCCACACTCACACTGCGCTACCAGCGGGAATCCAGCAGATGATGTGGGCACTTAAGAGGGCACGGCTCTCCAGGTGTCAATGGTAGATGTTGTGGGTCCCTCGTGGGAAGACTTTGATGTCCTCGAGAACTCCACAAGAGAACAGGGGGAAGCCAACAAGTCCTTGGACAGCACACTTCAGAGTGCCACACAGCAGAAGGTAGTCAGCCTAGGACAGCCCCTAATCAGGAAGGGTGCACGACAGGGGCGTAACACAGGCCCCTGCAGCCCCCACGGTGCGGGGGGCCCCAAGCTCCAGGGGGCCCCCTCGGCACTGCACTCTGGCCGGAGAGCTCCTGATTGAGCCCGGAGGGGGCCCCTCTATGTACCGTGCAGAGAGGCCCCCTCAGTTTTCGTTACGTCAGTGGTGCACAGTCCTTTCCAATGCCAGTAATCCTTGTGCACAATAGATTCCCCTGGCAGTGTGCACTACACATATGAAGTTACTTACCTATATACCACTGACACAGCCATTCATTCACTGACACAGCCATACACACACTCACACACCCATACAGCCCCTTACACTCACACTCACTAACCCATAAAGCCACTGACTCACCCACGCACTCATCCATGCAGGCAGTTACACACAACCTCACCCACCCACACAGACATTGAGGCACCCATGCACGTACTCAGATAACCAATCACTCACCCATACAGAAACTCACATATCCACTTACACACCTATACAACCACATAGACACAAACTGACAGACAGATACCGACATTCACACAAGTCACTCACCAATGCATTCACCAAGACACTTAGGGGCCGATTCCGATTCGGGCCGGAAATCTCTCCGACCGAGCCGGACCCGGAGAGATTTCCGACCGAATCGGACCCGTGCAGCCCGACCGAACGAGTACGATGCGTCCGTATGCTATCGTACTCGAGTCGGTCGGTCTCCCATTGAAGTCAATGGGAGCCGGTCGTACAATGCATACGCGGGCTCCCATTGCCTCAATGGGTGCGAGGCAAACAAGGGCGCTCCCTACAGCGGGTACGCGGCAAAGCGACTCGCGCCGTACACGCACAGGTAGGGGGGACCCACGGGTCCCCCCTGTGTGCGACTCGCGCGGCTACGCGTACAGGGGGGTCCGACACGGACCCCCGAAGTACGGCTCCGATTGCTCTTTCGAGCCGGACGGTGCATGTCGGTCGGACTGCTCGCGGCGCGCATCGTACTTACCCGGCCGGGGAACGTCTCCATTGCGCGGTGCGAGTCGTGTCCGAGCGAGTCGGTCGGTGCGGTTAGACCCGGGACCGAGTCGGTCGGAGCGGTTGGGACGCCCGAACGAGTCGGTCGGCGATTTCGCATCGTACTCGCTCGTCCGGATGCGCGTACGAATCGGTCGGGAAATAGGGCTCCGAATCGGATCCGGTTATGCCGAATCCGATTCGGAGCCCTACCGGCCGAGATCGGAATCGGCCCCTTAATTATTCATGCAAATAGTTACTCATGCACCCATTGAATCATCCAATCAGGCACTCATACATCCATTGATTCACCAATACACCTTGGTATGTATATTTAACACTCATAACCTTTTTAAAAAACACTCACAGTCACTGGATGATGTCATCACTGATATCATCAGTGATGTCATTTGAAATGTCATCAGTGATGTCATGAGTGATGTCACTGACCATGTCATGAGTGATGTCATATGTAAGGTTATAAGCAGTGCATTGCGGGGCGCAAATTATAGTTAGCTAATGTAACTATAACTGCTGAATTTCTCTGATTTTGTACAAGTGAAATTTCAGCCACCTGTAAGCTTTGTTTTTTTCAGTGAATTTCTAAGGTTTTTTTAAACTATATTTCCTAGCTATATTTTCCCTGTAACCTTTGTTTTTTTCAGTGAATGTCTAAGGTTTTTTAAATGCTAATTCCTAACTATAACGTCCCCGTAACCTTTGGTTTTTTCAGTGAATTTCTATGGTTTTTAAGTAGCAACGGTGTTTGCAGATTGGTGGGGACAGGGGGTGGGGCGTCTGACCAGCTCTCATAAATCCACTGTGTAGGAATTACAGAAAGTACCAGGAGGGCTTCTTGGTCCCCAAGCTCCCTTAGCATCCAAGAGAAATTCATTCCTCAACCGGGGGTGTGCCAGGAGACACGTTTGCAAAGTGGTGCAGAAAGGGGGCTAGGTGTCCGAAGACCTCTTAGGAAACTGACTCTGTGGGACTTGCTGAAGGTAACAGGAGGGGTTGTTGGCCTCCAACAACCCTCACTAGCCAAGGGAACTTCATCCCCCAACGTCGAGTCTGGCGCATTTGCCGTATGTCGGGATACAGAAGACCCAGATTACGAGTCGGGATCTGATTTGGTTGACCCTTATTGTGGGGTGTCTTCCCGAGCTGCTACACGTTTATTTCAGTCATTTAAAGAAATTGTTGAATACTCTACTTGATACTTGGAGCCCTGATGAAGTTCCTTTGGTGAAAGGAACGAAACGCATTGGCTGAGGGCCACTTTTACTTCTATTACCAATAAAGGTATGGACTAATACATATGATTCTAACTTAATTCCTGGTGTACCTTCCACCTCTAAAGACTGGACTTGCTGAAGGTAACAGGAGGGGTTGTTGGCCCCCAACAACCCTCACTAGCCAAGGGGACTTCATCCCCCAACTAGTAATGTGCCAGGAGGTGCGTTTGCAGAGTGGTGGAGAAAGGACGTCCTTGACGATTGCACAGGTAGTGCCTCTGTGATTCTATGAGTGCCATTATCAAGGACACACTGCAAATACCAGATGTTTTTAACAAACTGTAACACACATATCTAGACATTTTTTTCATAAAGTTTCAATGTAGTTATTTAGTAAGATACTAATTTAACTTTCCCCTTTGTATACATTTGTCGAAATAACTACATCACAGCAACACCGAAGGTCAAAATGACATCAGTAGTCACAAATACAAATGACAAAATGTAAAACAGATATTTAAACATTTTACACAAAGTTTTAGTATAGCTGTTTAACTTTATTTTAACAAAAACAACAATTTCAAAAAATAATGTTCAACATCTGAACTCACAAATAGAACATATCTACAAAACACCAGTCAAAGAACTCATTCTTACCCAAACTCAACAGGAATCAAAAACTGCTCCAAAACTAGTACAATGCACACTCTGTGAAAAGACCCACTCTAGAGGGACAAAAAAAAATATTCATGTGGGATGACGTCCATGGTCTATCATCTTAAAACCTAAAATAGAAAACATCTATAACTGGCAATGAAGTAGAGAGAAGCTGGAGGACCATCTACATCACTGGCACCACCAACGATTTCCACCCACAAAGTCCTTCGACAGGTGCAGACTATTGCAACAGATATGGCTCTAGAGTTTTCAAGAATGGCCATGTACAAAACCAAACAAAAAAAAATTCAAAAACAAAACAGAAAATCATGTCACTGAGAAATAAAGGAATACACTTTTCAACAAAAAAAATAAAAAGAACTAACCCATTTTTCTATCTTGAATATTCTTTAAGAGGCGTTCATAGTGAGCAGATTTGCGCAATGAAAATATGTCACAAGACATTGTGAAGGGGTACAAATAAAAAATATTTTTGCAGGACTGCATCCATGCTTTACCATCTAAAAACATACCAAAGCAATAGTTTAAAAGCAGCAGGAATGCAACGCAAGGCTGAAGGGCCATGAACTTCAATACCAGCCACAACAACACTGGGGCAGAGAGTCCCTTCATATGTCCAATCTCAGCTTCTTGGTTTGGCTCCACACATTTCCTGGATGGCATCATACTGCATGGATTGTGGAGTTGTAGAGAGTGCTGGAAAGCAGTCCATAAGAGCACCTCGCAATGCTGCAAAGAATCATAAATGTGGATTTATTTTTTTTGCCCTTCATGGTTTTTCTATATTAGTAGGCACTTTATTATCTTACAAAACGGGTATCTAGTAGCTATTTGTTGTTGTTCATTTTATTATCTTCTAATTTATTGTAAGTTAACACCACTTGCATATAACTTGCAAAGCATTCCTCTACAAATAAATACACAACTAACTTTTGCCAGTTAACATTATTTACTTTTTCACTTTTTAAATACAAGTCAACAGTCTGTGTTTAAATCTTCTAGTAAGTGCGTAGACAACATATACAAACATACTCTGTTTTTTTAGACCACACTGTGTAAAGTTTTGAAATCTCTTCTTTAAAAATATCAACTGTAATATCTGTGTCCTGTTTTACAACTCCTCCTCTTAACAACTCTTCATTTTCCCTAGACTCCTGCTGAGGGCCAAAGAAAAGAAACTGCACATCATCACAAACCTTTTCTACATGTGCCACAGTACTATACAAAAGTGCTCTATTCATTTCTCCTAAACATAAAGCAGGAATTTTCACATAGTGCAGTCTCCTCATTAAAGTTTGCATTTTTGAGTGGTGTACAACTAACATCCTGAAATGGTGAAAAGTGCTTTGGCACACTTTGTTTGATAAACAAGCTAGTTAGTGTCCCTGCAAATTTGTATGCTTTCTAATCTTGCAAGGATCCAATCCTTGTAAAGTACTTATTTTCTGCTTTATACTTCGCCTTGGAAAGATATGTAGAAATGTTCGAAATATATCAATAAATTGTTGTCAAATACTACAAACACTACTGCAATTCCATTTCTATGCAGGCGCCTGACTCCGCCTTCCTTGTACCTGTTCTCCAATAACTTGTTCTACATTTGAAGGTACCATCACCTCTTTCGCTATAGGAGTGCCATTTTTCATTTCATTACGTTGTCCTCTGTAATCAATAGCATGAACTAATCTATCATCCTGGAGATAGCTTTCTTCATTAAAGAAAGATTCTGCACTAGAAGTATGTATGCATTCTCCACTAAAAACTGTACAAAAGTTACTTATATTCACTAATCTTTTGTTCTGGTAATAGGTAATAGTAAGTTTATTGTACATGATTAATTAAAACCTTTACAACAATAAAACAATATTAAAATTCATTTAAACGAATTCTTAAAATTACACAGTTCAATTAAAATCCTCAGTAGGTGATAATGTGCAAATGCATCAAGGTCAGACAAACAATTTAAAGTTGTTCTTAATCTAGTGGGTTGCAAAGTGCTTATGCTTCTGGAGCAGTAAACAGTATGTCATTGACCTAGTCTGGGCTACAGCTTTACAGAATCAGGGTAAAGTTTAAAGGCCTTCCTTAAGTATTATATTAAACTACGCAATTCGGTACCAAATTCATCAATAGTTCATAAGGTGCTAGTGTCTCTTAACCCAAGAAGTTAGATAGAGTTCCTTGAGTGGGCTAATCTTTAAAGTGCTTGTGCTTCTCTATCTTAATCCTAGTCGTGGATGTCCTAAACCTCGCTCTTCAACTTGTTTGCAGTTGTACTATTCAAGTTAAGAATGTTATATCGTTCTTTGGGAATCTTCCAAGATGGAGCAAGTGCTGACGTTATCGATCTAAAGGCAGGCTGTTCTTTTTCCACGCTATGCCTTTATTACTTAGACGCTGGAAGTCCATAGATGTAAATTCCGGTGTTTCAAGCTGCCGTCGGGCAATGCAAGCTCAGGTTATATTTTTTTGGTCCACGCACAGCCTGCTCTTGTGCCTTTTTGTTACTAAGTTGAAGAACTTTGTGAGTCAGCAGTTTAGTTTTGTCTCGACTGGATTAAAGCACAGTTTTACTGCCTGCCTGCAGGTTCGAATCCCGTGCAGCTTAAAAGATGGACGTAACAGGCTTTGCCTAATATCCTTTAGGTTAGGGCAAATGCAAACAACATGAATAATGTCTTCCTTGCCGACTCCACATAAGCAACAGAACTGCGAGCTGTTTTTCCTTTCCCAAGGCGGCAGATGAGGGGTGATCGGGATAACTCCGAGGCGTAGCTTTAAAAACTTTTCTTTCGTCTTTATTTTGACTCCGGTTTTAAAATAAGATTGAGGTTGCAATATTCCGTAGTCACTAAGCGTTATCCAGCCATGTGCTCTTTTGGCAAGTGCCTCCTTGTCCTCAATGGTGGATATAATTCGTGTTGATTTTTTCACGATTTTTTTAAAGGACGAAAGGTTGGTAGGGGTGCCCCAAGGATCTGACAGTCCCAATACTTTAAGTGAGTCGAACAAGTAGTCCCTGGCTGATGATTTTCTGTGGCGGAGTAGCTCTTCCCAGAGATTGGAGCTTAAGGATCCAACCTCCGCGCTGCGGATCTTGTGCCAGCTAATTACGTACGCGCTCCTTCTTTCCAGTGTTTGTTTTAGAAGGCCAAATTCCAGCCGTATTTGCGCTGGAGAAACGTATTTTGGCAAGTTAAAAATGGCTCTATACGAGTTGGCTATCACTGTGTCCAGTATTGCGGCGTCCTTTCCTTGAAGGGATTCACTCCCGTACGTAAGAGTCGGCTGCAGCTTTGCACGCAGTACCTGCAGCAAGGGGTCAAGCATTAAGTCGGGCAGTTTGTCCTTTATTGACTTTATTGCCAGATACGTTGCAGTTCCCTTCCCCCGCAGGGACTCCAGTTGGGGTTTGAACGTGTTTTCGTGGTCCATAAGTATTCCCAAATACTTATAGTTGGTTACCAAGTCCAACCCTTGCCGTTTAAGTGCCAATTGATCTTTTTCTTTTTTAAGTAATTTACTGCCATGATCTTAGTTTTTTTAAAATTTATTTGCAGGGAATTCCTTTCTGAGAAGGTGTAGGTTGCATTTAAAAGATGTTGAAGGCCGATAGGGGTCCGGCTTATCAGTACCAAATCGTCCTCATACAGCAAATTTGACAGCGGTATTTTCCCCAATTTTGGGGCGTGGGAGGCGCATTTGTCGAGTTCTCCCGGCAAGTCTGCAAGGAAAAGATTGATTAAAAGCGGGGCTAGAACGCAGCCTTGCTTTAGCCCTTTTGTGGTTGGAATTTGTTTAGAAAGGTGCGTTCCAGTTCTTAGTTTAACCTTGATCCAGGTATTTGTATGCAGTAGTTTTAGCTGGTCCAGAAGCGATTTCGGTATTCCCCAATTTTCCAGTTTCCGCCAAAGCTTGGGGCGGTCAAAGTGATCGAAGGCGGCAGTGTAGTCGATGAAGCAGAGGAATAGAGGGGATTTGGCCTCTTTTGCTGCGCTTATTAATAAGGTCTGTGCCATAATGTTTGTTGTGGTCCCTTGGCCCCGGCAGAAACCTGTTTGGTTAATTGGGATGATGGAGTTTTCGGATACCCATGATGTTAACTCCTCCAGTATGGTTCCTGCAAAATACTTTGCCTCCACATCAATGAGGGCAATAAGCCGGTAGTTGTTTGGGAGTTTCCTGTCGCCCTGTTTGAAAATTGGGCTTATTATTGATCCTAACCAAGATTCCGGTAATAGTGTAGAATCCTTTATGTCTTTAAAGACCGGTGTTAGTGCTGCACTCCAATATTCTTCGTCGGCTTTATACAGCATTAGTGGGATGCCATTTGGACCGGGGGCACCTTTAGGTCTGCCCTTGGCTATTTGCCTCTTAATGTCTGTTGGTGTAGGGTCATGATGTTCAAATTTGGCAGGGGGAGGAGAATTTAAGCCTGGGACCAGTTCACCCTCCCAGGAGGGTTTCGCAGTTCCGTCTGGGTCTTGTGGCGTGGCCGTTGTATATCTGTTGCCTGTTTTTTCCCCGTTGGTATAGCTACTGCACTCTGCCATATTACCCCGATTCCTTGACAATCTTATCTTTATCGGCTCCTATACTATTAAAATTTGTGAAGAGGTATCCTGCCCATGCTTCCTCCGTTATATTGGAATTTATACCAAAATAATTTGGATTCTTGATTCTTTTAATTATTTGCCAGAACCTGGAGCTGTTTTTTTGTTTAACTTCGTGGAGCAGCTTGGCCCATAGTTCATCATTTTTTGAATTTTTCTTTTCCCAAATCTTCCTCTTTAGCAGTACCTTCGCTTTCCGGAGAGCGATTTGCAAATCCTGATTTATTGGATTTTTGCGTATGTGCCTCAATGTTTGATTTATAGTTTGTTTTAGTTTTTTCGATTGTGGACTAGCTGGTAATCTTGTCGATGCTCCTTCTAGTTGGCTCGGCCTTGCCACTGTCCCTTTCAATAGTTTGTCACCAACAGTCGCTGTAAAGCTTTGCCATGCATCAACTGGTTTGGTTGTCAAAGCTGCCCCTTGGGTATATAGTGTTTTAGCCGCGAGGGATACTGCATTGATTTTGCTGAGGTTGCACCGCAACCGCTTAAGGTTTGAGGCCCCTTCGATGTTAGCTCCTGTGTATGGCTCGATCTTGAGGACTGTGTTGGCTTTTATTGTCATTTATTGAGGCAAGTGGTCGCTGTGTTCCTTAGTACCTATCCTGAAGGTTGCTACTTTGCCAAGCATATTTAAAGATGTTAAATGTAATGTCAAAGTGGGAATATTGGTTTGTTGAATGAAACATTGCAGCTGGTGGGTTGTCCCCCTGAAAGCGCCCATTCAAAGCTCTTAAGTTAAGATGTTCAAGTTGCCGTAGCAGATATTTTGAGCATCTTGTAGGTTTTTTAATTTTTGAGAGCCCTGATTTGGTACTTCCCATGTAGCGCTAAGTTCTTAATCAAGGGCTTCGTCTATTCCGGCGCCGAATAGATGCATGTTAAAGTCGCCTGCCAGGATAATACAATCAGTGTCCTCCTCATCCATTATCTTTTTTGTTACTTCTATCAATTCCTTGGCCGCTTTCAATTTTTGTTTTGGGTGGATGTAGACGTTAATTATTATAACTTGGCGTGTGTTATTAAGCTCAAGTGCTATCTTTCCCGCCTGTATAACGCTCGGAGATGCTATTTGAGCCTCTATTGGCATGATTTCTCCTATTGTTGCTATAGATGCCAGGATCGTTCAGCCCCCCGATCGACGGCCAAAGTCGGAGCCTTTTGTTGCTGGGATGCAATGGGAGGTGTAACCTTGAAGCTCAAAGGCCTTATCCTCCCAGGTCTCTTGGAGCAATATCAAGTCGAATGATTTTAAATATTGCAGAAACTCTGGGTCCTCGCTTTTTCTGGCTAGACCATTGATGTTCCCGATGCATGTACTGATTTTCCTGGTCTCATCCGATGCCGGTCGTGAGCTACTCCCCTTTTGTCAGTTTGTTTGGTCCCTGGTGATTGTACGCTGAATTTGCATCCAGTGTTGCGATGTAGCTGACGAAGCATAACATGGTTCCCTTGGATCTAAGTTCAAGGGTGATGTCTTTATGTCTGAGGCTTGTGCTCTGGGGGTGCTGCTCCTGGCTCCTTTTAGTACTGAAATGGTGTTTTTCCGTGGAGCAATCGTACTGCAGAGTAGGAAAGGTGTCGGATAGGGAGGTTTTTGTCTGACTTCCAGTTTTATCCCCCATTGTTTGAACGTGTTAACTTCTATCATGATTTTCTTAACTACATCGCTAGAGTTCCCGATTGCTTTGGTTGCTTCTTGGCACTGCGGGTTGTTAGTTGGTTGAAACTCTATTGTGAGGAGATCGGCAGTGTTAATACTGTCAAGGCTTGTGATGGAATGTAAAAGCCGCAATATATTCCCTCTATTCAGTATGTCGTCTCTGCCCCGAGATGCGTATTCGGGGGGTAAAGATAGTGGTGGTCATGCTTTCCCCATTTTGCGCCTCCATTTGCTTTATGAGGGGCCCTTTGTTTTCACAGGGTCGGGGTTGAATAAGACGACTTGTAGTGATCCCTAGGTGGACGTTTGTGGGGAGGGTTTGTTGCCGGTCACTTTGTAGCCTTGAATTCCCTGAGCCCCATGTTGTATTTATGATCCCTTCTGTTGGCTGTTGTGGTCCCCTTCCTAGGAACTCCATGTTGTTAATCTGGATGTCATCGCGAGGTCTTACACTTGAAAGTTGTTCAATTTTAATAATCTTTGTTGAATCTGGTTTTGATGGAATTTGTCCTATTCTTTCTTGAGATAACCCCTGCTTATTATCACTAGTTGGAAGGTTCTGTGATGAGTCTCTTAGAGGTAGACCCAAGACCGTTGGCGAGGCGGTGTTGGATCCCATGAAGGAGGATTCTAGGTCGTCGACCGGGGAAGAAATGGGAGCCTGATTAGCATTTGTTTTTTTGTTCTGGTTTTGTCTCCTCAATTACAACACCATTTTGTCAAGAGTCTTCATTCTATTTATAATCAAAATAAAAACCTTCACCTTCAAAACAAAGGCCTTATCAACTACTCTTTCAATCGCTCTTTCTGTTTAACTGCATGTCTCCTTTTTCTATACTTCTTAATATATGCCCATTTTTGTGCTTGATATGATGTGATTATGCAGTCCATTTACCAAGGTAATGCCTCATTACTTTTACACTTTATATGTTGTATTTTATCTCTAGAGAGGCCCTCGGTATCTGTTTTTAATGATGAGTTTTATCTTTATCTATTTGTATATATAGCTCTAGTCAAACTCATTCGGGCCAATTCGGCTTTCTTAAATGTTTTTTATGTTTGCTTTTATGGCTTTTAGTGGTCGAATAAAGTATCTTTGACTTGACTTGACTACTTTTTAATATTTCTCAGTAGATTTATAATTACTCTACTACGAAATATCCTAGCTCTGATTTCCTTAAACTGCTTCTGTCTCCTGGTTAAGGTATATACATCTTTGTTACATTCTTTCCTGTTCTTGCTATATAGATTTTGTCCATTGTTATTCTTTCTCATAGTTTGAATTTTATTTTCATTTTATTATAAATTAGTTTGTCCTCTTACCAATAGCTCTTTTTTCGTTCACCACTTTGTCTTCATTTTGCCCCTTTTGAGCCTCAGTTCTGCATAGATACTGTAGTTGCTTCTGTTCCTTTCCCTCTGAGCTTTTGTAGGCAATCTGTCTGTAATTATTACCCGTGGGCGGAGAACTCCGCTCCACCCACGGAGTATGCAGAGATTTGCCTACTCCGCGTTCCGCGGAGAACGCGGAGTAGGCAAATCTCCACACACTCCATGGCGGAGCGGAGTTAACCAGCCCCCGGCTCCACCCGATGAAAAATGCGCATGCGCGGCTGGCACGCATGCGCAGATCACCATGAAACACAGAGGAAGAGGAGGACGGCAGGACGGGGATGCCGCAGTCAAGGTAAGTGTTTATTATTTTACCTTTAATGTATATTCATTTCATTCTTACTAGGGGGGTGGAGGCAGGCGGCGGAGCGAAGTTCCATGGAGTTGGTCCCCAACTCCGTGGACCTCCGCGTTGTACCGCTCCGCCAGCTCCGCCCAGGGTTAGTAATTATGCAGATATTGTTCTGTTAAAAAAAAACTTTATTTGAATTTTTTTTCTAGCCAATGTACCAGCTAGTTTACTACTGGCTTACACATAATACAAAATAGTTTTTATGTTATGTTGCAGTTTTAAATCTACAAATCAACTCAACCTACCTACATAACTACAAGCACTTACTTCAATGTACCAATCCCAAACCAAACCCCAAAATTCAATTTATTACTTACCTTTTAATATTATAGCACCCTCTCCTACAACACAGCTGCACAAAATCTCAGTTCTCACTTATACACGCTAAAAGACCACTGTATCCCTTATGTACTCAATTTTGAAATAAACAGCAACCAAAGTGTAAAAGTACATACAGTGTCTCAATACTGTAAATCCAAAACCACAACATAAGACCTATTTCTGTGCCTCTCTACAACTGTGTCACTGGTACATTTAGGGGCCGATTACGATGTCGATTGGAAACAGCCCCGAACGAATCGGTTCCGGACAAGTTTCTAAACGAATCGGGTACTTTGAGTCCGGACGACCGATTACGATGCCTCCCAACATCATTCGGTCAGACTTGCATTGACTTCAATGGGAGCTTGTGTTCTGAATGCGAACACAGACTCCCATTGAACAATGAGGCCATTTCATCTCAGGCAAACCGAATGGGAACAGCTGTCCGAATCGGTTATTGTAATCGCTCGTCCGGAAACCATGTCCAAAGAGCTGTACGAATCAGCTCTGAAAGACTCGGGCTGACCGGATGCCTTTCGGAACCGATTCGGGCTGCTCGAACGGTTTCCAGGCATCGTAATCAGTCGTTGGGAAAACTGTACGATTCGGTAGGAAACAAGGGTTCCGTTTCGGATTCGACAACACCGAATCCCAGCGGGAGCCCTTCCTAACGACATCGTAATCAGCCCCTTAGTGTTTCAATACTTTTCTACTTAGAAGTATCAGATTAAAATGTTTAAAAACACTCCATAGAAAAATCTGCACATTAATGTGTATCACAGCGTATAGCTCACTAATTCTTCTGAGTACATGCAAACAGTGTGTGACAGGTTACATACTTCACCAGATGGTTCTAAAAGAGTACATATTCCTTACTAAAACTTGTAAATACATTTGTTTCTGGTTGAGTACAACAATACTCCCTGGATGATTGGATGAGTGCATAGATAGTGCCTTTGTAATTACCTCAAAATAAACATCTCCCAATCACCACCATCCTTCACGTTTTTAATCCTGGCAGGAGGGTCCAGGAATAAAATATAGGCACAGCGACACCTCCGAGCTAGTTTTAATCTACACTGCACTTTCACTTCTGGTGATCCCAGTCACGATCCCAGTCACGTTAGAAATTATTTGTTTCTCTTTTGTGTTGTGTTTGTCTTCCCCTTCCTTATTGCTCCACCCCAGGTGTTGGCTGTGCAGGGGTGTTTTGTAGCAGCCCTACGATGAAGCATGTCACACAACTGTGTGAGTGAGGGCAGTATTAGGACACATAGCACGCGCCACCACATACATAGAGAGACTTTTACCACTCCCTACTCCTTCAGGTGTATAAAAGTATTTTCTGGGGGTCCGGAGTAGGAGAGT
This sequence comes from Calotriton arnoldi, assembly GCA_963921515.1. Taxonomy (NCBI): domain Eukaryota; kingdom Metazoa; phylum Chordata; class Amphibia; order Caudata; family Salamandridae; genus Calotriton; species Calotriton arnoldi. The sequence continues at coordinate 1,563,152 of CAWUFW010002047.1, forward strand.
CCGTTACCCTCACCCCTCCTCTTTTGTGTGAATTACTTAAATAGTGTAATCACTCCTCAACTTTTAAAAAAATGTTCTGTCACTTTAACACCCACCCCTCCTTCACTTTTATCTCAGGGTAAATAACAACCCAGTGGAACCAGTAGGTCACAGGAACACAGAACATTCTAGAAAGAACATGCTACTTCCAAATGAGATACAGCAGGTGTGGTTTACTCCACAGATTCAAAAGCAAATCCATGTCTGTATTACATTTCTTTTTTTAAACAACAGCCAATAATACTAATAATAAGACTTCTTCCTAAGGTATCGAACACACTACCTAATTTTATTCACTTTCATGCTGACAGCATCCAATGAAATATATATGTATATTCACTGAAAAACAAAACACACAAGATGATGGACGGAATGCTGCACATTGGAAAACATTCACCCCCAGTCACAGATCTGGGTTTAATCCATCGTTATTTTGCTTCACCACGCCACCCCAGTTCAGACATAGCCATATGCAAATCAGTCTTGACCCTGTGCCTCATGGGAACAGTCCAGACCGAACTGCCAAGCTAATTCTTCCCTGGACCGGAATCAAGCATCCTAGGACCGGTTTCAGGCTATCAGCCTTCACAAGCCAGGATAGCTTGACTCCAGTGGCGTAGTGAGCACGGGACCCACGTCTGGGCATACCCTTCCCACTTAGGGCGAAATGCAAAACACACAAGATGATGGACGGAATGCTGCACATTGGCAAACATTCACCCCCTGTCACAGATCTGGGTTTAATCCATCGTTATTTTGCTTCACCACGCCACCCCAGTTCAGACGTAGCCATATGCAAATCAGTCTTGACCCTGTGCCTCATGGGAACAGTCCATACCGAACTGCCAAGCCATGTCTTCCCTGGACCGGAATCAAGCATCCTAGGACCGGTTTCAGGCTATCAGCCTTCATCAGCCAGGATAGCTTGACTCCAGTGGCGTAGTGAGCACGGGACCCACGTCTGGGCATACCCTTCCCACTTAGGGCGAAATGCAAAACACACAAGATGATGGACGGAATGCTGCACATTGGCAAACATTCACCCCCAGTCACAGATCTGGGTTTAATCCATCGTTATTTTGCTTCACCATGCCACCCCAGTTCAGACATAGCCATATGCAAATCAGTCTTGACCCTGTGCCTCATGGGAACAGTCCAGACCGAACTGCCAAGCCATGTCTTCCCTGGACCGGAATCAAGCACCCTAGGACCGGTTTCAGGCTATCAGCCTTCATCAGCCAGGATAGCTTGACTCCAGTGGCGTAGTGAGCACGGGACCCACGTCTGGGCATACCCTTCCCACTTAGGGCGAAATGCAAAAGACACAAGATGATGGACGGAATGCTGCACATTGGCAAACATTCACCCCCAGTCACAGATCTGGGTTTAATCCATCGTTATTTTGCTTCACCACGCCACCCCAGTTCAGACATAGCCATATGCAAATCAGTCTTGACCCTGTGCCTCATGGGAACAGTCCAGACCGAACTGCCAAGCCATGTCTTCCCTGGACCGGAATCAAGCATCCTAGGACCGGTTTCAGGCTATCAGCCTTCATCAGCCAGGATAGCTTGACTCCAGTGGCGTAGTGAGCACGGGACCCACGTCTGGGCATACCCTTCCCACTTAGGGCGAAATGCAAAACACACAAGATGATGGACGGAATGCTGCACATTGGCAAACATTCACCCCCAGTCACAGATCTGGGTTTAATCCATCGTTATTTTGCTTCACCACGCTACCCCAGTTCAGACATAGCCATATGCAAATCAGTCTTGACCCTGTGCCTCATGGGAACAGTCCAGACCGAACTGCCAAGCCATGTCTTCCCTGGACCGGAATCAAGCATCCTAGGACCGGTTTCAGGCTATCAGCCTTCATCAGCCAGGATAGCTTGACTCCAGTGGCGTAGTGAGCACGGGACCCACGTCTGGGCATAACCTTCCCACTTAGGGCGAAATGAAAAACACACAAGATGATGGGCGGAATGCTGCACATTGGCAAACATTCACCCCCAGTCACAGATCTGGGTTTAATCCATCGTTATTTTGCTTCACCACGCCACCCCAGTTCAGACATAGCCATATGCAAATCAGTCTTGACCCTTTGCCTCATGGGAACAGTCCAGACCGAACTGCCAAGCCATGTCTTCCCTGGACCGGAATCAAGCATCCTAGGACCGGTTTCAGGCTATCAGCCTTCATCAGCCAGGATAGCTTGACTCCAGTGGCGTAGTGAGCACGGGACCCACGTCTGGGCATACCCTTCCCACTTAGGGCGAAATGCAAAACACTTCCCTGGACCGGAATCAACCATAGGTTTCAGGGACGTTATAGTTAGTTGGACATTGCACTCGTACAAAACTAGAGAAATTCGGCCGCTATAGTTAGTTGAGCTAACTATAACTCGCACCCCCGCAATGCACTGCTGATGACGTTACATATTACATCCCTCATGACATGGACAGTGACATTACTGATGACATCACTGATGACATCTCAAATGACATCACTGATGACATCATCCAGTGACTATATGTGTTTCTCAAAAGTTTAAGAATCTGATATATATATATGTACGCCAAGGTGTATTGAAGAATGAGTGGGTGTATGAGTGTCTGAATGGATGATTTAGAGGGTGCGTGACTGGTTGTATAAGTGAGTGATTAAATGTGTCTTAGTGAATGCATGGGTGAGTGACTAATCTGTGTGAATGTTTGTATCAGTCTGTCAGTTGGTATGTAAGCTGATGCATGACTTGGTAAGTAGCTACATGAGTGTCTATATGGGTTAATGAATAGTTGTCTGAGTACCTGTATAGGTGCCTGAGTGTCTGTGTGGGTGGGGGGGTGTAACTCCCCGCATGGATGTGTGAGTGGGTGATTCAGTGGATGTATAGGTTCATGAGTGTGTCTGCGAGGGGCTCTATGGATGAGTAAGTGTGCATTTGGCTGTGTTGGAGAGTGAATGGATGTCTCAGTGATACATGTGAGAGTAACTATATATGTGAAAGACAGTATATGTGAGTGTTGGACTATATAAATGACTATATGTGAGAGTGAGTGATTGTGAGAGTGGCTGTATGGATGAGTGTATGCTTGTGTCAATGATTGTATAAGAGATTAAGTATGTGTTAGTATCTGTATGAATAAGTGAGGTGGTGTGTGTATAACTGTATAGGTGACTAAATGGGAGTGTGATTGATTCTTTGCATGACTGACTAAGTGTGTGAGCAGCTCAATGGGTGAGTGGCGGTGTGTGAGTGTCTGTATAGGTGTATGAATGCAAATGATAGTGCTGTATTGATAAGTGTCTGCATGTATGAGTGACTGTATGGGTAAATGAGTGGATGTGTGTGTAGACCTATGAATCAGTGAGTGGGTATGTAGTAACTGATATTGGTGTGTCTATGGTTTCAAAAATGGTAGTGTGCATTTTAGAGTGGGTGTATCAAAGGTTATATTAGGGTATGTGGAGGTGCATCAGGGTATCACGTGGATGATGTCATCAGTGATGTCATTTGAGATGTCATCAGTGATGTCACTGACCATGTCATGAGGGATGTAATATGTGACATCATCAGCAGTGCATTGAGCGGGCGCAAGTTATAGTTAGCTCAACTAACTATAACGGACAAATTTCTCTGGTTTTGTACGAGTGCAATGTCCAACTAACTATAACGTCCCTGAAACCTATGGTTTTTTCAGTGAATTTCAAAGGTTTTTTAAATACTAATTTCTAACTATAATGTCCCTGAAACCTATGGTTTTTTCAGTGAATTTCAAAGGTTTTTTAAATGCTAATTTCTAACTATAACGTCCCTGAAACCTATGGTTTTTTCAGTAAATTTCAAAGGTTTTTTAAATGCTAATTTCAAACTATAATGTGCCTGAAACCTATGGTTTTTTCAGTGAATTTCAAAGGTTTTTGAAATGCTAATTTCTAAGTATTATGTCCCAAAAATATTTTTTTTAGCTTTTTAATTGTTATAAAAATAATATAATGTTTTCTCTTTTCTAAAATATAAATATACATTTTTATTTTTATTTTGAAAAAAGTGGATTCGCATACTGATCATGTACCTGTCTCGGTGGGGGCGCGAATCCAAGAATTTTGCCGCCATATTGGTTAAGTCGTGTAGGATGCGCGTTTGGTATGCGACGGGTGTGCAGATCTTGGCCCCGCGTAACGTCACGTACGTAGTTCCATGGGTCGCACCGGTGCGCGAATCCATTGCAAATCTTTAAGTTTTAAAAGTATATGTATATAACTTTATTATATATATTATACCAAGACATTATTTAAGATAATTGTAAATATCATATATTTGTAACTGGAATAAAGATATATTATTGTTAAATATATTTTTGGGAAATCGCGCTGGGTGCGCGCCGGGTGCGCGAATCTTGGCCTTGCGTAACGTCACGTACGTAGTTCCGGGGGGGGGGTCGCGCCGGGTGCGTGATTCCATCGCAAATCTTTACGTTTTAAAAGCATACGTATATAACTTTATTATATATATTATACCAAGACATTATTTAAGATAATTGTAAATATCATATATTTGTAAGTGGAATAAAGATATATTATTGTTAAATATATTTCCGGGAATCACGCTGGGTGCGCGCCGGTTGTGCGCCGGGTGCGCGGATCAGATGTGACTTCAACAGAAAGCATTTAATTGGTTAAGAACCTTTTGATTCTAGAACTTGAAGCAACCCACCCATTTTTTTCTCATTCCTTGAAGAGCATCTTAGGAGACGCACCTATTGTCTTCTGGTCCTGCTTGCCTTTTTTTGGTGTCTTTTTTTCAAACATCTGAAAATGGCAGCTCGTGGTGAACCTGTACAGCTTCCCCCTGAAGAAGAAGAAGACGTGGAGGAACCTGTAAAGAAGAGGTATGAAAGTGTTGTATGGGCATTTTTCTCTATTCCTCCAGGAGAAAAAAAGTAAATGCCCATAAAGTTACGTGCACTATTTGCCAAAATGTCCTCTCACGAGGTTCTGAAAAAAAATATTCCTGTGGGACGTCGTTGATGTTGAAACATCTACAAACCATACATCCTCGACGTCTAGCTAAGGAACAGCTAAGACAGGAATAAGAGAGGCAAAGAAGCGATGACAACGCTGCTGGACCTAACACGTCAGGTGCTTCAACATATTCCACCACAGTCAACATCTTGCCTGAGTTCCCTCAAGTGGAACAGCGTTGCATAAAATGCAAAAAAAATCTCTGCTTTGGTGAGCAGTCACTGGACGCTGTCCTGTTTGCCTAAAGAAATCACCACTGTTCATTTCTTTTTCTATGCAATGAGTTTATAATTGCATAATTTTTTCATCATGTTCACTGTTGGTTCTGTTTATTTTTTATTTTTAAAAAACACCAAAAAAATTCAAAAATGAATGACTGTTATGGTAATATCTGAGTCATTGTGTGAGTGAATAAGTACTGTCTCAGTGAAAGAATGAGTGCAGCAGTATTGCCTGAGTCATTGAATAAGTGCATTGAGAGTGTTTGAGGGAATGAATGAGTGCTGTAGGAGTCCCTGCCTGATTGCATGTGTGTACAGTTAGTGCTTGACTTACTGCATGAGTGCATGGTTTAGTGCCTGGATGACGGGAGGGGTGCAAGGGTAGTGTCTGGGTCATTCCATGAGTGCATAAGTAGTGCCTGGGTGATTGCGTGACTGCAGGGGTAGTGCCTGAGTGATTGAAGGAGTGCATGGCTAATGTCTGTGTGATTTTATGAGTGCAGGAGTAATGTCTGGGTGATTGAAGGAGTGCATGGGTAATGCCTGGGTGCATGAACGAGTGCATGGGTAGTGCCTGGCTGCATGTAGGCCTGCCTGGGCAGTTCATGGGTGAATGGAGGAGTGCATAAGTAGTAGCAGGGTGATTGCATGAGTGCAGGAGTAGTGCATGGATGATTGGAAGACTGCAAGGGTAGTGCTTGGTTGATTGCATGAGTGCTGCAGAAGTGCATGAGCACATGTTTGACTGCATGGGCAGTGCCTGAGTGATTGAAGTAGTGCATGGGTAATACCTGGGTGATTGTATGAATGCAGGAGTAATGTCTGGGTGAATAAAGGAGTGCATGGACAGTGCCTGAGTGATTAGATGAGTGTATAGGTAGTGCCTTGGTGATTTATAAGTGCATAGGTAGTGCCTTGGTGATTGCAGGAGTGCATGTATAGTGGCTGGATGACTGGAGGAGTGCAAGGGTAGTGTCTGGGATATTCCATGAGTGCATAAGTAGTGCCTGGGTGATTGCGTGACTGCAGGGGTACTGCCTGAGTGATTTAAGGAGTGCATGGCTAATGTCTGTGTGATTGTATGAGTGCAGGAGTAATGTCTGGGTGATTGAAGGAGTGCATGGGTAATGCCTGGGTGCATGGGTAGTGCCTGGCTGCATGTAGGACTGCCTGGGTAGTTTGTGAGTGATTGGATGACTGGAGGAGTGCAGGGGGAGTGCCTGGGTTATTGCATGAGTGCATAAGTAGTGCCTGCATGATTGCATGACTGCAGGAGTAGTAAAAAACTAGTGCCTGGGTAATTGCATGACTGCAGGGGTAGTGCCTGAGTGATTGAAGGAGTCCATGGCTAATGTCTGTGTGATTGTATGAGTGCAGGAGTAATGTCTGGGTGATTGAAGGAGTGCAGGGTAATGCCTGGGTGCATGGAAGAGTGCATGGGTAGTGCCTGGCTGCATGTAGGACTGCCTGGGTAGTTCGTGGGTGATTGGAGGAGTGCATAAGTAGTAGCAGGGTGATTGCATGAGTGCAGGAGTAGTACATGGATGATTGGAAGACTACAAGGGTAGTGCTTGGTTGATTGCATGAGTGCTGCAGAAGTGCCTGAGCACATGTATGACTGCATGAACAGTGCCTGAGTGATTTAAGTAGTGCATGGGTAATGCCTGGGTGATTGTATGAATGCAGGGATAATGTCTGGGTCAATAAAGGAGTGCATGGGCAGTGCCTGAGTGATCAGATGAGTGTATAGGTAGTTCCTTGGTGATTTTGTAAGTGCATAGGTAGTGCCTGGGTGTTTGGAGAAGTGCATGGATATTGCCTGAATGACTGGAGGAGTGCAGGGGTAGTGCCTGGATTATTACATGAGTGCACAAGTAGTGTCTGCATGATTGCATGACTGCAGGAGTAGTACATAACTAGTGCCTGGGTAATTGCATGACTGCAGGGGTAGTGCCTGAGTGATTGAAGTAGTGCATGGCTAATGTCTGTGTGATTGTATGAGTGCAGGAGTAATGTCTGGGTGATTGAAGGAGTGCATGGGTAATGCCTGGGTGCATGGAAGAGTGCATAGGTAGTGCCTGGCTGCATGTAGGACTGCCTGGGTAGTTTGTGAGTGATTGGAGGAGTGCATAAGTAGTAGCAGGGTGATTTCATGAGTGCAGGAGTAATGCATGGATGATTGGAAGACTGCAAAGGTAGTGCTTGGTAGATTGTATGAGTGCTGCAGAAGTGCCGTAGCACATGTATGACTGCATGGGCAGTGCCTGAGTGATTGAAGTAGTGCATGGGTAATACCTGGGTGATTGTATGAATGCAGGAGTAATGTCTGGGTGAATAAAGGAGTGCATGGGCAGTGCCTGAGTGATTAGATGAGTGTATATGTAGTGCCTTGGTGAATTTGTAAGTGCATAGGTAGTGCCTGGGTGATTGGAGAAGTGCATGGATAGTGCCTGGATGACTGGAGGTGTGCAAGGGTAGTGTCTTGGTTATTCCATGAGTGCAGGAGTAGTGCATGGATGATTGGAAGACTGCATGGGTAGTGCTTGGGTGATTAGAAGAGTACAAAAGTAGTGTCTGGGTGATATTATAAGTATATAGATTCAGGCTAGGTGAAAGGAGAAATGCTTGGATAGTACGTTGTTGATGGTAGGAGTATGAGAATAGTGTCTAATTATATAGATCAGTGCATGGGTAGTTTTTGAAAAAATGGATCAGTGCAATAAAATTGACTGTAAACATTACTTCATATTATTATGCTTATTATATTATTTCATCTTACCTTCTTCATTCAAATACATACCAAACTAAGTGAAACTATTTTACAGTTGTTTAGTTGTAAACTGAATTTAAAATCTTTTCATGGTTTACTATTACTTTCTGTAATAAAAAGAAGGAAAACTGTTATAACATATAATATTATGGTTTTTAGAACACAACATAATTTTACAATTACATAACATATTCAGTTTCCTTTTTTGCTGTTTTCAGATTCTAGTGAATTTCACCATACACAGTGATTTCAACGTAGATCATCATATAACAGCGGGGAAAAAAATACAATCAATGTGATTGTAAAAAAAACAAATCTGTGTCAAAAATATTTACAACAAATTCAACTATCTGTTTACCTATCTACAGTTTCTAAATTTCATTTTTTAACTACATTAAATTATTTATTTTTCTGAAGTACATTTTCTAAAATATACACTCTCATTTACATCGCATATAATATAAAGATCAAATATATAAACTAGTTCCTTCAAACACCATTTTGCAAATGCTATAAAAATAGCACAAATAATAATCCAAACAGTAATTGTTCACATCTTCCCAATAGGCCGAATAATGTTTCCAAATCCTTTTGCATTGATAATAGCCAAAATAAACTCGTTATTTTGTGTTCACATCTTCCCAATAGGCCAAATGATGTTTTAAAAATTTTGGCATCAAAAATATTAGATATGAATTTGGTAATTTGTAAGGCAACCTTCCTTTGAATTCCAAATGGGCATCATTGCAATGTGTCCATCCTTTATTGCACTTTAAACACACAGTATAGTGTCCAGATGTTGTAGTGTTGTAGTAGGTCCATCATGGAATATAATAGCCACTGCTTTAAAAGTTCTTCCTGAAATTGACACTTGACTTGACTTTAATTTTAGTTTCCAATTTTCTTCCATTTTCTCTACAAAGTTGTAGCATTAAAATGACATATTTTCCAAATCTTTCTATATATAATGTTGACAAGATTTCTGCTTTACAATCAGAACATTTCATATCTTGATTAGCTGTTTTTACTAATTTGTTAAAAGACACTGATTTACAATCTGGTATTGTCAAATATATGAATCGTTCAGTGTCTATTTGACTGGTAGAACAAAATGAACACTCGACACATTTATGATCCCATCTGTAAGTAACTCCAAACAAATTTTCAATTTCTATTCCTTCATCTTCCAATACTGCAAGCATAAACATAAGAAATTCTTGTGCATCTTGTTGTATATTAAGTGTAAATTGCGAAGAACCAGTACATATATCCAAAAGATGCCGAATGTCAGAAGCAGTATGGATTTTAGTTCTATCAGTTACCAACTTTTGAAAAATATTATGCAGTAAAGTACAGAATCTTTTTTCTTGATTTTCCAAAATTTCATGATGAAGATCCTCTAGATAAAAGACAACATTTACAATTACATTAGCATAGCAGTTGATACCTGAACTATTTTCTAACTGGTATCCTACAATATCATCAACAGTGTACATATTCATTTTCTTTGCAGCGTCATCATTCTCTTGAATTGTTTTCTTTTTTTGAACCTTACTAGAATATTTCTCAGATTTCCGTTTTGGGCACACTACACGTTTTTCATATACGGGATATTCACCTAAGTTAGGAGCATACAGTCTTCTTAACCGATTATACTCTCTTACACAATTTGCATCAACACTAACCTTTTTCTCATCAAAATCAATCAAATACAAACTAGATAATGTTCTTACTCGAGACAATGCAACATATGCCATACCCTCTTTAAACACTGTACTTCCAATATTCACTAAAGCATTGTCTACACTTAAACCTTGAGATTTATGAATGGTCACTGCATATGCTAAAGAAATAGGAAACTGTTTTTTACGAACATACAAGTCTTTTACAAGCAAAAAACGAACACCACAACATTCAATCTGTTTTACCTCTTCAATCTGATCAAATGTAATATTCAAAAATTCAATTCCATCTCTGTTCTGAAAATGTACAAAATCAACAACTTTTCCCATTCCTCCATTTACTAAACCTTTTTCTACATCTAAATTACACCGTAATATAACCCGACAGTTTACACATACATATAACGTCTTTTCTAAACCAGCAGTCTTAGATACAGACCTCTCCAAAGAATCCAATTTTGACTGTAATTTCTCTGAGAGAAGAATAGTAACTCCTTTGTGTTCCATTTTATCAATGGCTTCCATTTTCACTATTGGTTGTTTCTCCAGTTTCAAAAGTTCTTGATTGAATGTAGAACACTCTTGCAGTGTTGGCATTAGACAAACTATAGACTTCTTTTCTCCAATTTTTTTGTACATTATTTCATGTGCAATATTTTCATTTGGAAACAAGTTTGTTAGTAGCCGACTTTGTAAAGCTTCTTCACCATGTTTTGTCAAGACACCAATTTTAATATCTTGAAGAATGTTTCCATAATGTTCTTCACTTGCTTGTCGCATATTCTTAATAAGTTCTTTATATTAAAAAAGAGACCAAATGTTCACATTTCCAATACTTCCCAAAGATTTCTTAGTGTCTCCATGGACAAGTGTTTTAAAAACTGGCTGTCCTTTCATAGGAATAAGTTGTAGTAGATCGCCTAATATAATTACATGTTTTCCTCCAAATAAAACATCATAATCTGTTTTTAAAATCTGTTGCATTCTTAAATGTACAAAAGCAAGCATTAAGTTTGAGACCATGCTCACCTCATCAATGGTTAGAAGTTTCATTTTCTTTAGTACTCTTGAAACTTCATAATGAGCTTCTCCAGATAGCTTGTGATATTCCAACTTATTTTCATGTTCAACTGGTAGCATGAGTAATCGATGTAATGTAATCCCTTTAATGTTATGTGCTGCTAACCCAGTTGGAGCGGTTACAACACATGAATAAATGTGATTCAGTGGTTTTCTGTAGATAACTGGTCAAAACTTTAATTAAGAAACGTTTTCCTGTTCCAGCTTGCCCACTGATATACATTCAAATAGGTTAAAATGATCTGCATTGGCATTCTTTTTTTTCATGCAGTAAACCATGATGTATCTGTTGTGTAACTTGCTGATATATTTCTTTTTGTTCAATATTTAGTTGTTCTTCCAAGATTCCCAACTCAATAATATCCGGTTGTGCTTGTTGCACTGCCGTTTCTACTTCATTCATGGCTATTGCTGCTTCATTTTCAAGAATTGGTTGTCATAGTGGATCTTGACTTAGTGGAGTAGAACTTTGACTATCTTGAGAACTATCTCTAGCTATTTCAGCTGCAATACTAGTTTCTTGTTCAATCTCTTCATTTAACAGTTGTAAATAATTTGGAAAAATTGTGCATTCAATGCAATCTTTACATACATTACAAGAATCTTCATAGCCGTCAAAATCTCCAAGTAATTCCATTTCACTACGCCAAGGCTTGAAGAGTTGCAGAAGTGTTAAATAGAAGAATTCCCTTTATCTGGAGTATCACAACTGAGTATCCTGTGATTAATAAGATTTCCTTTGGCATGTTTTACCAAACATCCATCACATTCAATTACTGCATATTTTTCTTCATTTATATTTTCTATAACATTTCTCTTAAAGCTGTAATGTTGCAGTACTTCATAGAGACATATTTTTTCCAGATGTGGACTTCTTTTAGGATAGTACGTATCCAACATATTTGTTTTAACAATATCTGTACTTTCCCGTTCATTCAATGCTAAGTATTCACACACATAACACATAACACATTTTAATACTCAATTTCGTGTTGCAGCAAGACCTAGACTTACCCAAATGATTCCTCTTGACTTTGAATATAAACTTGCAGAGGTCAACCGATCTGAACATTCGTATGATCCAATCTCTCGATGGGAAAGCATCTTCAAACTAAAGCTGTACAATTTGTTACTAAGAGTCTTCTCTTGTGAAATTTCTTCCCACATTTCTTTTAACTCCGTCTTTTCAGATTTGGTTATATATGACGTAACATAGCGAGCAACAGCAATCGAATTATCTGCAACATATTGGATATCCATATTTGCATTCCACATCGTCAAAATCACTGGATTGTAGTCATTAATATACTTTGAATCTTCAGTTCTTTTTATGTTGTAAGTATTCTTCGGAGATTTCCCAGTTATAGTATGCCTTACTGCTGACATGTTACTGTTAACTCTTCCTTTCAAAATTACTGGATGTGGGAATCCAAACCAACATTTTGTATAAAATGTTCCCTTTGACTTGTATTTCCGTCGACAATATTTCCCACATCGATGACTTTGAAACCGTAAAACTTGCTGTCTCAAGTTGTTTTCTCCTCCTTCTTTTGGTATGGCACAGGTAACATATTTTTCAATGAAAGACAAAACACTTTCATCAGTATCAGTTCCAAAGTTTGGTGCATTCTTGATCCATAACAGCATGTGAATATGAGGTGCACATCTGGCTTTGTACTCCTTTCTCCAAAAGAAATCAATAATTTATCCAAGAGGTGGATTATTTTTATTGCACATAAAAGACATCATAGCTTGAAACCTGTGATTAAAATATCTGCACACATTTACAGGATCCAAGGAACACAGTTCTCCTTCTGTTTTCAATTCAATGTTTTTTACATTTGAATTTGCTTCCCTTAGAAATTCAAGTAAATCGTCCCATGCGTACTCAGCAGAGTTAAGCTTAAACAAACCACGTAGGGGTTCCTAAGTTCCTTAACATACATTTAAGTTCTCCGTGATGACAATACCAATACTCATTAGTACCACGTTGACATGACATCAAATTAATTAACTGAGATTCTAAATGATCGTCTCTTTGTTGAACTTTGTCCAAAAATTCCTTTGCAGAAAGATGTGTAAGATGAACTCCTGATTTTAATATGTGGTTCACTGCATATGAAAGTCCAGACAAGTCACTTTCAAACAGAAGATGAAATAAATAAGGAACACACTGTCGAAATCTTGGATCTTCTGAGTACAATCTTGTTGAACGGTATTCTGAAGCTGGAATCTCTACTGGTCGATTATCATATCGTCCACCTTTTCCAGTGGTGAAGAACTGTGGAGAACAACGAGCTTCTAAACTTTTTTCTCAAACACTCATGGGAGTTCCCTTCGCTTTCTTTATTTGGAATAATTCAATAGTGTTTCCAATCACTTCTTTTGAATGTAAAGAATGTATACTATAATGTTCATACATTTCTTCACTCCTGGAGTTGTCCACTTTTTCGATTTGGCCAGTTGAAATTTCTCTATTATCTCCTAAATATATTTCTTGTTCTTCCAGATATACATTTTTATAATAAATATTGTTTTCTATGAGATATAACGTAGCCTTTTGAACTTTGGTGACATCTACTAACTCTTGCCATATTTTCCGACTCTTTGTTGGTACACCATTAACTACAATAACTACAGGTTCACTTTCCTCTCTCTCTACACCAACAGTTTCAATATTTTTCTTAAAATCTAAAGGTAAATACACAACTCTTCCTTTTAAACCTTTTTGTAAATCTGTGGGAGGCTGCTTACCTGTTTTAGGCTCCATGCGAACTATAGCCTGAAACGGGTGCACAGATTGAATAAGAATGGATTCATATGTATTTAAATCTACCAGTTCCGGAGGAATAGCTACCAACTCTAGGTTATTATGTACAGCTCTAGCTGGCATTTTGTTCTCTTCCAATTTGCTGTAACAATATTTACAAATACGTTGATCACTGCCCAACTCAAAACGACCTTCCACCAACAAATAAGCACCAAATTGCTCCCACTTATCATTGTTTTCCTTTTCACTTTTTAAATACACATCAACGTTCCTAGTTTGACTTCTATAGTAAGAACATCGACAACAAATACAAACTTAGAGGGTCATTACGATGACGGGCGGACAAAGTCCGCCCACCACCGTAACGGTGAATGGGACCGTCCGCCATAGGAGCGGCGGTCCCGCCATGAGTATTAGGATGCCACCGCCACGGTGGCATCCCCTATTCCCAACATTGTGGCAGGCGGTGTTCACAGCACCGGCCGCCACAATGCTGGGAATGCACGTTGGGCATTCACATGCACAAGGTGACAGGCACCGCGCGGTGCCTGCCACCTTGTCCATGCCAATGCAGGGGGGTAAGGAGGGTACCATAGGTACCCCCCATGTGCACCCCCCACCTCCCCAACATCCTGGGGGCCCGCTACGGGCCCCCAACAGCGAAGACCGTATGTCTTTCCATGGTAAACAGTCATAATATCGAGTTTTAAATATCGAATTGCCAAAATATCGAGTTTTTAATATAGAATGGACAGAATATTGAATTGACAAAATATAGTGGTGCAGAATATCGAAAATCAGGTAAGAAATATTGATTGTCATAATATAGAAGTAAGTAATATCGAAAGTCATAATATAGTTGCAAAAAATATTGATTTTTTTTGTGTTTTAAGTGTTAGTATATGTGTTAAAAGTATGTATTATTTTTGTTATGTATGTTTGAATTTTTTTAAAGTAATGAATTTTATGTTATTTAATTTTTGCGTAATTTAATTCCGTAGCGGGTTGTGGGTTTATAGGGGAATAGGGTGGGAAGTAATTTAATTATAGTAGTTTAAATAATAATTTTTAGTAATTATTAATTATTTTTAATTTAATTTTGCGTTTTACTTCTGTAGCGGGTTGTGGGTTTATAGGGGAATAGGGTGGGAAGTAATTTAATTGTTATTAAGTAATTATTTATTTTTATTTATTGGTATTGATAATTAATTTATTGTTAATTAATTATTAATTGGTAATTAATTTTTACTAATTGCTAATTAATTTTTAATAATTGATTAATTGATAATTATATTAATTGTATTCATTTATTATTTGGAGTGGGTTGTGGGTTTATAGGGGAATAGGGTGGGAAGTAATTTAATTGTTATTAAGTAATTCTTTATTTTTATTTATTGGTATTGATAATTAATTTATTGTTAATTAATTATTAATTGGTAATACATTTTTTATTAATTGGTAAATAATTGTTATTAATTGCTAATTAATTTTTAATAATTGATTAATTGATAATTATATTAATTGTATTAATTTATTATTTGGAGTGGGTTGTGGGTTTATAGGGGAATAGGGTAGGAAGTTGTTTAATTGTTATTAAGTAATTATTTTTATTTATTGGTATTGATAATTAATTTATTGTTAATTAATTATTAATTGGTAATTAATTTTTATTAATTGGTAAATAATTTTTATTAATTGCTAATTAATTTTTAATAACTGATTAATTGATAATTATATTATTTTGTATTAATTTATTATTTGGAGTGGGTTGTGGGTTTATAGGGGAATAGGGTGGGAAGTAATTTAATTGTAATTAAGTAATTATTAAAAATATTTTTGTGTATTGATAATTAATTTACTGTTAATTAATTAATTGGTAATTTTTTATTAATAATTTTTGGTATTGAAAATTAATTGGTTGTTAATAAATTATTAATAGGTAATTAATTTTTAATAAATAATATTTATTGGTATTTATAATTCATTAGTTATAAAATATTTTGTAATTGGTAAATCATTTTAATTAATATTTTATTGGTATTGATAATTAGTTTATTTTTATTTAAATATTAAATCATTACTTGCCCTACTGTTGCACTCACTGGAGTGGGAATAGTAATTTTACCCCTACGCTATCCAACGCTTTCCCTACTGTTGCACTCTCTGGAGTGGGAATAGTAATTTTTACCCCTACGCTATCCAACGCTTTCTCTACTGTTGCACTCACTGGAGTGGGAATTGTAATTTTTACCCCTACGCTATCCAACGCTTTCCCTACTGTTGCACTCTCTGGAGTGGGAATAGTAATTTTTACCCCTACGCTATCCAACGCTTTCCCTACTGTTGCACTCACTGGAGTGGGAATAGTAATTTTTACCCCTACGCTATCCAACGCTTTCCCTACTGTTGCACTCACTGGAGTGGGAATAGTAATTTTTACCCTCCCGCTATCCAACGCTTTCCCTACTGTTGCACTCACTGGAGTGGGAATAGTAATTTTAACCCCTACGCTATCCAACGCTTTCCCTACTGTTGCACTCACTGGAGTGGGAATAGTAATTTTTACCCTCCCGCTATCCAACGCTTTCCCTACTGTTGCACTCACTGGAGTGGGAATAGTAATTTTAACCCCTACGCTATCCAATGCTTTCTTTACTGTTGCACTCACTGGAGTGGGAATAGTAATTTTTACCCCTACGCTATCCAACGCTTTCCCTGCTGTTGCACACACTGGAGTGGGAATAATAATTTTTACCCTCCCGCTATCCAACGCTTTCCCTACTGTTGCACTCACTGGAGTGGGAATAGTAATTGTTACCCTCCCGCTATCCAACGCTTTCCCTACTGTTGCACTCACTGGAGTGGGAATAGTAATTTTTACCCTCCCGCTATCCAACTCTTTCCATACTGTTGCACTCACTGGAGTGGGAATAGTGAATTTTACCCTCCTGCTATCCTAAGCTAAAAATATTGAATATTTTTTATTAATATTAAGTTAATATATATGTATTAAAAAAATGCATGTTTATTTATTTTTTATTTAAATTAATTATTTATTAATTTTAAGGTTATTTAAGTATTTTTAAGTATATTTTAGTTAATTATATTAATTATTTCATTAATTTTACATTACTTTTAAGACATTTAAAAAATTCAATATTTTAACAAAACAAAAAAAATCCAGTATTTGTAAAGCGCGAACAGCTACCCGAAGGCATCCCGGCGCTGGGGGCCGTCGGGAAGATTAAGCAAGCTATTGCCCAGAGTCACATGGTGCTGGGCTGACCTGCCGCCGGGGATCGAACCGTGAGCCCCAGATTCCAGCGTCAGTCGCCCTGGCCGTGGCGCCACACCTCTTCCCTATGGGACCTATTACGATGGCGGTCGGAAAACCTCCCCGACCGCCATGGTAGCGGGAAAAGACCGCCTGCATGGCCCGCGACATCACCGCCGGTCGAATTATGATGACCCGCGGTCGCGGCGGTCGGATCGTGGGCCTTAACATTGCGGCAGTTGCTGCTGCCCGCAGCACCGCCGCGATGTCCAAAGGAGCATGTCCTGCATGTCCCTGCACTGCGTGGCAGGCAGGTGCAGTGCCTGCCACCTAGTGCAGGGAAATGTAGGGGGGACCATGGGTACTCCCCCAGTGCACGCACACCCCCCCAAAACATTGGGGGCCCGCAACGGGCCCCCGGAAGACAATCTCTGCCTGCCTTTCCATGGCGGTTTGACCGCTGAGCAAAGGCTGGCTACCGCCGGCATCATAATCCTGCCGGCGGAGCCTGCTCTGCACCGCCACCATTATCCCGGTCCTGCTCCGCCCGCCAGCCAGGAGTACGGATGGCAACCAGCGGAAAAGCGGCGGTCGGAATTTCCAACCGCCGCGGTCAACACCGCCATCCTAATTTGACTGGCGGTTTTCTTGGTTGCGATCGCGGGCGGATGTCCACCGCCGGTCCGGCGGGCTCCACCGCCGGCCCGGCAGTGGACATCCGACCGCCATCGTAATAGACCCCTATATTATTTACAACGATATTTTGGATTCGATATTTTTGTACTTACCTGTTTGTAGATAGGAATTCGATATTCTGGCATTCTATATTTTTTCCTCGATATTTTGGCAGGTCGATATTTAGCTCCTCGATATTCTGTCAGTGATCCCCTTTCCATGGCGGCAACGCCGTCATGGAAAGGCTGCTCTCCGCGATCATCATAATATGGACGGCAGTGTCTTGCAGACACCGCCACCATATGATGTATGTTTGCCGCCCGGTCGACGAGTCGAACGGCGGAAAAGCGGCGGACGGTCTTTCCGTCCGCTGCGGACCCCCCAGCCATCGTAATATGGCAGGAGGGAACTGGCATGCGGGCGGTGTGAAATGGCGGGTGGATCGCTACCGCCATACGGGCGGTGGTGATCCACCCGTCATCGTAATGACCCCCATAGTTTGGTTTCTCACAAGAAACTACCTTAAACTTTGTAATTTCTTCTGCAAACTTCTCAGTAGTACTATCTTCCACCTCTTCTTCAACACCTACACTTAGCAAACTCTCACTTTCTCTACACTCCTCTTGAGGACCATAGAAATAAAACTCTATATCATCAGAAACTTTTTTTACGTCCAATACCGAACCATGCAAAAGAGCAGTGTTTATTTCACTTAAACATAATGCAGGACTTTTTACATAGTACAATCTTCTCACTAACTTCCGCATTTCTGAGTGATGTACTACTAACATTCTTAAATGATGAAAAGTACTTCTACACACTTTTCTAGAAAGACAAGCCAGAGAATGATCCTGCAAGTTACTATATTTTCTCACTTTACAAGGATCTAGTCCTTGCAACATCTTAATTTTTTGTTTAACACTTTTTTTACCATAATCTCGTAAGAAATTTCGTAATATATCAATAGATTCCTGTCGTATACTACAAATACACCTATACACTGGAGCTTGTGTACGTCTCCCTTAAACTTCTTCAGCTACTACTTGTTCCACATTTCTAGGAACCATCTTTTCTTTTTCAATTGGACAACCGTTTTTAACCTCATAACAACGACCACTGGTATCAACAGCATGAACTAATGTAATTTGTTGAAAATAGCTTTCTTCATTATAAAAAGGTTCAGTACTAGAAGTGGGCTTCCATTCACCCGAATTCTTTTTACAAAAGTTAGTTCTATTCACCAGTCTTTTTCTTTTACTTTTTTCCTTCATAAACTGCATTGTTTTATTCAATGTTTTCATTCTCTTCAATACTAATATAAACAATTTTCTTTTCAATTCAAAAGCCTTTTCGACTACACATTCAATCTGTTCTTTCTTCTTGTAAAATGCAGATCTTCTTTTATATTTCTTGCAATCTTTCAATACATTTTGTAGTACTCTACTTTTATACATTCTCTTCCTAATATCTTTATATTCTTTCATCCTTTTTTCAACATGGATTGTTTTCCTATAACCTGATTTTGCATTAATTTCTCCTTTTTTCTTTTCCTTCTGAATGCTTGTAGTAATTCTTTTTCTCTTTTCGCCATTTTGAAAATCTTTTAGATTTTTTAAAAGACTTTTAACAAATTCTTTTGTTCTCTTACCAGAAGACATTTTCTTTAGCGTCACATGTTGTACTTCATATACTTTCTGATTTTCTCTCTCCTTTAAATAGTTCTGTTTTCTTTGTTGTCTTTTCTTTTCAACTTTTCTTGTCATACTGAATATTTCTCAATAATTATGGAGAATTTCTAAAAAATAAAAAAGTTTATTATCTTTCCCAAAAATATTTAATATTATTAAAATAATTATATACAAATATTGTCATCTATAAATAAAGAAATGCATTGAGTAGTGCATAGGTGAATAGATAAATGCAACAGTAGAACACAGATGATTTAACAACTGCAAGGGTAGCACATAACTAGTGCCAGAGTGATTGCATGACCGAAGGAGTAATATCTGGAGGATTAATGGAGTACATAGCAAATCAGTGGGTGATTTTATAACTGCATAAGTACTGCTTGGGTGATTGCAGGAGTGCTGAGGGAATGCCTGGGTGATTGAAGGAGTGCAAAGGTAGTGCCTGTGTGATTTTATAAGTGCATGAGTACTGACTGAGTGACTACATAAGTCCAAGGGTCATAACTATATGATAGACGGAGTGCAAAGATAGTACCTAAGAGATTATATAAGTTTATAGATAGTAGCTCGGTGATTGAGAGAGTGCATGGGTAATACCTGGCTGATTGCATGAGTACATATGTAGTGCCTGGATGATTTAATGAGTGCAGGGGTAATAACCTGGGTGATTGCATCAGTACACTGCCTGGATAATTGGAAGACTGAATGGGTAGTACTTCGATGTTTTTATAACTGCATCAGTGTTGGGCCTAGCCAAATACAAAGCAGCACAAAATTACATAACTCAACCATAAGCCTCTCCATATTATTCAAAGTTTGCATACATATGTCTCTACCTTTTCAAATAATCATCATATGTAAAAGAAATATGTATACAATATTTCTGAAATATAGTGAAAACTAGAAACTGACACATGTAATAGATTTGCCTGAGTGATTGCATAACTCCATGCGTAGTCCTTCGATAATTGTATAACTCCAAACGTAGTTGCTAGGTAATTGCAAGAGAAGATGGATAGTGACTGGCTAATTACATGAGTGCACACATAAAGGTCAAATGCATGTATACGTGTATTAATAGCACCTGAAGGCATAGATAAGTCATGGAGTAGTACCTAGGTGAATAGATGACTGCAATAGTAGGACCTGGGTGATTCTATGACTGCAAGGGTAGTGTGTGGGTTATTACATGACTGCATAGGTAGACACTGCATGATTCTATGACTGCAAAGGAAATACATAAGTAGTGCCTGGGTGATTCTATGACTACAGGGGTAATATCTGGGGATTACTGGAGTACATAGGAAGTGAGTGAGTGATTTTATAAGTGCATGAGTACTGCTTCAGTGATTGCATGGAGTAATGAGGTACTGTCTGAGTGAATAAAGGAATGCAAAGATACTGCCTGGGTGATTTCATAACAGTATGACTACTGGCTGAGTGATTACATAAGTACAAGTGTAGTGCCTCTGTGATTGAAAGAGTACAACGTTAGTGCCTGAGTGATTATATAAGTGCATGAGTACTGGCTCCATGATTCAAAGTCTGCATGGGTAATATCTTGGTGATTGCATGAGTGCATAGCTAGTGCCTGGGTGATTGCATGAGTGCAGGGGTAATGCCTGGGTGATTCCATCAGTGCATATGTTTTGCCTGGGTCATTGGAAGACTGAATGGGTAGTACTTGGGTGTTTTTATAACTGCATGAGTGTTGGGCCTAGCCAAATATTAAACAGCAGACTATTACATGACTCAACCATAAGTATCTCTATATCGTTAAAAGCATGCATACATATGTCTCTATCTTTTAAAATCATCATCATATCTAAAAGAAATATATATATATATACAATATTTCTAAAATATAGTGAAACCTAGAAACTGAGACATGTAATAGATATGCCTGAGTGATTGCAAAACTCCATGGGTAGTGATTGGGTGATTGTATGACTCCAGAGGTACTCGCTGGGTAATTACAGGAGAAGATGGAGAGTGACTGACTAATTACATGAGTGCACAGATATAGGTTTAGTGCATGAATAAGTGTATAAATAGCACCTGAAGGCTTACATGACTCGCTAAAAAGTGCCTGGGTGAATAGATGAGTGCAACAGTAGAGCCTGGGTGATTATATCACTGCAACAGTAGTGCCTGGATTATTACATTAGTGCATAGGTAGAAACTGCATGATTCTATAACTACAGAGGTAGTACATAACTAGTGCCAGGATGATTGCATGACTGCAGGGGTAATATCTGGGGGATTATTGGAGTACATAGGAAGTGAGTTGGTGATTTTATAAGTCCATGAGTACTGCCTGGGTGATTACAGAAGTACTAAAGTACAGCCTGACTGATTACAGGAGTGCAAAGGTAGTGCTTTGGTGATTTTATAATGCATTAGTATTGCCTGAGTGATTACATAAGTACAAAAGTACTGCCTCCATGATTGAAAGAGTGCATGGATAGTGCATGGGTGATTGAAGCACTGTATAGCTAATGCATTGGTGATTGCATGAGTACAGAGGTAACGTCTGGGGGATTAAAGCAGTACATATGTAACGCCTAGGTGACTGCATGACTACAGGGGTAATATCTGGGGATTTACATGACTACATAGGAAGTAACTGGGTGATTTTATAACTGCATGGCTACTTCTTCAATGATTGCAGGACTACTGAGGTAGTGCCTGAGTGAATAAGGAAGTGCATAGGTAGTGCCTGGGTGATTGCATGAGTGTATAGATAGTGCCTGGATGTTTGCATGAGTGTAGGGGTAATGCCTTGGTGATTGCATCACTGCATATGTACTGCCTGGATCATTGGAAGACTGCATGGGTAGTACTTGGGTGTTTTTATAACTACATGAGTGTTGGGCCTAGTCAAATATAAAGCAGCAGACTATTACATAACTGAACCATAAGTCTCTCCATATTGTTAAAAGCATGCATACATATGTCTCTACCTTTTCAAATCATCATCATATCTAAAAGAAATATATATACAATATTTCTAAAATATAGTGAAAGCTAGAAACTGAGACATGTAATAGATCTGCCTGAGTGATTCCAAAACTCTATGGGTAGTGCTTGGGTGATTGTATGAGTTGAAGGGTAGTCACTGGATAATTCTAAGAGAAGATGGATAGTGACTGGCTAATTGCATGACTGCACACATAAATGTTGAGTGTATGGATAAGTGTATCAATAGCACCTAAACATATAGATGACTCATTGAGTAGTGTGTAGGTGAATAGATAAGTGCAACAGTAGAATCGGGGTCATTCTACGACTGCAAGGGTAGAGCCTGGGTTATTACATGAGTGCATAGGTACAGCCTAAATGATTACATGACTGCAGGAGTACTACATAACTAGTGCCTGGGTGATTGCATGACTGGAGGGGTATTATCTAGGGGATTATTGAAGTACATAGAAAGTGAGTGGATGATTTAATAAGTCCATAATTACTGCCTGGGTGATTACAGAAGTACTAAAGTACTGCCTGAGTGATTACAGGAGTGCAAAGGTAGTGCCTGGGTGATTATACAACAGCATGAGTACTGGCTGAGTGATTACATAAATACAAGAGTAGTGCCTGCGTGATTGAAAGACTGCAAGGGTATTGCCTGGGTGATTGAACCAGTGTATAGCTAATGCATTGGTGATTGCATGAGTTCACAAGTAATATCTGAAGGACTACAGGAGTATATAGAGAGAGGCTAGGTAATTTTATAAGTGCATCAGTACTGCCTCTGTGATTGCAGTAATACTGTGGTAGTGCCTCAGTGAATGAAAAAGTGTAAAGCTAATGCCTAGGTGATTTTATAAGTGCATGGACACTGGCTAAGTGATTGGAGGAGTGCATAGATCCTGACAGGGTGATTGGAAGAGTGCAGGGCTAGTGCCTGCATAATTAAACCAGTGTATAACTAAAACATTGGTGATTGCATGATTGCAGGAGTTATGTCTGTGGAATTAAAGGAGTACATAGGTAATACATAGTGATTTCATGATTGCAGGGATAATATCAGGGAGATTACAGGAGTACATAGGAAGTGCCTGAGTAATTTTATTAGTGCATGTGTACTGACTGAGTGATTGGAGTTACTCCAGTAGTGCCTGAGTGATTGGAGGACAACAACATTCTAAATAGTAGCAGAATACTGAAACTGTAGCTCAAAAGTCAGGCCATGACAATGGTGTACACTTTGTACTGCAGCGTCACAATTCTGTAACTGCTCAGGGTGCTGAACATACTCAAAATAAAGCATAAAAGCTACATATGACTCTGTTATAAATCTCACCATATTCCTAAAACTATACATGCATATATGTCTACCTTTTGAAATCATCACCATATATAACAGAAATAAACAAATAAACTGAACTTTACATTTCAAAGACACACCTACATTTCTGCAATGTATTTCAAGTGTACCTTTCCCCAAACTTATAGAAAATAGCCTAATCAGTAATCCCTTCTGCCAACATGTCTTAAAACTCATTTGTATTCTACAGATTCACCATTCTACAAATATTAGACCTAGTCAAACATAAAGTAGCAACCTATCACATGTTTCTACCATAACTCTAACCATATTCCTAAAAGCATGCATGCATCTATCTATACCTATTGCCAAAAGCATTACACATATTAGAACACATGTGCAAGTAGAAACATAACCACGCTCACAAGACCATAAAGGCCTTAAAACTTGACATACTACGCTTAACATTTCAAACACACCTAGATTTATGCGGCAAATTTCAAGTGAACTTTTACACAGACTTTTATAAAGCACCATAATCAATAATTCCTCTCCCAACATATCTTAAACATCACTTTTCTACTACTACTGCTTTACTATTCTAGTACTAATCTGGTATTGAGCATAGCGAGCAGCAAAGCAACCCTTCACTTATCTTTGATGAAAGTCTCCCCATATTTCTAAAAGCATGTATGCATATGTCTGTACATTTTGCTAGCAGCATCATATATAAAAGTAATATACAGATAAATGTATACCTGTGTTTTATATATCTATCATCTTCAGACACATAACACATACCATAGTATATGTGCTAGTAGAAACATATCTCAGTCACAACACCATCCACACCTCAAAACTTCAGAGACTACACTTCAATTTTCAAACATACACTGAAAATTATGCAGTATATATGAAATATACCTTTCCATACATCATACAAATTACTCTAATAAATAAAATCTCTACAAACATATCTCAAACCTTTCTTTTGGGCTGCTGATTTACCATCCTACAACTACTTATAATGTTACACCTACCCAAATAAAAAGCACAAACGCTTCACATGTCTTTACTAAATGTCTCACCATATTCCTAAAAGCATACATGAATATGTCTGTAGCATAACACTATCCAAACCTTAAAAATTCACAGAACAAAATTCCAATTTCAAGCAAACACCCAAAATGATGTGGCATATTTCAACTGTACCTCTGTAGAAACTTAAAAAAAGAAGCCTAATCACTAATATCTTATGTCAACATCTTTTAAAGCACACTATTAGCCTACATCTTCACCATTCCACTACTTCTCACAATCTTGAGCCTACCACATAAAAAGCAACAACACCTCTTTGTCATACATCATGCACCTTCAAATGTATAAGACATATGAAAATAAATATACAAGTAGAGAAACGCTTGAGACAGAAGTCCATGTACACCTTAAATCTTGACACACTCCACCTCCAATTTTAAAGCAACACCTAAAATTATGCGCCATACTACAAATCTGCATAACCACACACTAAAACAAACTACCATAATCACTAATCCATCTTCTTATATACACATATTACTATACAAAATCTATTTCAAACAACATTTAACTAGAATAAAACAAACTACAATACACATCTCTACATTTAATAATATATTTCAGACATCACAGTTTATAATTTGTAAAGATTAAAAGTAAACCTAGAAGATAATACACCTCACAAATGTATAACTCACCTTCCAAATCGATTTGTAGAATTTAAAATATCACAAGCTCATAAAAGATTTTATAATGCACACAATCAATGTAATGCACCACTCTCAGCAAGGTAAAACCAGTAATGGCAAACTTTCCCTCTGTTTCTCCACACAAATACATGTAAGTAACAAATCACATTGCTTCCTACATTATTTCAAATTATAAAACACATTTCTATTGGTTAAACATATGAACCCTTACCAACTGACTTCTAAAAGTGCCCAAACTGCTTCTGGAATTTTTTGGAGTCGCGACTCCACCGTGTACCAACGCTATCGAGCCGCGAATCCATACAGGAGTTCAAAAATATATTACAGATAAAAATACCACTATTTTTTAACAACACACCACTTCTAAAGATAGTACTGACTTAGGAAATTATACTTTAATAACAAATCACCTATATATAAATTTCAATTTCACATTTTAAGTCCACAGTAAAGTTTCAACGCTTCCCCCATTCTGCTTAGTGCCAGTTTCCATAGTAATAGTTCATGGAACATTCAACTGAACTGACAGGTCACAAGTTCACCATATTTTGAAATCCAGCACACAAGGTTACAAATGCAAACAGCAGGTGTGGTTGATGTTGGCAAAACATCTCCTTATCCTATCTACTGTACCTTTCAAACATTTTCTACTAACCAATAAGGAACATGCTTTTAAAGAAAGTAACATACACCCTATTTTTGAGTGTACAATCTTCTTAAACAGCCCATCAATTCTCTACTTTTTGTAAAAAAACTGTATCTTGTCCACCATTTTAGATATCTCTCATTCTACCAACTGACTACCGCAGCTACAGACATCTATTCATTACTTCCAGACATCCCTTCAAGATGCTTACAGTATGGATTGTTGGACACAGCTATGTTTTCTGGTGCAAAAGGTATGCTGAACGCAGAAAAAATGTCAATAAAGCTGTTTCTGCTTACCTCAGAGACCATAGGATGGGCTCCATCTATAACAACAATCTACGTTTTGATATGGATGCCATCTACAGAAGTGATGGAGTACACTTCACAGATCAATGAAACAGAGTCTTTCTCAACAACCTAAAGCTGTGCATCCACACTTACATGTAGCTACAACAAACTCATAATAAAAACAAGGGCTCTTTTTAGAGCCACCCTATAACATAGTAGTGAATATCATTTTTTTTTACACAAACATATTTTTTTTAAACTTTTTGTGGATTCGCGCACCCGACGCGAATCCGCAAAAGCATGAATTCAATGTACTACAGCACAACACACTTTTCAAGTCTAACTATTAATTTTTAATTTTATATTTTTTTAACAACTCTATCAATTGTAATCTTGTCTTTAACTTCAATCACAGTACCTCTTTAAAACAACTTCACAAATAGAAGACTACCTTCTAAATTATATACTACTTAATTATCTATTTAAGGTGAATTCGCGAATCCAACGCGATGTTACACGGGGGCCGCGCTGGGAGCCACATTGGAGTCGCGACTCCAAACTAGAAAGAACAAAAAAACGCCCCACTTCCATTATTCGGTATTCACCCCGGGGACCCCATCCCCCGGGGCCTGCCACTATTTAATTTTTTTTTTAAAAGAGGGGGACTGCGTGGCCCCCCTCTTCAGGCCAATATTGGCCCCTGGGATCCCTTCCCCTGGGGCTTGGCCATTTTATGTATAAATTTAAAGAGGGGGGCCACACGGCCCCCCTCCCCAGGCCGATTTCGGCCCCAGGGACCCCATCCCCCGGTGCCCGGCCATTTATTATTTTTAAATAGGGGAAGGGGGCCGTGTGGCCCCCCTTCCCTTGGCCACTTCTGGCCCCAGGGACCCCATCCCCCGGGGCCTGGCCTCATATTGGGGACCGTGAGGGGAGCCCCAATGCCCCCACGGTCCCTGCCGGGTCCCCACCTCCTGCGGCAGCCGGCATTGCTTTTGGGCACGGGGAGCTGCTGACATGCAGCTCCCCTTGCCCAAAAGCAATCTGCTTTGCTTCATTGAAGCGAGAGCAGGTTTCCTGATCTCGCTTCAATGAAGCAAAGCAGTGTTTGCTATGGGAGGGTGGGAGCACAGCTGCCATAGCAAACGGCAATGTCCGAGGGTGGGCACCCGGGACATTGCAGGAGCCAGCCCTGGGGGTGGCGGTCCCCAGGGCCAGGAAGGGCTTCAGGAGGGGCTGCATGCCCCCAGCATTTTTAATGCCCCGGGGAGGTGGTGGTCCCCGGGGCCCAGGGGTCCATAATGGACCCCCAATATAAATAATTAGTGCCCAGGGGAGGTGGTGGTCTCCCGGGCAGTGTGGGGGGGCTTGAGCCCCCCACACTTTGATTTTGACTATAGCCCCGGGGAGGTGGCGGTCCCCGGGGCTGCAGGGAGTCCGCGTTGCCCCCCGCATTTAAATCATGTAGCCCCGGGTAGGTGGCGGTCCCCAGGGCTGCAGGGGCGTCTGCATGCCCCCGCACATTATGAATAAAGTCTCGGGGAGGTGGCGGTCCCCAGGGTTGCGGGGGCCCCCAAGGGCCCCCGCTATATAACTACACTTTGCCCCCGGGACCTGGCCCACCCGGGGGCTTAAGGAAAATGAAGCGCTGCTTCGTTTTTTTTTCTTTTCTCTGCTGTATTTGCGCACCCAGCGTGACTTCTGCCGAAAAAACAAAAAACACTTTTTTTAGGCCCTGGGGGTCCCTGTGGGACCCCCTGACCAGTCCTAGGGGGTAAGGGTGTTTCTACCCTAACCCCTTTCCTACATTTACAACCTTTTTCTACCTTTTTCATATAACTCACTTCTACCGAGTCACAAAATGGCCAATAAGAATGAAGCTCGTGCTCGAGAGGATTCGTGGCTCCTCCACGGTGCTCGGATATCGATATTTTTATTTTTTGAATTTCTCAGGAACTACTGAACGGATTTACACCATTTAAAAAAAGGGCATTTCATGAACCAAGAGCTACCTTTTTGCCAAATTTGGTGTAATTCCGTTGAGCAGTTCGGGCTGTAGCCTGTTTCAAAATTTCCTATGAAAATTAACATGGAGAAAACGCGTTTTGGGGCCCCCCTTTTTTCTCGGCCAACGCTTGACGAATCACCTCCAAACTTTCCAGACAGGAGTTGACCTGAGTGGACCATTAGTTTTGAAAATTTCGCGAAGATTCGTCAACCGGCGCCAAAGATGTTGGCAAAAGAAAAAACGCTTTTTGAATAGAAACAAGGTCCTAACTATAACTACCTTATATATATATATATTAGGTAATATACATACATACATACATATATATATATCCAACCACTCCGTCACTCCTCGGCATTCATACCATGGACGGAGATGGACCACGATGTCGTGCTGCAGTATTTTATTGCTGTTACTCGGTCTGACGCGTTTCGGCTCGGAAGAGCCTTGATCACATGACACGGAAGTGAGTAAACTTTTCTTTTTTAAAGTGACGAGTGCTCAGTGTATGCCATCACGTGTGCAAATCAGCAATAGACATAGAAAAAATATATATAATAATAATAAATATATAAATATATATAGTAGGAAATGTGCAATCATAATAATGGTAATACAAGTCATGGCTGGTACCTTTAGATTCCATGTTGTAATGCGTTAAAAACAATCTATTCATTTTGATTCTGAGTGCATGGACCTGTTATCCCACGTGACTAAAATTTTTACGCATCATTTCTGTCCTATTAATTCTTTTGCTGATTGCTACATAAACGGATGTGCAAAGGTTGTAAAATATCTCTAAAAAGTGTTAAAAAAACTGTGCTGGTTGGGTAGTGTTAAAAGTGCTTGGTGCTATGGAAGGATTAAAATTGATGTGATACGCTCAGTCAGTGTGCAATATTCTTAACGTTTTCATATCTTTGACTGCTACCTGAGCTGTTGATACCTAGAATGTTCATTTGTCTTTATACAAATGCAAAGCGTCTTTGATGTGTGCTGCCCTAAGCTAAATGGCAGGTAATGTTTATTCTATACGTCGTATCTTATGTGGCCATTTTGCATATACTATGCGAGGACTATTTTGGTGTAAATACCAGAATATGTACATCCTGATAATATGTCCAATCCTACCGGTCTACCGTAGTGAGATACATACTTGGGGAGGTTGGTGGGCGCTCTTATGTAAAGCCTCTTGTTGTTTTGTGATTGTCGGACTGACCTATGATCTCATTGGTACTGCCTGTAGACACATAGCCCAGAGTTACATCATGTTGTTACTATTCCAATGATTGATCAACGTTTGACTGACAATACATACAGTTCAAACCATTTAAATATGCATGTATATATGGATACTGTTATAAAAATATTTATAATAAGTACTATAGTAAAATACTGTAATAAATATTCCCATAAAAATGTGCAAAATGTCTAAAAGCTCTAAAACAATTGCCTGTCTCAATACATTTTCATACACACATAATTTGTTAAAATGTGCAATCAAAGAGGCACGTCACATTAACTGTTCCATATGTAAATAATGCATAGGTCTTAAAGATGAACTCATTGGCTAAAATAGTTAGATTAAACTCTTGTGGTTATTTAAAATCATCAACAGTTGTAACTATAAAGATATGCTCGTACTTTAATCTTTCTCCCCTAATTAATCATAAACAAGTATACAAGTCTTCCGACATGTTGAGCCCCTTTGGTTGCTTTGTGTCCAACTCTATGATGTACCTAGTTTCCAGTTTTCTCAAGGTACTTTCTCTGTTCCCTTCCCTTCTACTGGGCGGCACAGCGTCAATCACAAAGTATTTCAGACCCTTGCTGTTGGATTGGTGACTATCTCTGAAATGTCGGGCTACCGGATAGGCATTGTCTTGATTGCATATGGCCCTTAGATGTTGCAGCACGCGCTTATGCACTTGTAATTTTGTGCTTCCAACATATAACAAATTGCAGGGACAGGAAAGGACGTACACCGCATGGTAAGTTTTACAGGTTACTAGTTTCGTTATGTTATGAACTTTAGAGCTGAATGGTGTTTGGTAGGTAGTTCTATTTTCTCCATGCTGACATGCCTTGCATGTTTTGCATTTATAGAACCCTTTGTGTTTTTGGAGCCAACTTGATCCCTCAATAATCTCTGGGCTTGTTACAACTAACTGATCTTTCATAGAAGGACCCCGGCTATATGTAAAGGATACTCTTTGGGGTAGATCTGATCCAATGACCGGATCACTCAGAACCAGTGGCCAATTTCGCTTAATGATGGCTTGTAGTTGTTTGTGCTGGTTACTGTATTACAAAATTAGCCTAAAGTCTTTGCAATTACGCTTATTGTCGCCGATGTCCAATCCTGTACAGTCAGGTATATTATCTGATCTGTCTTGTAATAACTCATCTCTGGACCGGGCCATGAACTTGGTTATAGCTAAATCAATGATTTTTCGTGAGTAGCCCCTTTCCAGAAACCTACTGCTACACTCTGCTTGTGCTGCCAAGAGATCCTCCTTTTTGCTATGTATCTGCCTCAGCCGCAGCATCTCGTCATAGGGAATACTGTTGATGAGATGCCGGGGATGGGCGCTACTGGCATGTAGCATAGAGTTCCCTGATGACGAATCACTCCCAAACTTTCCAGACAGGAGCTGACCTGAGTGGACCATTAGTTTTGAAAATTTCGCGAAGATTCGTCAAACGGTGCCAAAGATGTTGGCAAAAGAAAAAACGCTTTTTGAATAGAAACAAGGTCCTAACTATAACTACCTTATATATATATATTAGGTAATATACATACATACATACATATATATATATATATATTACCTAATATATATATATATATATGTATATATATGTATATATATATATATATTATTCACCAATTTCTTCTTCACAAGGAAGAGACCGCACACCAGAGATTTGCGAGGATTATTTCATTTATTGCAAACGTGCAATTATCATCACCGCAAATCTCTGGTGTGCGGTCTCTTCCTTGTGAAGAAGAAATTGGTGAATAATTGATTACGAGGACTGGTCCGTCCTCGACACCGGCACCCGCTGTGCAAAGTGCGCTTTCCTTGTGGACCAATTGGTATTGCATATATATATATATATATATATATTTATATATATACTATTTTTTTTTAACACCTCCATCTTAACTGCTTTTCCCTTCTTCCTTTGGAAAACTACCTCATTCCGCTACAGCCTTCTCCTGACTACTATTGCTCCTTCATTTCAAAATACTAAGAGTATGGATTGTGGGCCACAGCTATATCTATTGGGCTAAAGAGGCTGCAAAAGAGAGATATTGACAGGGACATTGGGTTTGTCAAATGTGCAGATTACTTTGTTTGGCCAGAGAGGGTTAAAGTTTCATCAGTTGCTGGCTTTGATTAAACCCATTGTAGATTTCAAAGCTCCTCACCTCATGATTGTGCACTGTGGTGGCAATGACCTAGGCACATTGACTGAGATAAGGCTGGAAATCCTAATGAAAGAAACCTTTGCAAAACTGATGTCGCTTTTCCCTCACACTGTCTTAGTGTACTCTTATATATGCCAAAGGCAGAAATGGAACTGGCCAAATCAATTCTATCCATAGATTGATAAAGCCAGGATACATGTTAATAAAACTGATTCTGCATTCCTCAGAGACCATCGCATGGGCTGTATCTATAACAACAATCTGCGTTTTGACATGCATGGAATTTATAGAAATGATGGAGTGCAATTTACAAATGAAGGCAACAGGGTGTGTCTAAGGAACCTGAAACTCTGCATCCGGTCCTATGTGTAGCAGCCATGTACACACAACCAACTCAACGGCGCTTGTCAGAGCCACCTTAGAACCTGAAATATTTTTTTCTAAAGGTTTTTTTTTTAGTTTTGACAATCCTCACGACGACATCGCAATAGTCACGAACACGTTGCGAAAACGGAAAACAAAAGCAGACATTCAATGACCACCAATACATCCAAAAATCTATTCTAAACATTGCACTGCACATATTACTATATACATACTTCTTTCACAGTATGTTTAAACTCATATTTTGTTCTAAGTTTCTTTAAAAACCATCTTTCAGACCAATTTTCCGTTTTTGCGGTTATTCGTGATGTCGCGATAACGTTGTTAACCGTGACGATCATGCCTTTTCCATAAAGTGTAAAACGCATATATCTAGTTATATGACAGTATTTTACACACTAGAGGTTCAGTTTCCATCCAGCCAATCAGAGCATTCCCGTTGGTGTGTGCATTCACAATTAATCGCGACACCACCATGAAACATCTGCGGCGAGAGATAGCACTATAATTTTTGGCTTTAGATTTACACAAAATAGGCAAAAGGCACTTCCTTTAACCAACATCTACCTCCCTGCCAAATTTGGTGTTTGTCCATTCAGCAGTTCAGGCAGCAGGTGTGGCTAAAGGTTCCTAGGGAAATTAACACTGCAAACACACCCTTATTTCGAACCCCAAATTCTCAGTCCTCACTGCACAGATCACCCCCCAACTTTCCATGACAACCAGAGCCTACCTTGACCCTTTTTTTTGGAACGTTTCATGAAGATTGGTCAAATGACTCAAAAGTTATAGGCAAGTAAATAAATGCTTTTGCTATGGAAAATAGGTCCTAACTATAACTACCTACTGGCGACCGCCAGTAGGTAATATATATATATATATGTTTCCTATGAAAAATGTTTTATAATACATTATACTCCTGTCATGTTTGTTTGTAATTTGCACATCCAGCGGGAGTGGTATTTGGGTAGCTGCAACAGTGCCGTCTTAGCAGCAAGGATCCGACGCTGGTTCATGGGTATTTTACCGGAGGTCCTTCTGCTAAAAATGTCTGCATATCAGTTATGGCATTTTATCATACCTGCGAGATGTTGTGCTTGTCAAAATCAACGAAGGCGTTATTGAGCCATTTTTTTTATTTTAAGCTAAGGGCAGTGATAATAACATACTTCTTTTATGTCTATGTACCACGTGTATTGCTACAAAGTATAAATGGTGTATTTTAAATGGCGTTCGCCAAGTTTGAAAAAGGCCGGTTAGCGGCCGTAACGTGTTACTTGGCAAACTGTATGGCTTGAATAAATAAGTGCAAGAGGATTCCGTGGTGTGTCGGTCCTGGTGTTTTATATTTGGTGCAGGAATAGGGGGAATGTTGCCCAGATAGGAGGCAAGATGGCGTCCGAGTAGCTGCGTCTCACTGCAGCTCTCCCAACCTGTCCCACAACCATCACAAGAGCTACCGGTATGGGACAGTGATTGCGGCGAGAAATCAGGAAAAGAAACATGGATTATATAAGGAAGATCACTCCGTAATATATGGAGCGATTTCGCTACTTTTCATTGCCAGTTCTGCTCTCCACGAGTAATATACCGAGGGGTCACACGAAGAGAAACCTGGCAGCCTTACCCGGGAGAAAGAACAGCGCGGTAGGGATTTCCTAACCACCTTGCGTAGAACGAAGCCGCCGCAAACTCCTGTGCCCCACTCTGCCCTGCGGCGGTATCCAACGCCGCTCTGTCCCATGGCAGTCCTATAGGCAATCACTGAGGCTCTGACAGCAGTATCCCGGCAGGAAAAGATTGATGGCAGAAGCGGCAGCGGTGGTCAGGCGCGGCAGGTTCAACAGAGGATACAGTGTTGCACGACCCTGCACGCAAAGAGATCCAAACAAGTAAGGATGGCTCGGCGCGCTGGGAGCAATGTTAAGCTTAACAATGCGCCTTTATTGCCAACATCGCCCAACAATTCAGCAAAAAGGTCAGGCCAGAGCACTCCATTGCATCGCCCAGAGACACGGGGGCTGAAAAATAAAGAGCAGGAGCTCAAAGGCATTGTTGAAGTCAGGGGAGAACAGGGGCTAAAGCAATTAAAACAAAACAAAAAACAACAGGGGGATAGAAATGGTAGAAATATTCCCCAGGCGACAAATGCCCAAAGACTCATCTCAAATATGTTTGGTTTAGTAGAGAAAGAAGCAGAAGCAGAAGCAGAAGTAGAGGGGGAAAAACGGCAAGAGCATCAGCGCACTTTAGATCCCTCGCGGACGCCCTCTGCGCGGAATAACCATCTTACGGATCTTATGGATTTTGTTGATAACCCAGCAACAGAAATTATAAACCATTCCTCGCTGACAGATAATGCAGAAAGACCCGAGGAGACAGGGGTGAATAGCAATGGTATTCAGACCTATGAGGCTCAGCTTCTGCCCTCCCCCGCTCAAATAGAATGCGAAATGGTGACGGAGACGGCTGACAAAGCGGCGCCAGCGCTAGCGGAGGAATCAGTGGAGGCATCTGCCATATGTACTAACATCGAGCGCCCTGAGCATCCTGCGCATATGCGGAGTCTTGTCTCTGCAAATATAGCGCCTACACAGCAAGGCAACTCGGATACTACAGGGGACGTCAACCGAACAAATGACATTGGGAGAACCCACTCAGTCACAGATGAATCTGAACGGTATGAAACTGGCATCTCTACGTCCAGTGAGAGCGAAGGCAGAGAAAAGGGGAAGAGACAGGACTGGGGGTCTAACACCGAGTCAGAATCCTCAGGGCAGAATGTTGCACGTAAAAGGTTAACAGGGCTGAAACAGAGAAAGAAGAAAAGGCAAAGTGGTTACAAAAGCGGCGGGATTATGGAGCATGGAAGCAGTGCCGAGCTTAGATGGGACTACTCCTCATCCCAGTTTGCTACCCCATCAGACTGCACAATACGTTCAGGTGGTAATAACTCAGCTGCTGGGAATATGGGCAGTGAAAACTCTAAAATGTTCAGGGGGGAAGAAGACGAAGAACCCTCCCTAGCTGCAGTGCTGCGCTCAATCAAAGGCTTACAGGAAGAGGTGAAAACGGACAATCGCAAAAACCAACAAGCCACACAGAAGTTGCAGGGAGCAATTCGGAAGGTGGGCCGCACTTGCACTGAGATAGTCGACAGGATGTCATCGGTGGAGTTGCGTACTGAGAATCTGGAAAAAGATGTTGCCTCACTCCAACAACAAGGGGACGCACAGGATGGTCAAGGACTTAATGGCAAAAGTCGAGGAGCAGGAAAATAGACTACGGAGGAACAACCTCCGCATTCTTGGAGTACCAGAGGGAGTGGAAGGGACTGACTCGAGAGCATACATAATCACACTGTTCAGAGGAGCATTCCCTGAGCTTCAAACTTGGGATTGGGATAAGGAGATCCAAAGGGCGCACCGCTTTCCACTAACGCTCTCCAAACGGTCTCCGGCCCAATACCCCCGAGTATTTCTAGTCTTCTTTGGCAACTTTTTATTGCGACAGACACTGTTTGATTTAGCTAGGCCCAACAGCAAGAGGGAATTTAATGGGGTCAGCTTTTTTACCAGACCTGACTTTGCCCACGCGACAGTGGAACGTCGATGGAGGATGCAGCAGCTAATCACACCTTTTCAGCAACTAGGAGCAACGGTTTTCTTACAGAACCCAGCACGTCTAAAAATGATCGTCAATGGGGCTACACGAAGCTTTACCTCCGAGGTACAAGCTGAAGTCTATCTGAAGGAGAGACAGATCTAAGGACTAGAATGTTTAGATATTTAATGTTGGAAATTCAAGCATAATGATATAAATAGTTAATTTAGGTGCAATCACAGAAGCTATCGCTATGAGTAGGTGGGGATGAGTTTGGGAGGTGCACTGGGGGTTTCGGTTTACTCGGATGATCACACCCTGGTTCCTCGGGAACCAGGTTGCCTGTATGGGTGGTGGTGGGCGGGGGGGATGGGGTTGGGCCAAGGGGGACAGTTGATAGGGAACAAGGAGCGGGCTCGAATGTTAGGATCTTTGTTAACGTTACTTTATGCATATATATTCTAAAGACGGGAAATGGCCATGAGTAAGCTGCGTATAGCTTCAATCAATGTCTTTGGACTGAATGATCCTAAGAAACGGAGAAACACAGCCCGACCCTCCGATTACTTAAAGCTGACATATATTGTCTACAAGAAACACATATTGAAAGAACCCAGATTAAACTTCTAAGCACTATGGGATATACAGTAATAGGGGCTACAACCGAAGATGCTAGGGTTAGGGGGGTGGCAATATTATCGGCAAAACGTTCATTACAATTTAAAAGAGTACTAGCAGATAAACATGGGAGGTGGGTCATAGCCAATTGTCAGAATGAAAATGGTGGGTCCCTCACGATATGTTCTTTATATGGTAGCACTTTAGACGACCCAACAATCTTTGACTTTATGAATAATGAGCTGGCTAATTGGCCACCTCCGTTAGTAATTTGCGGCGACCTCAACATAAATCTCCCTGCCAATAAAAATATAGTCCAGGATAAAGAATGGATTTACTATGGGCGTAAGCCAAAGGTTTTTAAGGCACTGAGGATGTTATGTTCTGAACAAGTACTGAGCGATATTTGGCAGGCACGGCACCCCACAGATCCTGGCCACGCGTATTATTCCTTTCCACATAATAAGTTAGTAAGACTAGATTTTATTTTTGCATCTCACTCAATAACACAGCTGTGCACAATTGAAAAAGCGCCACGCATTGTTTCAGATCACAATCCGCTAGTGGTGGAAATAAGAGGAAGTGGGAGTAGTACCAGAGAGACATCTAACTGGACATTCGAACGATCCCTCCTTTTAAACGATAAATATGGCAACCATATGAAGAACTGGATTCCATATTTTATTAAGGAAAATCTAGGTAGCACGGGGATCGAAACAGTATGGGACGCATTAAAAGCAGCCATTAGGGGAGAAACAATGAGCTTCTCGCTCACGTTAAACAGAGACAAACGACAGCTTATGATTAATTTGCAAGCACAGCTGGTAGAAGCAGAAAATAATCTAATCACTATCATCAGAGATGGGAATGATCCTACAGAGGCTCTCGCTAAAATAACAGCAGCAAAATCGGCGGTGATAGAACACATTGCAAAAAAAGCGGCAGATAGACTTGCAACATGGGGGAAGGAAGCTTATGAGTGCAGCGAACAAGTCGGACACCACTTGGCGGTTAGAACACGGCAGGATAGCACAAGGAATACTATTATAGAAATCAGAGATACCACCCTTAGAACTACCAAGGAGCCGGAAGGTATCCGGAAGGCTTTTTAGAATACTATAAGAATCTATACCAAGAAAATAGTGCGGCGCACTTAGAAGATATTACGACATATCTTAATTTAGTACCATCTACGCAGCTATCACAGGCTGACCGAGAGATACTCGATGAGCTTCCACAAAGGGTAGATCTACTATTATGTATCAATAGCCTTCCTAATGGCAAAGCTACGGGGTTGGATAACATTCCACTCGAATTCTACAAAACTTTTTGTCTGTATTAAGTGGCATTATGCTTCAGCTATTCATACATGTTTTTAAGGGCGACAAACCTCCAGAATCATGGTCCCAAGCAAAGATTATTATTCTTTTGAAGAAGAACAAACCCCCTGTCGATCCTTCCTCCTATCGACCTATCACCTTAATTAATGCAGACAGTAAAATCTACTCGAAAATGTTAGCAGCTCGCCTGGCAGGTATTATCCACAAGATAATATCACCATGGCAACATGGCTTCATCCCTGGGCGAGGTACTACAGATCATATTAGGAGAACAATAGCGCTGTTCAACATGGCCCATATATCAGAAGAGCCAATGGCACTTATATTATTAGACGCAGAGAAGGCCTTTGACAGGGTTTCCTGGGTTTTTCTATGGGAGACCCTGTCAAGGGCAGGGATAGGGCAGGGACTCATACGGGCCTTTAAAATGCTGTATGTCCAGCCAACTGCAAAAATACTCATAAATGGTACCTTAACGGAAACATTTAAAATCACAAGAGGTACACGGCAGGGGTGTCCGAGCTCACCACTGCTGTTTGCCTTGTATATAGATCCTTTTCTGCGTCTGCTTGAAATGAACAAAAAAATTAGTCCTATTGTTTGTCATGGCTGGCATACAAAGGTTTTAGCTTACGCAGACGATATAGCGCTAGTTACAACTAATCCTAATATATCGATGGTCGAGGTGGAAAGAGAGGCGGAGAGATTCGGAGGCTTATCAGGATATTCCCTTAATAGATCTAAGACTCAGATTATTTGTAAAAATGTTAGCATGTGTAACGACGTACGGCAAGTAGAAAAGGCCACATACTTGGGGGTGGATATCCTGGCCAATATTGAACGGATAGTAGAATGTAATATAGACCCTCTGATTAATAAAGATAGACCTGAACTGCATCGTCTTCACAATCTGCATCTATCAATTATTGGCAGATGTAACGTAATTAAAATGCTTTATTTCCCGAAATGTTTATATCTTATACGAGCGATTCCATTAGAGTTTAACACCTCTTGCCTGAAAAAGATTGAAGATTTATTCTCACGATTTATATGGGGATATGAAAGGCCTAGAAGAGCCTACAGATTCCTTTCACTGTCAAGAGAAAAGGGAGGGTTAGCACTCCCTAATATAAAACTTTACTATTGGGCAACAACTCTTCTTAATAACTTAACTCTTTTTTAACGAGCCTAGGGATAGGGATGACAGACTGGGAACTATTCCAACTCCAATAGAGCTTATAATGGGCAGAGAAGCATGGGGCTGGATATGGAAGTTTTTGAACGATTCGCATTATAAGAAAGTTTGTTTTAAGACTCTCATAGCTGGATTTAAAACTATGAAAGCGGTTCGGAAAATACTTGGTTTGGGCCGGCTGAACTGTTACACTCTAATATATAACAACCATAATCTGCCAGGAATCTTTAATGATGTAATAATTAAAAATTGGCAAGATAAAGGCCTATCGAAGCTGGGGGATTTCTATCTTCAACACGAGTTAATTTCATTTGAAATCCTTAAGGAGAAATATGATTTGAACTGGAGAGATTTTTTTAAATTCCTACAAGTACGTGACTTTTTTATAAAAAAAAGGGGGCAGCCCAGCAGGATTTATAAACAAAGCCGTAATAGATAATCTGGGAAATAAACATCAATCTATTGGGCTTTTATATAATTCTCTTAATATACTGATGCTGGATGACCTGAGCACACGTGACAGGAAATGGGAAGAGGAAATCAACATCCCGGAGGATTTATTTCTCCATTCAATGGAATTGGCACAAAGCCTTCTAATTCCAGCAAGACTTCAAGCCCAATTTTATAAAACTTGCTTTTCACTATATAACACCCCCAAAAAGATTGCGAAATGGTGGACAGGGAAGGGGACCCTCTGTCCTCGCTGCTCCCTATATCAGGCTGACCTAAGTCATATGTTGGCTACATGTAGCAAATTAAGTAACTTGAAGGCAGAGTTTGCAAATTTTATAAAAAAATTGCTTGGGAGAGACCTTATTCTGTCAACTTCCTTAATATGCCTTGGGGTGGATAAGGAAACGAGTCGGAAACCCGGGGAGCAATTGATTTTTATCTGCATGGCAATATTTAGGCTTTGTCTAACTACAGCATGGTTAGATCCAGTCCCACCGGGTTATCACCAATGGCTAACAAGACTGGTATCAAACTATAATTTCGAAAAGGCAATCTATGGGAATAGAGGGATGCAAGCACGTAGGAAAGGCTTAAAGATATGGGAACCACTGGCTAAATGGCTTGAGAGATAAGTTATTTTGTTTTTGGATTCGAATAAGCTCTGACACTTTATGTTCACGATAGGGACAACCCCGGGGAGGGATGGGTGGGTCAGGAAAGGGGTAAAAGGTATCAAAAAATTGTGCATGTGTGCTAACTTATTTTGTATTTAAAAAAAAAAAAAAAAAGGAATAGGGGGAATGTTGTTTTGAGAAGGCTGACACCAGATACCGATGCTACCCTCGTTCAGGTGCACCGTGGTCGTCAGCAGTTGGATTTTGTTATTAAAATACAACGCAGAGCCCTCATGCCGAGAGGTAACTTAAAGCCGGAGTGTTGGAGGATGTCAGAGTCTTCAGGTGTGCAGTTAATGCCAATGCATTTAATGGCAAATGGGAGAGGGGTGGCAGCATTTGAAGCTGCTGGAGTAGAATCCGAGACATTTGAGACAGTTTTAAACCATCAGTTTGTTGATTGAGTTCACTGAAGGGAGGAGGTCGTGTTCAATGAATGCATGGAAATTTGCCTTTGGCAATGGCTCTAGCGCATCAAATTTCAATGGACAGTACATTGAGGAACTCTGAGCTCGTGGAGTCAATTCATTGACTTAGAAAGGATTTGATGAGATCAGACACAATACGCTAATACAGCTGAGCTGTTGCGTGTGGGGACTGGCATCTCGAAGGTCTCCAGCTCGAGACTGGGTAGACACATGAACAGAAAGGGAGAAACAGACCTATTGAGGCAAATATCAGTGTTTTATATGCACACACTTTCTTCCCTTCTGAGTGCTGTGCATTGATTTAGTGCGCCCTGGTAAACACGAAATGTGTATTTTGTAGGTGTTAGTTTAAACGCTATTGGGCGATGTGATGCCTTCCGTTTGTTTCCTATGAAAAATGCTTTATAATACATTATACTCCTGTCATGTTTGTTTGTAATTTGCACATCCAGCGGGAATGGTATTTGTGTAGCTGCAACAGTGGGACTTAGCAGTAAGGATCCAACACTGGTTCATGGGCATTTTACCGGAGGTCCTTCTGCTAAAAATGTCTACATATCAGTTATGGCATTTTATCATACCTGCGAGATGTTGTGATTGTCAAAATCAACGGAGTTATTGAGCCATTTTTTGCATTTTAAGTGGAGGGCAGTGATAAGAACATGCTTCTTTTATGTCTATGTACCACATGTATTGCTACAAAGTATAAATGGTGCATTTCAAATGGCGCTCGCCAAGTTTGAAAAAGGACGGTTCACGGCCGAAACGCGTTACTTGACAAACTGTATGGCTTGAATAAATAAGTGCAAGAGGATTCCGTGGTGTGTCGATCCTGTTGTTTTATATTTGGCGCAGGAATGGGAGGAATATATATAGATAGATAGATAGATAGATAGATGGATGGATAGATAGATAGATAGATAGATAGATAGATAGATAGATGGATAGATGGATAGATGGATAGATAGATAGATAGAGATATAGATATATATGAGATTTACTTACAATAAATATATTGATCATGCATTTTAAAGGCGTGGGTGGTAAAAGCATCTGCGTGGTAAATCATGAGTGTAAAGGCAACATTGTAAAGACATGTGAGGTAAAACACTTAAATACATCTGATCCTAGATTCCAAAGCGGGCTTGTTAATTCACAAATCAGAAGCAAAAGGTGCCCTCTTGTTTGTCTCATAGTGATGTACATCTGTTTCAAACTGAGATAACTTCGGAATATTGCTGTGTCAAATCTGAGTATAAAATGGGGTATTTTATTGAATTGCACAGTTTTGTAAAAGAGATATGCTTTTCCTGTGTATTAAGTAATTTTTGAGACTTGGTTGTAATCTGGAATATTGTGCACCGGATACTAAGGGGGTCTATTTACTAAGATTTAAAGCTGTGTTTGCATCACAGTAGTGATGCAAAACGACACTAAGGACCTGATTTAGATGTTGGCAGGACTACTGCGGTCCCACCACGGCGGCGGTCCTGACTACTCCGTCAAGTTGATGACAAACAGCCAGCTGTATTTGGATCTCTACATGTGCTGCTTTGTATTACTAAGCGCCAAGGGGGAGTACTGTGGGTGTTGCATGGGCGTTCCCATGC
The DNA here is from genome assembly GCA_963921515.1 of Calotriton arnoldi. Lineage (NCBI taxonomy): Eukaryota > Metazoa > Chordata > Amphibia > Caudata > Salamandridae > Calotriton > Calotriton arnoldi. Next base: position 1,605,081 of record CAWUFW010002047.1, read on the forward strand.
AACCACACAAGGTTTCTGATGCTAAGCCCTATTTAGTTAAAAACCTAGACAAGGTTTAGCGTAAAAACATAGTGCCCACTTCAAGCATGGAGAAATGCTTTCAAGACTCCTTTATTTTCTGACTTTGCATGTTTGCTGCACTGTACAGCACACAAACAAAGTGGGAAAAGGTTTAAAGTGAATCTCAGCATAGTATTTAGCACTGAAAAGGTATACTTTCAGTACAAAACTTATACTAGACTCATGGAGACACCCTTGCAGGATGGTGCAAAGGTGTGTCTATGGAGCATGGCAGCACATTTCTGTGCCAGCGCTAGGGAGAGGGGAGGAGAGTGCCATATTCCTGTAAATATTGCGCTTTCCTGCTCTCTTTTTCTCACGCAGCGCAGTGCAGCATTTGCGCTGCTGCACTGCACTGCAAGACAATCTGGTAAATCGGGCCCTAAGTTACAAGAATATTGTGACCAAAATATTGATTTACTATTCTTAGCTCCGCATCTACAATCTTGAAGATATTTATATGTATATAACATCAGGTTACATGTGGCGTTAAGTATAGAAACTCTAAAATTACCCGTATATACTTACATGTTGATATTAAGGACCTCAATATTTTGATCAGGATATTGTTGTAACTGAATATTTAGTACACCATATTCTTTCCCTACACCTTGAAAATGGACGAAACATAGTACTTTTTTCCCTTTCCACTCACAAAAATGAAACAGTCATATTTTCCCTAAAGTTAATAAGGTAAGATGTGTAAACAGGGGACGTAACGTAATGCACAGAAACTAAATGAAATATGTCAAAAGTAGTTTCCTTGGCCATTTAGAAATTTCCTGCTCTCGATTCACAGCACCTACTATGCTCAAACCTCTCTTCTATTTATTTGTTAAAGAAATTAGCAAGAACAAGCTACACCCATTCAATTCACTAGTGGAGCTAAAGGGAATACATTAGAATCAATAAAAATTAGTAAATATATGTGGAGAGAAACCTATATGCAGCGATGCACACATTTCCTGAACTCTGGGTTGCATTTCTAAGCATATACACAGGGAGCTCAATAGCTACGCAGCGAATCACTGACATAACATCGACACTCAAAATATCGACCTACAAAATTATCGACACACAAATATCAATAACATAAATATCGATACTCAATACTTATTGAAAAAAATACACAAATATCGACACAAAATTATTGACAAACATTTACATCGATATCACTAATATCGATCAAAAAAATATCGTCATAACTAATATCGAAAATATTAAATAAACATACAAAATGACACAAATATCGATAACAAAAATATAGATCACACTATCGCCCCAAAAAATATCGACGCCTTAAAAATATTTTTAATACAATATATCACAAAAATAATATAAACAATAACACAAACACACACAACATATTAAATAAATAAATTTTACATTATAATTCAGTAAAATAACTTTAACATATTTAAACTCACCAAATGTATTATACTTACAAACACTATATATAAAATAAATATTTTTTAATATACATGCAATGCAAAATAAATTACAATATACTAGTAAACTTTTAAATAAAGTAAGAATAAATAAAAGTTCAACTGAACATTAATTAGAGTTTCCTATGTAAGGAAAAAACTACCAAATTAATTGAAAACAGTAACAACCAATGAAAAATACCTACAACTAAAATAACCCAATAAGATTGAAAGCACAATTAAACAAACACTGTATAAACGAAAGAAAATGTAAGATTATTTTATGCTCTAACAACAAAACCACGAATAAGGGGAATCTCTGCCGGATTGCTTCTACAACATTGGACTTCATCATTGAAAGCTCTGAATACAACTTCAAAAAGTAAGCAAAATATCTATTTAATGTTACAATTGCATAAAATAATCGTAAAGCACCATTTATAATAACAAAGGGGGTCATTAGGATGGCGGGCGGAGGCACCTCTGCGGTGCTGGCGGTGGCGGAAAATGTCATTTTCCGCACGCCAGCAGCGGTCCTCACGCCCGCCATATTACGATGGGCAAACATAGCCCATTTCCCGTCCACGGCGGTGCGACGTGACCCGCCATAAAAATGCGCCAGCCACCGCGGCAGTGTGAGCCAATAGAGACCCACCGCCATGCGAAATGACGTCCCGTCCGCCGTACAAATCACGATGCCCCAAACAGCCCTTCACACCGCTACGGAAAAACCACCCAACCAGAGACGGCGGAAGCACGACAGTGGAGCGTGAAACCAGACTCCTGGACCCCTCCACCCGGTCCCGACCGCAATGGATCCAGCTCTACACGCCTTACCGGTGCTGTACCTGCTTCACTACCAGCGAATAATGGCCCGTCGCGGACAACGCCGCAAGTACGTAATCACACAACTCCGCACACAACCACAACACACAACTACTGGGCTGACATACGGTTCCTGTCCACATCAGACACTCTGATGGGGACAGGAACACATCCCCAAGTGTACCCACACATGTCCTACCTGTCACTAAATCACCCCTCCGCATCCGGGCCATCCATCACCCGCGAAATCACAGCAATGTCCGGGTCACGTCACCGCAGCGGTGCAAACGCGGGAAAACATGCGCACAATGTAGTAGGCAGGGCCAGCGCCAGGCACGGGCAGTCCACAAAGATCATAGGGCCTCACCCTCACCCTTCACACACTACGCCCCCCACACCCATTAGGGGATATGCTGTGTGCTCCTCCTGTGCCCCCCCTGCACAATAAACCAGCCAGGTGTACCCAGACCCTGCACCACACACACCAAACAACCAGGGAGCCTGTCTCAGAAGGTGGGGGAGAAGAGGAACACCCTGCACAGAAGCTCAGGGGCAGGGCATTCCTCCTCCTCACACCTACCCCCCACTCATGTCAAGCAAACTGAGTCCAATCACAAAATGAACACTCACACTGCATATGAACAACCACTCAACTGTACACACTGCCTGTCAAGCCACCCAGACACACCCCACGCTAACACACAGCCACATACACATACCAGATGTCAGCAGCAATGTAGGACAATAAATGGGCTAGGCAAAAGTGAGGTGGACAGTGCTGGAAAGTCATGGAGTAAGCCACAAAGCATGTGTACATCACATGCAAGAGAAGGAACATATCACACCACCCTTAGGCCATCAAATCAGACATGGCTGGCACAGTGAGTGAAATTAAATCACAGTGACCTCTGTGCAACAACTCAAGGAGACAGCAAGGCAAGCTATGCATAGGCACAGGAATGATAGGAAGCGTCTGAAGTCATACAGTGACCAGCCACACATCTGTGTCACCTTACTTGACATGTGTATGTCATCAGCACAACCCACATGGCTCATTGTCACACTCCATGACTGTCAAACACAAGTAGGACCTCCACACATGCCCCTCACCTACACACCTCACACCTGCAACACTCCACACCTGTGAGAAACACACATAATGGTGCAAATAAGGTCCTGTGAGTTCACTGACAACCAACCACACACCCTGTGCTGCATCCACAAACATCACACTCACACTCAGGGATGCCTGAACCAATGCAGACACAAAAATAACATTCAAACACAAAGCTCACCAACAACATCCACAGAAGTCCAACAAGGCCAGACATGTGCAGCCAAACAGTGGAAAGTCAATGTGTCCCTAGACAGAACCGGAGTACACAACATTGTTGCTGGTAGTCTTTATTCGATATTTTTCAATCATGAAAGACACAGATACAAACATACAATATCAAAATATCTTAAAATATCATAGGAAAATGCAGCAAGAACAAAATAATCATTACAGTTTAAAATTCCTTTGCAAAGTCGTTATAAAAGGAAATGTATCCGTTAAAATCATACGTGGGTTAAAGGAGAGAATTTAGGTTCGTATAACAATAGTAAAAGTAGATATTAAAATTTTAAAATAACATATAAAAATCCAATGTTCCAGGAAATACAATACACGGAGGTGGACCACAGTAAATATGTGCAAGTCAATTATTAAGGAGTAGTGACCGCTGTAACCACCAAACTAGTTCTTCTAAGTGCCCATGTCCAACTCAGAAATTTCGCCATGGCTATAGCTACATCTTCACGTGTATCTGTTTTTAAAATACGCATAGCTATTTGGCATGAACTTGTGCCTAGATTTAGACAGATAGGCTTAAGCCATTTTTGTCGAGGACCCTTATATACAGGACACACAAAGAATATGTGTGCAATGGACTCTTCCATAGTTATGCACGTCGGGCATTTATTGTCTAAAATATTATTCCACTTTGCCGTAAAAGATTTTATGGGAAGGGTACCCACTCTAAATTGGTGATATAATTTCCTGTCAAGGGGTCTCTCAATAAAATCCCAATATGCTTCAAGTCTTGATTCAGACTTATACTCTAAAAAATGCCTGTCAAGGATGTCCTACTCACCAGTAACATGGTCTTGTGACTAACCATGTCCCTATATAATGCTTTAAAATCTTTTTTTGTTTGGGAACAAGTTCCCTGCTGGGTCTTCCCACAAATGACTAAGCCCCATGTCAGATAATGTGCCCTTAATCTTTTGTAACCACTTGATTTTTGAGGATAGATCTACTTCTCTGATATGTTTTACTGCATTAGCATATGGTGCTAACTCTGGTGTTGTCCATAACCGTCTCCAGTAGGCCAGGGATCTGAAACCCGCTTCCTCCTCAAATGAGGTGCAACCCATATCTAAAAGTAAGGGCTTAAGAGGAGTCGATTGAGGGAGACCAGTTAATGATCTCAAAAACTCCCTTCCTCTTTTCGCTTCTTACCTTTTATGTTAGCTGGATTTAGATGCTCTGGGCGCTGTGCCACTGCCAATCAGTGACACAGCGCGAATGCTCCCTGTGTAAAGATAACTGTATGAATTGGGATAACCATAATTGGCTCGTTTGGTTTACCTGTCAGTCCCTAGTATCAGTGCACTGTGTGTGCCCAGGGCTGGTAGACCAAATACTGCTGGTGGACCTGCAGCGCTGATTTGCGCTACCCACCGAAGCAGCTTTTAAAGTATGTCTGTGTAGCATGTTCTAATAGCAAGTTACCCTCCATTTCACTGTTTACTATTGTGAGGCTATCCGTTCTCATAGGCCAGAATGGGCAGGCTGAGTATTACATGCCCTAATCCTACCTGCCCCCAGGAACCTGATAGGAACGTCGAATTTGATATGTTTAAGCTCATGACATTGAGATACATCTTTTAGTAAGGAATATTTGCGTAGCCCTTGTTCGAAAATGCCTCTGCTAGAAACAAGGTATTTTCTGGCCTAAGCTTTCCTGTAGGGTTTGCTAGCGTGTGTATTGGCCGTCTGGTTTTAGAGCAGCAGGGCCAGCTGGGTCAGACCTGGCTGGAGAGAGAGATCGGCATTTAGAGTATAGAGAGGGGTGACTCTTTGATCTGAGCAGGGCCGTGCCTGGCAAGGTGAATGATGGCTCCACCTCCCACTGGGCGTCTGATAGCAGACCCCCAGATTCTCAAAGGGCAGGACTTCGCCTCGTAAACCAAGTGCTCCCCGACCCCACCGAACTGGTTCTGGCTGGATGCAGAGATTTGTGACTGCAGAGAACAAAGACTTTTTAGGTATAAAACGCTGCGCTGAAACCTTTTTCAAGTGTGTTCCTTCTGGATGTCAAGACGAAACTCTGTCCGAGTGAACAGAGGAAAGGACTTTGAAACTTTCACAAAGCTTGCCGAAGAAACTACCCGAGGGCCTGAATTGAGAGCGCCTCCTGCTGAAGTCTCAGGGACATTAGACTTCACCCCGTCAGCCGTCTGAATTCCTGTGCTAGGGATTCTACTTGCAGGTGAGGCCTCCGTCGAGTAATCCGGAACCTCTAGTTCTACTGTGAGGAACGCGGACTGGTAACCCTTGTTAACTCTGTGTGTGGGCCGCCGCAGCTAAGAAAGAGCTGCCGCTGCTGAGCACCCGCCTTAATTTGAATCTTCAGAACCTTCGCTGAATCTGTGTGGGCCGCCGCAGCTAAGAGAGAGCTGCCGCCGCTGAGTGCCCACCTTAATTTGAATCTCCGGAACCTTCGCTGAATCTGTGTGGGCCGCCGCAGCTAAGAGAGAGCTGCCGCCGCTGAGCACCCGCCTTAATTTGAACCTTCGGAACCTTCGCTGAATCAGTGTGGGCCACCGCAGCTAAGAGAGAGCTGCAGCCGCTGAGTGCCCGCCGTTGTGCCAGCCTGGTCGAGATCATCGTGATTTGTCCTGTGGGCAGCCGCAGCTAGAGAGAGCTGCTGCCGCTGAGTGCCCGCACCTTTGCCAACCTGGCCTCATCGTGATTTGTCCTGTGGGCCGCCGCAGCTAGAGAGAGCTGCTGCTGCTGAGTGCCCGCACCTTTGCCAAACTCCGCATCATCGTGATTTGTCCTGTGAGCCGCTGCAGCTAGAGAGAGCTGCTGCCGCTGAGTGCTCGCACCTTTGCCAACTTTGCATCATTGTGATTTGTCCTGTGAGCCGCCGCAGCTAAGAGAGAGCTGCTGCCACTGAGTGCTCGCACCTTTGCCAACTTTGCACCATTGTGATTTGTCCTGTGGGCCGCCGCAGCTAAGAGAGAGCTACTGCCGCCGAGTGCTCGCACCTTTGCCAACTTTGCCTCATTGTGATTTGTCCTGTGGGCCGCCGCAGCTAAGAGAGAGCTGCTGCCGCAGAGTGCCCGCACCTTTGCTAACTTTGCATCATCGTGAATCGTCCTGTGGGCCGCCGCAGCTAGGAGAGAGCTGCTGCTGCTGTGATCCCACCACGAAGCTGCACGACGAGAGTCATCGCCACCACCAGCCCGGGCCGCCACAGCCGCGTGCTGCTGCCACTGAGGGCTCGCCTGTCCCCGAGTGCCCGAATCATTGTGAGTGCACGTTGCGGACCACTGCAGTCGAGAACTGTGGTCGCTGGGAGTCCGCCTGTCACCGTCTCCACTTCTTTGAGAAGCTACGTGCTGTGTCCCCGTCCAACGGCAGGTATCTGGTGCGCAACGGGTCGCGTAGACCCAGGCCTTGAACTCAGTCAGTGCCACATTCTGGTGAACAAGTTATTGCCTTTTTAAGTCCCTACTGATTTACGTGCATTGTGACTGGTTAAAACGCTTTTGAGAGTCTCGTACTAAACCTTAGATAAAGATATTATTTTTCTATACCTACTTGAGTTGTGTCCTTTTGTGGTGTCGTTACTGCCTTATTGTGCATGGTCATAAATGCTTCACACACTGCCTCTGAGATAGGCCTAACTGCTTGTGCTACGTTACCACAGGGTTGAGCAGGGGTTATCAAAGGGGGCAGCTCACTTGCCCTGACTTAGGAAGAAGGGTCCCTATTTGGACATTGGCGCCAGCCATGGCCAACTAGAGACCCCCATTTCTAACGATACCCCAACACAAACAAGAAGTGCACCATCTCAAAACAATCAGGAACACAAACTGGGATCAATGGGACAATAAGCTAACACAGACAGACACACCACACCACACCACCCATCAAGTCAACACGGTGTCATAGTGTACCACATGCTTGCACATGCACAATCCTGACAAGTGACAGGTCAAAGATAGGAGGACATAGCACTAGTGTGCACTCAAAACAAGGCCAGCAACCAGAATATAAGTTGCTGCATGTGACACACACACAAGTAATCTACAGTACACCTGCAACACACATCTGAATGTATCACAATGCACAAACAACTCACACACAATGTAATGCAAATAGAACATCACACACAGAGCATCTGTCAGCAGAAAGAGCCAACACAGCCCAAACACTGCATACTTCCACAACAAAAACACAACAGATGCACATGCCAAACATCACATTGCAAACTCAGTTGGACATCAGGGGATGCACACCAGGCAAGTACAAGGCAACATACACTGACAGCACTGCATGCAGGCCAAGCAGTGTGTGCACACCAACCAAATCAGTAGCACACACATCTCAGTGTCACACCATGTACTCCCACAACACAAATCAGCACAGCACACAGACAACATCACACTCTGGAAGGGTAGCAGTACCTCACCAAACACACATACAGCTAACCCAACAATCACAGATGCACAACAAAAGGACACCCAGGTGCAAACAACATGAACAGAGGACTGTGCAGCATAAACAGTTGCACTGCACATGAGCAACCATGACTGCAAACCAGTACAAGAAACTCACACATAACCATATGTGAAACTGTCCTGAGTGGCACATTGGTCCTGTGCACAGATCAGCACCACAAAGCACAGTGTAACTAATGAAGTGGTGAGGAGGCTCACACACTGGCAACCCAAGGGGATAGGTGACATGATAGTGAAGTGGTGTGTACGTCAGTAGTGGACAGGTCAGGAGTGTACCATACACAAATACATGGAGGAGTCACTCACAATGGGTAGGCCTCAGAAGCAAAGCTAGGGGATGGTATGACTCCACATACCATACTGGAGCCAAAAATGGCTCAAGTGACAGCAATGCATGAGAAAACTCACCAACAATGTCAGTGTGGCTGAGCAGGTCTGTACAGTGAGCACAAACAGTAACAAGACACATGGCTGATCAACAAAACACAACACAGACTTGGCTGTCACACACTCTGCATACTCACAACTGGCAGCAACAACAAGTAGGTGTCCCCCAGGAGTGCAAGGACACACCAACACACTGCACAGTGCACATCCTACAACTCCCACATGTGTACACAATCACAAGCACAGGGCTGACAAATCAAACAAACAGGCACTCAGCTCCTGGGTCATACATGTGTGCAGTTGGCATTACAGGAGCACACACACATCAACACTACTGACCAAGTCACCCCCTTCAAACTTCATGACCACTCAAGTGCACACATTCTAATGTACCCATGTGACTAGGAAGACAGGCCATCACAAGATGATCATACACCAACACTGCTGTTCACGCATCAAGAAAGATCACACACACATGATGGACCCTGGCAGGCCTGCCTGCAATCCTGTGGATAGAATTCCCCTCTGTGCTGGTAGTGCATCCTAACATGTCATGTGTACAATTTAGCAAACCTGACCATAGAATGATTAGGATAACAGTAGGTCATCACAAACACCCATAATTGCCCCCCCAAGCCTCAGAGTCAAGAAGAACTGAAGTGCCTGTCACCTCTGGTAAACTCTGAAAAAGTGAAACAAGCCATTGGCAATGTTAAAGTGGCATACAGAGCATGTGTCACATTAAACAATACCCATACATAATATATGTTGAAATATCAAGGACACTGACAAAGCAGACAACAGGAGTAACTGTCTTTATTACATATTACCCAGATAGGCATCAAAAGTAGACAAGAGCAAGGCCGGTGGCCAGGCCATAGCTCAAAGTAGGCACATGTGTGCATGAGAACCTGCACAGGGAATGGGCAAACAAAGTGAAACACAGCAAGGCCAGTGGCCAGTCCACAGTTCAGAGTAGGCACATGTGTACCTGAGAAACTTCACAGGGAATGGGCATCCATGGTTAC